>CABPRJ010000949.1:1264737-1708840 GCA_902439185.1 Cinara cedri
TTTTTTTTTTTTTTTTTTTTTTTTTAATATAAAAAATTTCGAGTGAAGAGACGCCTCCCGAATATTGACCCGCCCAGTGAAAATTGCTCGGCCACGTGCCCGCGCGAAGTGTACGTTTGTGTGCGGGCATGTGTGTCACGACGTCCGTAAAACTCTTAAATCGATTCCGTCCGACGGTACGTGTTATAAAATCGTAAAACTCAAAGACCGAAAATTTGAAGGGAAACGTCCACTCGGATCGTCTCCGGGTGGTAGGAGGGCCGTCGGACGGAGACGATTCGGAATTGATGCCCCCGTGCGCCGAACGTCTCGACGCGGCCGTGATTACTTACGTATATGAAAAACGACGTTACGTTTCGTTTTCGACGGGGGAATTCGCTATACACACACACACACACACACACATACAATACACACACACAATACAAGCGGGTTTATTATTACCGCGTATTCCGGAACGCGCGATCAACTGCGGGCCGCGTGAAAAATGATTATACACGCAAACGCGCGCGCGCCGCGGCCGGACGAAAATTTCCTCGGCCGAAATTAGGAAAATAAATCAAAAATCGAAAACGCCATTACGCGCGGACGTCGTCGTCGATTAACAATATTTATTTTTACCGCCGTCTCCGCCGCCGGGAGCGCATTAAAGAGGTCAGGACGTCGGTGGCGGCGGCGGCGGCGCAAAGCAATAAATAAAATTTTCGGTCTACGTATTCAAAAGATTCTGCGGCCATTGCGGACAGCTGTGTGCTGACCCGTTAACGGTTAAACTTGCGAAAACTCCCCGTGTGTACGTATACGTATATATGCGTGTATACATATATATATATATATAAATATATATTTATACGTACACAAAAGCTAAATCGGACAAAAACGGAACCTTTTTTCCATTTTTTTTTTTTCTCCTCCTTTCTCCGCACTTCTCGGGGCCGACCTCTTTTGCAAGCCGCAGCGGCCCGCGATGAGGGGGGCCGGCCGGACGGGAAAGGGGACAAAAAGACAGAAAGAAATAACACACGCACGTTCGCGTGACCGTTCCGTCGTGACAAATGAACAAGCTGACTCGGCCGTTCGCGTATGTATAAAGTGCGGAAAGGTCTGCGTGCGTGGCGGCGGGCGGGGAGGAAAATAGAAAAAAAATAACACGGAGTTTTTCGCCTGTAGGTACACATGTATACGGGAAAGCCGAAACTCTCGCGGCGCCCTGCACCCGACGACAACGACTCCGCGTTGCCTAATATAACGTTTCCCTTCCCCACCCCCGACTCCCCGAAACGACCGATGCAGCACTGATAATAGACACGACGGATACACCCCGCGGTCGTGGCGCACGTCACACACGCGGGGAGTTTATGTTACCGCGTAAGCGGTTATCGGTTCCACGTGTTGTTTTTATCGCGCGTTTTCCGGCCGTGCATAACGATACACGTACTGCAGCGTGGCACGGTAACGGGCGACAAGCGTTTGGGCGAATTACCTTTTTTCCCCCGCATAATAAAAACAGTGTGTTCGGACGAGTTCCTCATAATGTGCGGGAGCGAGTGTGATACGTACAACGTAAAACATAAAAGATAAAATCGTAAAACAAATGCACGTGTAAAATGTCGGAGAATACCTAAATATGATATTTCACAATTGGTTTCCCTGCGTCATCATTCGGATGAGATAACAAAAATTGCTATTTCCTAGTGAGCAATAATAATATATTCATCTAAACTTAATAATTATTATGGTATTTCAAACATCGGTTTTGCTCAAACGTTGAAAACGCAAACTCGTTGTAGTGTTCTTGTTCTCGACGTTTTTAACTCGTTAAAGTGTTTTAGTTATTGGCATTCAGTACTAGTTCATAGTTATTAATTATTACGAGCCGTGCGCTTTGGCTATTGATATCGTAAATTTGAAAACGCTTTTACAACAAAACGTAATAAACGATCCATTTGATTGAAAATATTTAATCATACTCGTGGAATTCACAAACGGTCCCTATTCCGTCGAAACGAGAGTGAAAATTGTATTGTTAATTGTAAATTGTAAACCGCCCCAACAGATCCATATCCGAGACGGTAATTGCTGCAGACAGTTACCAGATGCGGTGGATAAGACGGGTTTTACGGCCACTACCGTGGGCGGTTCAAGTTCGGGAAAAATTGTAAAAAATTGTATTGTCTTTGAAAAATTGTCCACAACGTGTTCGGTCGAGTAATTTTAAAATTTTATGATGTGTTTGGGCGGGATTGACGGCAGTTGAACGCGCACAACTGAGCGTCCGAAAATTGGACGCGGAAAGTTGAACGAGGCGACATTTACGACAATTGATGTCGATGATAAATTATTGTTATAACTTTTTTTTTTAAAGATGCATAGAAATTATATTATGATAAAATGATGCGATTATAATTTAACAATACAATATTACAAAAACAAGCGTTAAAAATAAGTCAAAAAGATTTTTTTTTTTTATAAAATATGATTTGCAAATGGCGGTAAATTGTTAATAAACAAAAGTAAAAGAATACAGTTCAATATTTTAAGCGGTCCTTTTTAAAAAAAGTGTCTATTATCCTTGAATCATATTTTTAGAAAATATTATTTAAGCTTAACGTCGAATATTAGTCCTTTTTTTTTTTGTGGGTTTTGGTTCACTGCCTGTGATGAATTGATGTATTCTAATACGATTCGATTTTTCATCTTTTGTAGAGCGTCAATAAATTTCCGAATTTATAGACGCGCAGCCTTTAATGAAGACTTAAATCAATCATGACATACTTCAATAGCAATTTTAGTCCTCGGTAAATAATTTTTAATTAAATTATAACAGTTTCATAACTGTAACGCAAATTTTGGAAATCTTCATTTCCCATTACGATAAATTCGACCTATACACGTGACTTCAAAATAATCGATACGAGGTGTTAATATTAATTCGTAATATGCATAAAGATCCGTTTCCAATAGGTTTTCGAATGCTTCAATAACAGATCCCGAGGGAACATATGCTAATGCATTCGGCTTTTTAATATTTAATGCAAACTCCGAATTTTCGCTGCGTTTTACTACAATTTCAGTATCTTGAATATGTCCCCACACCCATTGGAAAAAATAAAAAATACATTTATTTCTTACGATGTTACAATATGCCGATAATTTTAAATGTTAAATTGTTTACAATTATTAAACTCTAGCTATACCATATTAAATATTTGAACTGCACGCGTATTATATTTACATATAGAACTGTGGAATAATAATTTTTTTTTATGAACGTTTTAAATATTCAAATGTTCATAGTTATTGTCAATCATTGTTACCTGTAAAGATACAGCTCCTAAAACAGCTCGAGTACCAACTTCAGTACATTTCGCCGTCGATTTTAAAGTTCGTATTGCTTTTCTCGCTTCAATTTTCGAAATATCTGGTCTATGGTTTTGATCTATTCCGTCTTCGTTCACTATCTGACCATCTTATGAACGAATACGACCGCGAACGTTTTTCGCATTACATTCGATACAACGCCAACTGTTTTTTTTTTTTTACCGCGCCCGTACAAAAACCCAGCATAACAAAATAGACCGCGACCTTTTTAGCTCTTAATGAACTCCGCATATTTATAAATATTTGTATCAATAAGCGTATGTAAAGTGGACGAATAGCGGAAACGGAAAAACGTGGAACTGTCCGGCTGTAAATGAAACTTGCCACAACCACGGTTGGCCTTTTAACGTATTGCGGTCGTAGTCGCGTACTTGTCTAGCGACGAGATAAGTAAAATGACGGTGAAAATCACGATAGATTTCTTACATCTAAACCAGGCGGTTTTATAGAAGTTTATTGAACGTCGCGGTGATTATTTGCCGGGGCGCTCAATTGTCTTTGCATGAATTTTGCGAGCTCAATTTTCCGCGCCCAATTGTCGGGACACCCTCCCGTGTACCCGAATCGATTTCGCGCCGCGACCATCAACTAACGCCGCCCATACCGTGTCTTTTTTTATTGTTATTGTTATGTTACGTTCTGCGAGCCGCATCGTCTCATTACCTGATCGCCCGTCGGCGGCAAGGGCGGCTGGCCTCGATCGAATTTTTTTTTTTTTTTTTTTCCCGCTAGAAATAAATGAAAATAATATCGTCTTTGCGTTCGTTCGTTTGTACAGTCTGCTCGCGGTATGGTTTTCCAATCCCGGCCTGAAAATCGCGTGTCCGCCGCAACCTATATTACGCAAGATTTACGATTATTTGTATTTATTTATTATTATTATTATTTTTTTTTTTTCCAAACCCTCCGCGTGTTCCACCGCAGTCGCACAGAGACAGACGGGTGAATATTTTTCACGCGTTCACGTTGTCGTCGGCGGTGTAAACGGTCTGACGGGACACCGTGCGTAGGAAAATGCAAATACAGGACACAATCTCTTTCCCGGACCCCTTTTCAAAACACCCGTGTTAGTATTTCTTCGCAGTCGTACCTATGCATTATTATCGTTTTTTTTTTTTCTTGTTCGCCTGAACAGGTATTTTTTTTTTCGGTTTTTCAAACGAAATCTATCGATTTCAATCGAATAAGTATGCGCGTTTGTACGCGCATATGATGCGCGTCGGTATTTATGCAATTTGTTTTTTCACACCCTCCCGACGTACGAATCAAAACGATTTTATGTGAAATAATATTGTATTTTATATTTTCTGAAAAACAAAAAAAAATCCCATTTTTCAAATTGTGTTCCCAAAACATATAGTATTATCATTCGTCGATAATGTAGTACTTTTATCGATTTTATACGCACGGTTTCGTCAAAATTTCTCTACGAGTATTTTCGGTTTCATTAAAATACATGTGAATTCCCACCTACAACGTTAGCATACCTATCCGCATTATCAGTTCTTTTATCATTTCTTATTTCTATGAATATTTTACAGACGAATGCAGTAAATCCTAGGTGTTACATTTAAAAATCTATTATGAGAGCCACGTATAAATTATCATTCCGTAGATTTAAAATACACCCTGTATGTCATTAAAATGTAAATAAAAACTTTGCTTTAAACATAATAATGTACGTATAAAATTACTACAGTCGGCAGTCATATTATGCTACGACAGCAAATTGTATTGATTAACTCATAAAATATTGCTTTTTACGCTATGAACAGCGGCAACGAGAACGGTTGTGCCATGGAGCAGCTGCTTCATGTACAAATCATTTGACGTGGTACGTGTATTTGTGGTCCTTAATCATTAGATATAGCAACGAAAAAGATTAAGTGCAAAAACGCCAAGTAGCCATTGTTATAGTTGTGATTCTTCTGATTTAGGATGAGGTTTTTTTTCAAACACATTGGCAATATTCCGAATAGAGTTTTCAGAATACCTTTTAAACTTTACTTTTTTCAATACGGTATTCAATATTGTACACGGAATATATTTTAAAAAGTATTTCACTCTTATAAAAAAAAAGTATTTCACTCTTATAAAAAAAAAAAAAAAAAAATGCTTATTAACTCTAAGATTTGTGCTTAATTTTTTCATGATTTTTTTTTTTTTTTTGGAAAATATACTCCGATTTTTTTCACGTTTAATTTTTAAAGATACCTAATTTTTCATCCGGCGGTACTTGCATTAAAACTTTTAAAAACTTCTCAATAGGTAGTTAAATAATAATGTATCATGTAATATCTATAGTTCCCTTGAATCATCCGAACTTTACACTTTATTTAACGTGTATTTATAAAATATTTTTGCCGTAAAGTATTCGAAAACATATTTTAAACGTTATTTTTTGTGTGTATTCGAATAATAATTATTGTGAACACATGTTTTTTATCCAAGTTTTCGCGATTTTACTGGAGCTGCTTCTTAGAAAAATAAAACTTTACATCGCCACTGGCCATTTAATATTGTGTAGATAATATTGGAACAGTTCGTGAATACAAATATGTAAACGTTGGCGAAATTCGCGATTCTCAGACTCGTAACGGTACTGAGCTGTAACGTTATTTTCGGTTTTCGACGTTTTATGAATGTTGGTATTATAACGTAAATTAGTTTAGTTTTAAAACTCTACACGTGTAATATCATTAATTATTGGCGCGGTATAGGCCCAGCATATTAAGCGTCATAATATATTTTAATAGAATTTTGAACGCGACGGAGTACTGATGCATAAAGAACCACATTAAAAACTATAATTACCGTAAAACGTGTATGCAATTATTAGGTTTACAACTCAATTTATTTGTAACTCGGATCATTGATGTGTATATTTAATAATAACATTATGTAACGTAAAATATATTATTATATTATATATGAAAAAAATGAAAAAAAAAAAAAAAATAAGAGAACAATGATACAAACATTATTCAAAACCGACAAACCCCATTCTGTGTTACGGATTTTAAAAAAATGTTTCGTTTTGTTTTTTTATTCTTGCAGACGCGAATTTTATTCGTTGAAAAAAAAAAAATTGTAAACTTTCAACAATTAGACCGTCGAAATCGAATTGTGTACTTCGACAGTGCAAATAGACATAAAATCTAGAGGTATAAAAACAATCGTCCTATAAAGACTTTGGAACTTCGCAAGGCTTTTATTACGCTTAAAACTTATTACTGTGTTGTTGTTCAACGGCATTGCAAATATTTAAGTAACAATTCTGTATTATATAGGTATGCACCCGAACAGTAGTTTGTTTTTCGTACGGATAAAAGAAAAGAAATGGGGATATTTTAATTTTAGATTGGGTCTAGACATTATAGAACCGAAAGTAAGCGTCAATTTTTCGATTCAAGATACAATGCAGATCGTGGAATAAATTAGTTTTACAATGATGTTTATTTTTTAATTTTTTTTTTTATCTGTGAACAACTTTTCTACCAGCAATTTTGCTTCAATGTACAACGATAAAAGTTTTTTTGAAAAGAAATTTAACCGGCGTGATAGTTTAGGGGAGTTATTTTTCAATTTCCCAGCCCTTTTCATAATAACTTCGAAAAACCGTAGGGAAAATAGGTACAATGTTAATTAAATATTTTTAAATAAAATATTTAATCCATATGTTATTATTTTACCATAATATAAAATATACCAGCTGATTCATTTAAATGATTATGAACCTATTATCACGGAAAGTATTAACTTTTTCCGGAATTTGTTTTCTAGGACATTTAAGAAACAAATTTTTTTACAAATTTATTGACAAATGTTATTTTTTGTCACCCTTATTTTTGATGGTAAAGCCATTACCTATTTTTAATTTTCAAATGGCAACCTATATTAAAATATTAGTTAAATATTAGTTAAAATAAATTTTAGTGTAGACATTTTTGATTTCCGTCGATCCGTTGACGAGATATTCCACTTCTAAGTGTGGGTGGAGGAGAATATTGGAGTATCATTTGTGTGGCTGTACGACGCACGGCGTATTAATAATGCACCACCACTCTCCTCCAATCAACAATTAAAAGTGGAATATCTCGTCAACGACTTTACAGAAATTAAAAATGTGAACACTTAAGTTTTTTTTTAAATGATACTTTTTATATTTATTGACGTTTCAATATAGGTTGCCATTTGAAAGCCAAAAGAATGTGATATTTTCTCCCCCAAAAATAAGGGTGGCAAAAATTAACGTAAATACGAAATTGTAGAGCAGCTGATTTTTTGAACGTTCTAGAAAAGAAATTCCGAATAAAATTTATACTTTCCGAGATAATGAATGAATCACTTAAATGAAACACCCGGTACGCATATTGTTGACAAAGCAACACTATTAACCGAAACAAGTACATCCCGAATCCGAAGTATCGTCGAAGGCCATGAATATCATGAACAGTTTTGTCAACGGCAATACCGATCAGAATCATTTTTTGTAAGCAATACTTTATCGTCGCGTACAGATATACGTTAAATTTCCGCTCTATTTACCCAACTTCTCACCTTAAACAGCGGCCTATTCACGAACGAATTATATCGGTATTTTTTAACTTAGCATGAACGTAATATATTTTATTAAATTTAGTTTTCAATAAAATAAAAAAAAAATACTAAATTTTCTAATCACATATGTAAAATATGTCTAAATCTCGTTAAATATTTTGTTTTTATTATTAATTTTTAGAAACAATAGCAATCTGTAGGTTAAATGCGTATAGGAAGGTCAGATATGGAAATTCAAGTTTTTACGTCCAGAACTATAATAATAATTATTATACGTGGATAGGGAATTAAAGCGATAGGAATAACGCGCAGGGTCTCTGCGCAATATATCTAAATTTGCAAGATGATTATAATAAATATTTGAACACGTTAACGCGTCGAGTAGATTTGTATACGGTTTAATATTATAGTGTCTATTAAGATTTCCCGAGAGTATTTTAGTATCTAATATACGGAACGAGACGATATTATTATGATTTTTGTGACGAATTCTAGCGGTTAGTTATCGTACGAAATCTCGACTAAAACATATAAAATGCTATATTATCATTATAACAATGTTTGACCATTTGGGTTTTTAGATAATACGATCTTTATGTGTGAAAGGAGATTGTCGAGATATGTACAACACCAACAGTCGTGACGCGTAAACATTATTATCCTATAACCCGAATATGACCGTAATACAGACGGGTCGAGTAGAAATATTTTCGTTTTGTACATATGACGACAAACAGGGTTGGAATTTTGTTGCGAAACATTGTTTTTAACATTTTAAAAGTCCGTCACGTGGAATGTTGATTGAGAGCAAGACATTATGAATTTATTCATAAGTTGTTGCAAATTTTTTATAGTGAAATTATTTTGTTTATCATTGGGGTATTTTTTTTGGCTTTTTGATCCAAATTTGAATTAGGAATGTTGGTTTAAGACTTGTTCACGCTACTGGGCTTTGTGTGCACCGATAACAAACTACAAGTATGCACTAATATCGTATTCTTGAACAATAAAGCAATATCAACATTTTTTTTTTTTTTTTTTTTTTTTTTTAAATAAGCTTTTTTATAGATTTTTAATAGGCATCATTAAATTCCAATCACTAATGATAACTTAATGCTCTATAGATAACACTTGAATTTGTTTACGCAGGTTTTTTTTTCTTTTTTACTACGTCACATACCACCGTTTTATACGATTAAACGGTGTCGTGCGAACGAAAAGTATTTATTTCCGTGCAGCTGGTGAAAAAAAACATCCCAAACGTACTACGAAGATACAGACACTTTTTTCCAGTACACTGCAATGCGATCGGATTGATTTCTGTTCGACCGTGTGAAATAACACGCGAAAGCAGTCGAAATTTCCGGTTACACTAAACTATTTAAACCGTCCGACTTTAGGCACCACTCCGATCCACTCCGCTTTCCGCGTCAATCTCAAAAAAAAAGTTTTGAATCGTCGTAAAAACACGAGAGCACACAGCGTACGGTGTTTCGATTGGACTTATATATATTTTCACTTTCCGGCATTTCCGGTGTGCGCGTCGAAGAGTTTTTGGTTTTTTGATTAATAAAAAATATATATATGTATCGTATTTCCAAAACATTTGCCCCGGCAATAATATTATCGAACAATTCACAAATACCACTTCTCCCCTACATATACAAACGAGTATATACGCACTACGTAGGTATACGGATACTATGAATATCCCCCGTCCTCTCGACAAAAATCTCAAATATATTATGTGTGTATATATATATACATAAAGTGTCGACAAACATAATAATATAATAAATTGACGTGTTTTGCAAAAGATATTTTGTGTCGCATTCGCGACGAAACGCTACGCAATGGCCTTGTGCAAACACGCGTTTCTTCCGCACCGACGTCAATATTCGTTTAGGCTCTTTGAAACACAACGCGCCGTAATAATATTATAACAATAATAATAACATAAACGCTTGTAAAATACATTTTGTCATCAGACTTGAGTGTCGTCACGAATTTGTCCGAAAAATCGAATTGTTTTTTTTTTTTTTCATTTTGCGTGTTACGTTGTATATTTACCGCACTCGATAAATGTTCATGTTTCTTACTTTCGATTTAATAACGATATTGTTATATTGTTGCTTATCCTGCGCGGAAATCTCGTTTGTTTGTAGTTTTACAGGACGATAAAAAAAAAAAAAAAAATATTTAAATATTTAAACGATTATTAATATCACTATTATCAGGTTAAATACCGGTAACGTTTGATTAATACACTTTGCAACAATAAAATGTACGTTTTTCTTCACAATACGTTGTGTTGGTACGCAGTGTTGATATAAATGGTCTTTATTGTGAATCATAGTATAACCGCGAAAGCGATAATAGTTTAGTTTCATACAATTTTGAGTTGCGTGTGGTTGAGGTGTTGGTGACGACATAACTTTGGCATAAGTGACTGTAATTTATGAAAAGAAAACAAAATATAAGAAAACGACCGATGTTATTATGACGTACAGAAATATTTTAGGAGATGAATCATTTCCAACGAAAAATGATCCGCAGCAAAGTTCGATTAAAAATGTTTTGAAGGGTTTTTATAATTACAATTTTTATATAAATTTAAAAATTGAATTCTAATGCAATTAAAAAATAATAAATACTACATAACAATCAATTTGTTTTTTCATGGCCACTATGAACAACTTATAATTTACATTGTTAGATATTTAAACGTTTCTGTTTGATTGAAATATTGTATCCATAAAACACCTACTAAATACAAATTTCGTCAGAAACTCTCAACATTAAATTTGAATGGAAAAAAATTATAGAAATAGCTCAAAAAGGCTCAAATGTTTGTAAAATTTTAACAGGTCTAGGAAATGCAAGTATAATCTGTCTGTCCAGATCTCAGGTACTCTATGAATATGTTTAACTGAAATACAACAAACAAACAAATTTAAAATAATAAAATCATTGTTCGTAAATTTGCCTGTTAATTCTACGTTTTTTTTTTTTCGGTTTAAGCTCAATTATTTCCGGTAAAAAGTAGCGAGCGTACAAATTTAAAATAATGAAATCG
This sequence comes from Cinara cedri, assembly GCA_902439185.1. Classification (NCBI taxonomy): domain Eukaryota; kingdom Metazoa; phylum Arthropoda; class Insecta; order Hemiptera; family Aphididae; genus Cinara; species Cinara cedri. Next base: position 1,275,755 of record CABPRJ010000949.1, read on the forward strand.
GTAACACCGCCGCGTTGTGCCGTAAATACTTACCGATTTACATACAATATGGTTTCTGGGTTTCATCAGTTATTTTAAATACCTCTTGGGAAATTAACAAACGACCTGTTTAATACACCAACTAGATAAAATATTCTTTCAGAATGATGGTACAATCGATACATCGGAGCAAAGCTTTCTTTTCGAAAAGTCTACAGATCGTAAAAAAGAACAAACACATAGTAAAACCAATAGAACCCACTCCGAATGTAAAAACAATATAATATATTTTAATCAAACAATTACACGTATATAAAAATGTTTTAAATTAGATGTCGATTGGCGACTCGAAAATTATTGTCATTCTATTGTGACGCTGTACGGTTTTCACGACGATAATGAAAAAAAAACTACGGGAAAAATGAAAAATTTAAATTGAATATTGTTGTTGTTCCGGTAACGCCTGATGAGTAAACAAAGATTGATCGGACGAGAAAATAGGTTTTTTTTTTTTTTTATTATTATTATTACCAGTCACAGCTAAAAACGGTTTTTGTTGTTGTTTTTTTGTTTTTTGTTGAACAAATAAATTGGATTGCGAATAATAATAATAATAATAAAAAAAAAAAAAAATTCAAAGATTTCCGTATAATATAATATGTAACAATTCCTGTATTGTATTTATTGCATTTCAATTGGAAAATAAATACACATCCCTCTTTATATATTTCAAATGAAATTCGTAAATCGCTGCCATAATAATATTTTAATTTTAGAATTTTCTCGAGAAGTCGGAAAACTACGTACCTAAATGTAACAGTTTATTGAAATATAATGTTAGATGTCGATTAATGACAATGAATGTATTATGTTATTTACCGAGTGTCTGCAGTGTGAATATGTTGGCACGTATCCCGCAGGTATGATTTATTCGGGGTTACAGTTGGAAATATTGTAATATTGTACAGCGAAAAGATAAAATATTGAAATCGAAAAAATATATACTTCGAAGTTAGTACCATCAACCCTGGAACCCCTGTGTACGAATAAATATTAGAATAGTTTTTGTCGTATACGAATATCGATCCGTTTACACTATACGTATACCGAGCCTGGGCAAGTTAATTAATTATTTCAGTCACATAGTCAGAATTATGTTAACTGAAGACAATCTAACCAGTTAAAAGTTATTTATAGTGAAAACGATTAAAAATTAATGTATGGGGTTTTTTTTTTTTGGAAATTATGAACGATCAATCCGCGCCTTAGCGCTCTCCTACCGTCAAAAGAAAGAAAAATCGAGACGAAACTGTTTAATTATTCATTTTACGGAGATATTACAGGATAGAAAATAAACTGTGTACGATGTTAATTTGATTTTGTGTTTAAATTGAAAACAATAAGATTCTGAGCACAAGAAGGAATGTGTGTTTTTTTTTTTTTTTTCGGCCTCTGTAAACCACTTATCTTTCAAAAATGTTACTACCATATCCATGGAAACAACTATTTCTGCCAAATTTTTCTAAAGCTAAAACACGCTAAAGTAGAACGCGCGATTTTTTAACACGGAGAGGAATCGCTACACATTTTGAATTGGTATCTGTACGATAAATACTTAGCATCATTTTTTGCATATTATGATGGCTACATGACAATACGTTATTTATGCTTTTAACCACTGTTCCGTTAAATGCCATAAAGCTAGCTAAGCAAATAGCGTGCGTACGCACAGACGTAAATTAAATTGTTATACGCCTGATTGGTCGGTTTTCTACTTTACAATTTATATACCGTAAATGGCCATCATCATAATTATAAACATCGATTATTTTCCAAAAATATTTTATAAAAAAAAAAAAAAAACAATCGAACGAGTATATGCGCTGATTCAAATGTATTAATAAGTATTGATTCGACATTATTAAAGGTCGTCTATTCATACACATATTAACAAGTTTAAACGCTTGAAACTCCGTTTGACTTATAATCAACACTATTATTATGTACACACGGTATATACAAACGAATCAAGGTATTCAAATATCGTTTATCAATATTCCGGTACGCGGCTGTTCGACATTTATAGTGACTAGGTACTTATAAAAATATTGTGTAATGTACTGTTTGGAAAACACGAAACCCCAGTGCATTTTAAACAAATAGCATAAATAGTGCGCGTCGAGTGCACTCACGTCGTAGGGCAATTTAATAATTTTATAAAAAAAATAACGGTGCGCTGATATTAAAACTCTGAGCAGATTTAATATTATTTTATATAGTTACAGAGGCATTGAAATATTATTAATGAACAAAGGCGGCGCAGCGCAGTTTATTTTATTACTAGATTATTATTTCATGTTGTTGTGTAAATGTGTTCACTGCAGTGTTGTATTTTTGGTTAAAAAGTTTTTAAAAAAATAGCTGATACCGGGGACACGGGTGTGTCTCTGTTGTATTTGGGAATCTGGGGAGGTTTGATAAAAAAAGCTTTTCATTTTTATCTGTAATTAACTGATAAAAAAAAAAAAATACTACATTACGCTCAATATTTTTTTATTTTTTTCCACTAAGTACGACTTGTAATGAACTTCCTGTTAAATTTTCAAGTATTTCTGTTTGGTCTAACAATTTAATCCACAAAATGCCTACCGAATAAAAATTGCACAAAAAAGAACATTTATTTGAAATTCCTTAACACATCAAGAAATAAACCACATTTTAAAATGCTTCTATGCTACATCCAGAAGATTTCAAAAATTTAAAGGAAATGATTAGCAATTAACTTCAACAAAATGTTTAGAACAAATTAGTGTAGTCTTTTATTTATCACACTGGTCAATATTACAAAAATGTTTCCGTCCACAAGGAATATTGCAAATCGTGATATTTGACATTTTTATTACGTAACATTCCTCTAGATCCGTTTTACTTAATTCAATAAGTACGAACCTCGACCAATCGCATTACTTAAAGGCCTAGTAGTTATGACATTTTAAACCTGATACATTACATTTAAATAGAACAATGTTTTGCACAAAACAGTATTTTTAACACGGCAGAAACCGTGGATTTTTTAATGGCTATAATCTATCGGAACCGTATTCTACCTTATATGAATATTTTATACGTTTTTGATGTTGAAACTTGGCCAAAATCTCATAATGTTTACAAAATAAAAATCATAGTACACACATAAATAAAAAAATAAAATCCCCATTAAAAAATTACGGATAACCCGAAAGTTTCGGGTAATATGAGTGCGTGATTGCGATTACGAATGACACAATACATAATTACTACTTAAAATAAACTCTATTGAACGAAAAAAATAATCTAAACGACGCATTCAAGCCGATTTGTTAGGTCCGTTAATCACGCAGAAACATCTTCAGGACAAAAACTAACGAGCAATAGTTTTTGAAATAAAAAAAAAAAATGAAAATCTAAAATTAACCAGTAAGGTAACCGTAAAAAAAAAGTTATTCCCATATAATTAATACGATAAACGACCAAAGAGTAATGAAAACAAATCTATGCAATAATATAACTTTCAAGGACAATAATTAGATTAAAACTCTTAAAGTTTGTATGTATTCAAGTTTAATACGTAAATTCCTATAATGTTTTTTTGGGTACGGTTTGTGTATATTTCTGTTGTTTTTGTGTTTAAAAAAGTGTACACTCTTTTTTTGTATTTATTTTATTTTTTTTTATAATCACAAGATCTAAAATAATATATATATATATATATATATATATATATATATATATGAGTATTTTTATGCATGCAAATAAAAACCACGCCGCGTCATTCAAATTCGACTTTTTTACGGTGACATTTTAATTTGCCTGACTTGAGTGGTTCTTGTCTGTGTGATATTATTTCCATAAAATAATTGTAGAAACGTTTCAGGATTCTCTTAAAAACTCTCGGAAAACCGTGTTTCTTACACTATATACTTTGTGGTTTTATAATTATATGTGCCAGTGATCGTTGGGTAAAGAGGTAAAAAAATATCGTTTTATGAGTAGTTTCTTTTTTTCGTGAAGACAATTCTATGGCCACAGTATTTCAGAAGTTCTGTAAAATAATTCGAATAGGTATCGTATACATTTTTTTTTTTTTGCTTAAAATTTGTGGACATTTTCGCTTTTTAATAATTATAATTTAATTTCTGGTTTAGATTTTGCACTAAGTCTTTATCTGGGTTTTGTGTTAATAGATGAAGTTAAAATTGGCGCACAATGCAAATAGTCCCAGAATTTTTTGAACAGACCTCGTACGATTGACAGTGAGAACTGATAGGTCTGTTTCGATGACCACGATGTCTTTCCATGAAAAGATGGAAGGAGATGTGGTACAGAAAAGTAAAAGATACTAGATTTAGACTGTAAATAAGCAAAAATGCAAATATTGTTCAACTTGAAATTATTATTATTTTTTTTTTCAATTTCGATTTATTACGGTGATTTACTAATGTGTCTCTTTCATGATTATATTTTAAATTTTTACTTAAATCTTATATGACCCTGGTGACTATTAAAACATCGCGTGCCATGCTGTGTCACACGAGTGAATATTATGTTCCATTACTCTCTTTCTGCCTAAAATAAAAAATGTTGAATATCCCATCAACGGTCCGATGTAAATCAAACATTTCAACACTAAAATTTATTTGAATAAGTATACTTCATCTATGGAAAGAATTTTGAGTATAGGTTGTCATTTGAGTTTCAAAAAGTTGACCCCTACATCTCCCCCAAAAGGGCGTCCATAAAATTCAAAACACATATAATTGGTATATTTATAGGAGAAAATTGCTGTAACATAAAATTCTGTACACTACAGTATTTATATATATTTTTTTATACGCGTACATATACCTGTAGTATGACTCTTTGATCATTTACAAGGGACCTATGTTATGTAACATTCACGTGGCATACTTTATTTATGATTCGCCGTCGACATGATTTTACGGTTTAGTCCATATTTTTGTCCTTGGAGTATTGCAGGATTTGACGTTCTATTCATATATAGCGTTCTAGGGGTTTCAGTCATTGGCTATATATCCCATAGGATATAATTTATATATAGGTAGAACCATTATCACTATCATTCACGCCGGATCCCATTTTACATCTTTTTTGTATTAATTTTTTTTTCTCCTGAAAAGCCACAAGAAAATGAAACAAACTCAAAGTAACATCTTGAAAAAAAAAATGTTTTACATTTTAAGATACTGCAGTAGTAGGTATAATAAAGGTAGTGAACGGTAAGCGTATACACACCGAAAAAAGTGTTTACAGAAAAAAAAAAAAAACCATTTTAAAACCAAAAGATCGTATCTTATATGATTGGAAATTAAAAATGATGCCCAGTCTGCTGAAAACGTTTTCACGGGGAAAAAAATAAATAAAAATGCTAGTTAAATATAAACAACGTGTTTTGAACTCAAATCATGTTTTTTTTTTTTTTAAAAAATCATTATCCGTTCAAATAACATTATACTACGTACAATTTTGTAGAGAATTTTATTGTTCCGCCGAAAAAAATAATAAGAATTCAAAAATGAAAAACGTTCAAAAAACGTGAGCATGGCGGATAATTTATTCACCTCGGCCATTAAATCCCCGTAGTCGCGAAGACGTTTTTAATTATAAAGTTCTCTCACTGCAGCAGATAGCCACTACAAACACACAAAATTCCCAGACGACTCTCGTACGTTTGTTTTAGACGCAAAACTCGGAAAACGACTTTATGAAATAATAATAATAATAATAATAATACTTTTGGAACGGCGCCATTTCCGAGCGGGAACAACAAAAGAGCCCTGGGAACTTTAGACAAGTGCGCTATTATAAATAATTTACATATGGACAACTTGATACGGGTCCGTTGAGTTTAACGGTGCCCAGAACGATAATTATTATTATTTTACAGTGTGACCTTAAGTGTGAAATGAATAATCTCTGGAGTGATGAAAATGATAATATAAACTAGACCTATCGGAAAAGAAAAAAGAAAGGAAAGCAGGTATCGGATCGAATTTTCAGAACTCCTTAAACATAATTTGTTGGCAATGATGAGGAAAAAACACAACTGATATTGTATTTTTATAATTTGATTTAAGTTACGTTAGGTCTATACGGAAACTGTATGCGTTGAATGTCTGCAGCGTGTACCTTTTGGACTAGGATAAAACTAAATATCTTTAGTTCAATGGTTTCGAACATTTTTTAAAATTACGGACCACTGAGAAGACTGTCGATAGATTGCTGACCACTTTTATTTGATGAACTTTTTTTTTATACTTATCGGTATCGATTTAGAAAAAAAAAAAATCAATATTTCAATCAATACGCAATTGGTTGCATTATTAATTCGTGGTTTTTTATTTCAATTACCGAGGATCGGTTTTATCCTTAGTACGTATTATTATCCCACCATTTAACACCACCGACGTTGAATTTATTCATTTAAAAATATTGAGTTAGTTCGGTGGATCACCTGTGAAAGAGCTGCGGTCCACTGATGTTGATAACCACTATTTTAGTCGGTTTGGGCAATCGATACCTACGTTAATATGATGGTGTATAGCAAGGGTGGCCAAACGGTCGACCAGTTAAAATGTCGCACTCATTCCGTTAGAACTTATGTTTATATAATAATTAGCTTTTGATATACCACGATTATAACAATTTTAAAATTCGATAATTATGTAGCGAACAAGTATATAAACGAATAGCGGAGCAATCGCGGACAAAACAAAAATGCATTCGAACAGTAAAATTACCAAAAATAATTACATTAATCTAATGACTAACAATCCGACAATAAACTGAGTAACCATTTTCTATAGTAACTACTGTTCGTTACACTTATGCACGCAACAGCTGTTAACATCTCTTACGCGGATTACGTGGAACGTGGATTACAGAAATGTATTGGTTTTACAATGATGTTTTTTCATTTTTTTTTTTTATGTGGACAATTTTTCTACCAGAAAGCATAATCCGATTATCTAGTAGAGCACCTTTTCTGAAAGGAAATGTTCTCTGGGTGGTAATTTAAAAAGGTCATTTTTGAAAATTCCCTGTAATATTTGAGATAATGAGAAAAACCTCGGTATTTAGGTTATAAAAGATCGAAAGATTAAAAATAGGGTTGTCGTTAGCAAACGTTTTTATTTATATTTGGTTATTATTAAGTTTTTATTTGTTTGCTTCGTTCGTTTAATTTTTTAATTTCATACGGATTAACAAAATAACCTCTAAGTCAACAAAAATCAATTAAATTTTCCTTCTTTAAATACCAATAACACTGTGTCATCTTTCTTCCTTGAGGGCTAGAATACTAAAGAAAAAGTAGACAATATGTTATTCCTAGTATTGTACATCTTTGAAAAAATTCAGCTTAATCCATTAAGGAGTTTTTGGGAATAATGGTAACAAACATACACGTATACATTGTCCTTCCATCCAAACGAACTTTCCGATTTATAATATCATTATAGTAGGATAATATTGCAATGGATAAAAATCCGAAATATTATGGCGCACGTATTTCAATTTTAAAACGTACCTATATCATGTTCTTATTACACAAAATATCTATTAGCATTGAGTATTATTATGACCAGGGCGAGGTAAATTCCAGTACTGTTACTGTGATGCGATTTTTATATTTTTTTAAAAAATCAACAAATTTTCGTCAAGAAGACGATTCGAATTTTTTTTTTTTTTCAATTTATCGATAGATACCAACCAAAAAGAGATGGAATGATTTTAAAAAAAATGTCCGTCAAAGAATTCGATTTCTCGAGTAACAGAATAATAAAAAAAAATTACCGATTAATACAATTTTTGTTCAATAACGCGAAAAATATTATCGCAATATAATTAGTATTATATTTTGTGGGCTATACATGTCGATCGTTTACGATACGCCGAAACCGTTACCACCATGACTTGTAAGTCATGTAGTTTACGATCAATTTAATTAAGGGAATCGTAATTAGTATTGCAGAAAGTCACGTGACCAGAGTACATAATATTATTATTATTACGGTAGTTAATGCATTTAGAAAAGGTTCCGGGAATTCGGAATATTCGGCGAACCCTTTAAAACGTACATCAGTTGTAACATAACAAGTTATAATGTGAAAACTGATTATTGAACATGTTTTAATATTTCATAGAGCGTGTATAAAAGTTTTTTAGTGCACCGGAGACCGCCATTTATTTACAACTCCGGGCAATCCAGTTTACTGTCCCGCAGTACAAATTATTATTCAAACGAATAAATATTACCTAGCTATATATTATGTGTGTAAATAAAAAAAAAATTAACGTACTTAAATGTTTATAATGCATTTTGTTTAAACGAATTTCCTACGGTATCAATAAGAATTTGACGATATTTCTTTTTAAATAAAAAAATGAAAAAAAAAAAAACACTTTTCTCGACGACTTTGGACCCAATGTTTTCGATAGTAATAGTATGCAGGGTATGAAAGGTATTGCGGGTTATTTATTTTTTTTTTGTCGTAGGTTAAAATAGTACGACGAAATAAACATCGAAATGGAAAAAGGTCGTATTATTATTAACACCGTGTCCGGCGACGACGGCGGTGCTCGTCCATCGATCCCAATCTGATATTTATATAATAACAGTGTTTTAGAACAAAACCGGAATTCGATATTCTTTTTAAAAAAAAAAAACGTAAAATCGGTGAATAATAATCGTGTACGCGTTTGTCAATAAGTCGGTTTCTTTTCTAAAACGATTAATTCGTTGAAATAAAAAATGTTTTCTAATTATTTTGAGCTTAATTTTTCATGTCTGTGAAGAGCTTTTCCACCAGAAATTAAGCATTTGTCATCAACTTCAGGAGTGATTTCTGTTAGAAAATGTTATCTTTTTGCCTAGCTGAGGTTGTCGTTGTGTAATTTTCATTGTAGTTTTCTGAATAATTTGGAAAAATCTCCAGAAAAACCGATGGAACCACTGGAATGTTTTCTCAATTAGAATTTCTGTCATTTTCACTAAACCTGACATTTATATAAAACCTAACCTATAAATTGTTAGCCGTTTCTGTTGTGAAATATAGATAATATTTTGGAATAACTGAGTTATTGTAAAATATTGATAATATTTTAGAATAACTGAGTTATTAATATTATTTCGATATTTCATTCAAAAATGCATATAAGTTTATATGCATATAAAGTTCATTATTAAATGTTGTTCTTATGTTGATCTTGTTGATCTATTGTACAAATACCGAAAATCTGTAATAATTAATTTTTTTGTTTATAACCAATTCAAATTCAAATTTTTTTAATAAAGCAGTAAAAATCACGGCATTTCTCTTATACTATATTCCAATTCATCTTGATAAAACCTTCTTGGCTCCATGAAAATACTGAAAAATTAGAAACCGAAAAATGCGGATAATTGTAATTTATTTATTAAATACAAATTTTGATTTGAAATCTATTGAAAGCTTGTTTTGACCTGAACCTCGCTCGGAAACATTGTCTACTAGCAAATTTGTGTACTTTTACATATTTAACAATGTTTTTATATAGGCAATTGCGTATTTTTTTTCAAAATATTTTTATCATTTTCTCGGCTTATTACCAATATTAATATTTTAATCAATGACTTGTCGGTTTATTGCGTCTGATACTATTCTAGTTTTAAACACATAATTAGATAAATCCATTAGCACAGCAATACTTATTGACTTTGATAGCTCGGCGTAAAAGTCTACTGAGGAAAAATAATTTAGTCTATGTAGAAGGCAAAAAGAACAAGAAGGAAAATAATTTTCGGCCTCCAAGATTTCGACAGCTAAATGAAAAATCTGGCCAAACTCGAGTGATTCGTAATAACGTCCGTTTGCAATCGAATGATTGCTGTGATTTCGTATATTACTTTTATTCTATACGAACTTTCGCATTATTATAACGGCGAGAACTTGCGTGTCTTCATGTTAAACACGCCATTATTGTATACCATTATTATTTTCAACAGGGTAGTAGTAAACTTTTTAAAAATGGAAAACGCTTATATGCGTGGATAAATCTGAATTTTAATGCGTGATAATACCAAGAAAAAATTTGTTTAACTATTGTCAAACGATGAGAAAACGTTATTTTCTTAATGACATAATTTCGAAACGTACTGGTAAAATATTCAAAAATAAATAAATAATTTATTGTTTTCCATAGCAATTATTTATAAAACGGACGAAAAATCAAATGCGGATGAATTATTCAGTTGACAGTAGGTTCTTAAATAATAAAATTGAATTAATAGTATTAAAAAAAAAAAAAAATAATAATATTAATTGTTTCTCGACATAATATAATATACGCTTTGATTTTTTATTTATCATTTCTATAAAATAATCAATCTATACTGTTCGATAAATATTGTTATGTCTGAGGAATGTACGGTACGTATCGTTTTAAATGTACAAACGTTGTTTGACTTTTAAATTGCATACTATTATACGTTATTAAGTTTCCAATGGCTAGTGTTATATTAAATTGTATACAAGTTGTGTTTGGTTTAATTAAAGTAAAATTAAAAGCTATTTTTTTTCAATGATTATTACTAACCAAAATATTTGACATCAATCATAAGATTTCAACACGTCATTTTTCACGTATTCCCGATTGTATACTTTAAATATTCTTTCTTTTTATGTTTTGCGTAAATATTTCCTTTGGCTACACATTTTTTTTAATAATTTGTTCTTTCAATCGTTGTAGAAAAATTTAAATTTGTATCGTGTACCTAATATAAATATCAATTGTTCTTGTAACGACAGCGATAGGTACTACACATATTTTTGTACTTTTCGTGAAGTTTTTTTTTTTTTTATATATTTACATCAATTTCACTTTATTACATGACCCTTTTCTAACTTATTCATTCTCTTTGTGGTGCAATTTTGTTATAATATTTTTTTGTTTACATGGGCTAAGTATATATTTTTATCATTTCGTCGATAAAGTAATATTGCGTCTTGCGAGTTTTCAAATCATTTGTGTAAAAGTAAACACATGTTCTTAGGTAGGTACGTATATGTCTAGCTACCTATTATATGGAGGGCACGATTCTAGATTTTTTTACGGTATTAACCAGCTGCATTGTGTATGTTCAAGGGGGGAAAAAACGAGACCCTAATACATTTTAAATGATGATGCATTCGGAAGTAATAAAATGAAAAAAAAAATGTCGACGTTGTTCGCAGACATCATTGATTATGCATCCGTTTACAATATATTATTATAAAGAATAATTCGATCGGAAGAAAAATAAATTTGATTTAGTTTTTTAATTTGTTTATGCATGTATGTGTAATATACATATTTTTATAGGTAAATTGTATATAAGGTATCACTCAACTGGAAATACTCATCGCAGAAAGTATCAACTTTTTTTTTCTTGAAAAATTAAAAAACAAATAGTTCTAAAAGTTTACATTGTTATTATTTTTTTATCACCCTTAATTTTGAGAGCGAAATTATTACTTTTCTTTGATTTTCAAATGGCGACCTATATTTAAAATGCCCTAAATATATTATGGAATATTAGTTAAAATTTTGTTTTTGTTACACATATACTGTATATTCTAGTTCCAGATTGTTTGTTATTCTTATCTATAGTTTAAGTGTTCTTCATATATATTACATATAATACCAGGTGGTCCATTTAAGGGTGTACACGCATTATCTTGGGAAGTATTCAATTGCTGCGAACATTGTTTTATAGAAAAGATAAGTAACAAGCTGTTCTAAAATTTTATATTTATGCTATTTTTTTCACCCTTATTTTTGGGGGTTTAAATTAACTACCTAATTTTGATTTTCAAATAACAACCTATATTATAAATTCCATAAATAGATGGAGTATAAGATAAAATAAATTTTGGTTTCCGTTAACCCGTTGAAGAGATATTCCACTTTTAAGTTTGGATCGGGGGAGAGTAATGTTGCATTATTAAAACGTCGAGTGTCGTGCCGCTACATAAATAATGCTCCACTACTCTCCCCTGACAAAAACCTAAAAGTGGAAAACCTCGTTAACAGCGTGACGGAAATCAAAAATTTCAACACCAAAATTTATTTTAACTACTGCTCCGCCAATAATGGGATGTTTAATATAAGTTGTCTTTTGAAAATAAAGAGTAAGTAGTTGTTTTATCCCCCCAAAAAATGGATGACAAAAAATAACAAAAATGTAAAATTGTGGAGGTGCTTGTTTCTTAAATATTCTTAAAAAATTTTTTTGAGAAAATGTAATACTTTTCGAGATAATAAGTGTTTTAAGTTGAGTGAATCATCCTATATATAGATACCTAACAAACTAATAATAGCAGATTAAAAATAGTTTACGAAACTGTTTTGACTAATTAAATATTTTTTTAATCGGTTTAAATCATGTTTTTCCTAGAAATGTAGAACTGCAGACGACATAGGTTTTTATTAAAGAAAATCGAAACGAATAATGCTAAAGTCAAAGTGTATAAGTTCAGTGATTATTATAGTATCCATTTTTTCCTCGGTGTAACCAAGGGAACCCGGAAATTAAAAAAAAAAAAATCCGTCAACATGTCTAAAATCGAAGGGTGAGCCCATTGATCCTATATTATTATATCTGCATTTTTAAAATGTAAAAAAATAAAATAAACGCTTCTGCCTGATGCCATAAATTTAGCAGACTCTACAATTATAATTCTTTTATTTTCTCTAGTAAAAGTGTTACGATAAAAGAACCATAGGCAAAAAATTCGTCCGTACGACATTAGTTTTGTTTGATTTTTAATAATAAGAAATCGTTCAATGATAATAATTAGTAAAATTTATATTTCGAAAATCTATGTTAAAGTTCTTGAATTTCTACGAGGTTTTCTCGTAAAAACCAAATTATTTGATATGGAATACTTTAAAACAAAACCGTCAATCGATTCAAATAGTATATTTTAAGGCTATAATCAATAAAATGTTTGAGATGGGTAGACAAAAGGAGAAAACTTCTTTATGCTGTATGCTGAATATACCTAACGAGCACAAATCTCTTAAAAATAGTCAATAAATGCTTTAAACGATAATACTGAAAAATTTCATGAAAATACTAGAAAACAGATTAATAACATTTGAACGTTTCCCGTCCGAATGTGCGTTCTTTCGTCTTACGATTTTCAGTGATAAGTATACGACTGCCAACAGCGGCGGTCTTCAGGTCGATCGATACGGTCTGGTTATTAACGAGTCCCGGACGAATACTCTTGAGTGTAATTTAGAGGGCAACGACAGATTTTTCGTCGTGGCCCCTAGCAAATTATATTCCTATATTAGATAAGGTACCTCAAACGATAATTATTATTATCAGCAGACGCGTCCTGTTCGACGATTACTTGGGTTCACAATCCCACCGTAGAATGGATCTATCTAATATACTGCAGAATGGAAATGGCTGCCATTTTAGATATTCCGTAGGTAACCACCAATGCAAAGAAAGATTGTATGTAATTTAATGTAACGATAATGTTTCATCGTGGAAACATAATATATTATAATCTGAAATTTCAGTCACATTATAGTCGAAAACCGCGCGGAAATAATTATTATTTACAAATTGTACAAAACGATGTTAATTTTTATTTTCTGCGGACATTTTAAAATTCCGTTCGGTTTTGTTTTCTTTCATGTAACCAATGACCAAAATATTATAGATATATTATTGTGTAATTAATCTTATCCATATATGTTTCTGTAGAGTTATTTACAGTGATGTCAAATGATATAAGGTCGCATTTCACTTTCGTCCGATCGGATCCAGTTTACTCAAAAACTTATAGGAACTTAAATCACGTTGACAGTGAACCCTTTCGCCGATCAGTACTCAAATATAGAGTATCCGAGTATAATTATAAACAGTTCAATTTTTACGAAAACTCAAATAGATGTTTATCTCGCAACTTAAAGTTTATATTTGTAGAAATATTTGTATTTGTTCGCGTTCGACTTTTCATTTTTTTTTTATTTTTTTTTTACTTTATAGTTAATATTATTTGTTTTCGTGGAAAAAACGATTTAAATGTCCTAGAAATCTACGATAAAATAGTGTTCCGGGCCTAGTAGACAGTTCACTAGACCCGGTCGTTTCATTGGACCCCCAAGGTTTAATCCTAAGTATAAATGCGTTTCTCTGTACTCAATACCTGGTAGTTGTTATCCCCTATTATAATATGAATGTACCGGGACAGGGTTATTATTAAATATTGGGTATAATACACGAGTACATGCTATACATGTTACCTCTTGCAATATTTTATTCGCAGAACTGTAATACGTAGCTCCTCCACATGCTACGCAACCGGTAAGATTATCCCGGGAAATTATTACCCCTTCGGGATTATAAAATATATTATAAATATCATACAATAGTATTGCCAAAGGCTATACGTTAGAGCCGTTTTGATCATCGTTTTACCGTTCTGCAGAGGTGTGCAATGTTTCAAATACGATATTTTCGATAATAAGTTATCTCAGGACGTTGAAGTGGTGAGACACCGAAAAACTTTGTCGACGAGTGCCAAACGGCGTTCGTCGTGTCGATGTTTATCACTCGTCTTACATAAAACGATTTACTAAATAGCATTCATATGGACGGGAATTAACAATTTTTTTGCGAAAACTATATTTTTGAAGTCTATTCAATGATATTAATTCCATTATAAAAAAAAACTTTTTATGAAATAAGCAATAAAGATTGGTCTCCGGGTACCATGCATACTTTATGTGAATGAGGTTATGGAGATGGACGACGTGCACGGTCAAGGGTCGTAAAGCCACCGACCAAATGAGCCCCTCTGGTTTACTGATGACTACGGGAACTTTTGACCGGTTCAAAACTCGTACAAAACGAGCTACGGATGTGTTATAGCCCACCACAACGGTGACAGAGTGATGAGTAGGTAACATTGAATTTTACAGTGGTTTATTAATATTATAATCCAGAATCAACGACGTGCACACGTGGCCATTGTGATGAGAAACAATATTATTCACAGATAAGCCTCGATAATAACATATAAAACCCCCACTGACGGCCTTCATGTGCGATTAACACCATGCATGTGCATCAGCCAGGATTCTATCAAACATATCGGGTGGAAGTGATAACGTTTGATGGGATAATAATAATATAATAACGGTCATTCTTCAAACACTACACTTTATATAAGTAGTAATTAAAGACTGCTAATTATTTTAAGATTATGTGCAAGTAGTTTTCTCGGTTGAAAAATAAGCAATAATAATATATTACTTATAAATATTGCATGTATTAGAATTGCTTGCATTAAAATTTAGTTTTCAACGATTTATAATCATTATACAAATTATATGCTGAAGAATTTACATAAATTTGCCAAAACACGAGAAATTAGCTAATGGTTCGTTCTTTTTTTTTTTTTTATTATTATTAATATTCTAACATAAAATATTTTAGTGTTGTCCTAAGATGTGGAAGTCGAGAAATGGCGAATAAATGATTTCCTAGAAAAAAGTTCTAAACGGTTAAAATTAATGAATGGTAAAGAGTTTATAATGATGAACTTTAAAGGCAGTTCAGAGAAATAATTAAAGAGACATTTTTAAAAGATAGTGTAAAGATTTGGGTAAGTTATGCCTGGTGTAAATAAGGATTTTTAGTTAATTAGTTTATTTAGAGAAAGACCCCAGCGAGTTTCTGTATACACGAAGAATTAAGTAAATATGTTATTTAAGTTTTTTCCTCTGATCGTTGAAACTCGTTAAATGTTCTTGTTTAAAATATTTAATATTGGAAAATTTCGATCTAATTTCACTAGTAATAAAAACATTTAATTTTAAAATTCAATGTTTTTAAACTCATCTAAATAAAAAAAACAGAGTTATGTATGTGATACAAATCAAAATTATTAAAACAAACAAAAAATCAGTGTTTGAAACGTTCACTAATATATTTTATATGTCCATTTAAGGCTTTCGATGGTATCAAAAACAACACTATGTAACAAAAAATATTATTATGGACCTTATCTTCTAAGACCGTATTCCGGATACTGACAACACATATTCACACAGCGTATTTTTTTTTATTCTTTTTTTCTTTATATCCTTTATTATTCATTATACTTCAGAAGTTACCACCAGTGAAATCGTTGTGGTTCTTGTATTCTCCCAATTTAGGTATTTTCATTCTGAAAACTCTACTACACCGTTATCGAACGATTGCCTTTTCGCTTTAAGTCCATATTATTTTAGTTCGTGATTGTAATCAATAAGTATATTAAATTTAATTGATACAATTATTTAATTTGTTTTTTTTTTTTTTCAAACGAACGTTAAATTAATAAAAAAAATTAATTTTCATTTTCGTGCAACTGAACGTGTTCATTCCAAAAACTGAAATATATATATTCTCTCTCCATACTATCATATACGAGCAGTTAAAAATCGTTGATAATTTGAAGAAAAGTGGTTCATAGGTCAATATACGAAATAGGATATGAAACGTTTTGAAATTATTGATCGATTTTATAATGTATAAAAAACAATAAAATATTGTACGTATGAATGGGAATTTTTTAATAGGAACATAATTGTACTACATACGTTTCCATCAATTTTTCGAGAGAAATATAAAAAATTATCTTTCTTATTAGATTTCCATATTCACATTAATCATCGTAATTTCGGTAAATGTTTAAAAACGCAATCAAAAAGAAAAACAATAATTTCGTATTATTATTTAAAATAAAAATACTAACTTAAGTACCTACGTTTATTGAGCCATTTTTTCATTAACAAATTATTATAACGTTAAATTAAAAAATGTTGAAATTATAATCATAGTTTTTTGTCAATAAGAAAGTTAAAATTTCTGTCTTCCTTGCTGATCGTGGGAGGATAATAATCCTTTAATTCTCAAATGAACCAGTATTTTGACTCATTTATCAGACAAAGAAAAAAAATGTATTTCAACAAACTTCTAATCGAGTATCTCCCAAAAGTAAATTATATTTAAAAGCATTATTCCTTATAGTTTTCCATTTTCACTACTTGGTAACTTCCTTCTTTCAGTTTTATATTTATCAATCAAGTTTTGTACAGAAAATATTCTGATCGTCTTTTGTGTTAATTTACAAAAGATATCGTACAATTTACAGTTGATTTTGTTCTACAAAATAATATTAAATCATTTTTTTTTTTCTGAACAAATAAAATAATATATTAAAACTGTTAAAAAATGGAAAACAAAAGAGCACAATATTTACTTACTAGTACGGGATTTTGAATTATTTTTTTCACTTCTCTATATTTCTTGGAAAAAAAAAACCAACCTGTCAAATCACACGCTAATTTCGATTTCATATATAATTTTCAAGATTTTTTTGGGTGGTATTTTATAACATACATCTTCTTACATTATATTATAAACATTTAAAAATAATTTCATAAAGTCAAGGTGATATGTCTATATTTTAACGACAAACGGTGTATTTGCAAAATATGATAAATAATAGATTTTCTTATGGACCTAATAATAATTATTTAACATACAATTATTTTCTCAGTTATGCGTCCTAACATTTGCACTATGATTCATCTAATAAAAAATATTTTTTTAAACTAAAAATAAAAAAAAACTACGTTAATAGTTTTGGGTCTATAAAAGGCATATAGATAGACAGACATTCACTTATATTTTTATATATTTAAATATAGATAAATAAATAATAAATATAAAAAAAGATTGTCTTTGGCAACTTTATTTTAATATTTTTAACCCATGGAACCAATTTTCTCCTATTATATCGAATATTAATAAGAATCAATCGAAAAATGACCTGTCTAAAGTATCACACAGAGAACATTTCCTAACTTAATTAGTTTTATATTAGATAATGGCAGTAAACTTTCTGGTAAAAATAGCGTTCACATTAAAAAAAACAATTTCTAAAAAAATAAACATCGTTTTAAAACAATTACATTCCTTGTTCCGCTCAGATTAATACAAATTAGTACAAAATAGATATTTATTAACTGTATATTGAAACAAAATTTTAGTAGCATAAATATTTGTAACCTGAATCGTTCAGTTCCTACAATCTTTTGAAGTTCATACAAATTAGTGACAACATTATTTTCTGCGGATTGAGTTTAAAAAAAAAAAAAAAAATTGAAATTTTGTTTTTTTAATATTGAAAGAATGTAAGACTCGTGAAGTAAAGTTTAGTAATTATTAAAAAAAAAAAAAAAAAAAAACCAACATTATATGACGTATTATAAACAGAAATATAATAATTGCATTTGTCAGATCTCCGCGGGACACCCCGTATGTATCTGAGAACAACGCGCATTTAACATTATTGTTATTGTTATTTTCTTTGTGTTTTTCTTATTTCCCTTCCTCGGTTTTTGCATGCGGTATGTATACCTACCTCTGTTCTGCAGCGCGGAAAACGTTTTTAAGCGAGCTGGAAAATATTCAAATTTCACGCATAATCACCGGGCGTGGGGCGGCTGGCGCGTGTTCGCGGATATTATAATAATATAATATTTTATAATTGTCATGCGTTTATAATTAATAACAACGTCATTCCACGTCCGTGTTAGTTTTATGATAATTTTAAAATTCAACGACTTGTTTTTTAATTTACATGTCACAAAATTTTAATTAATTATACGCACGCGTAATAACAACGGCGACGCCGACGAACGAAACCGTTATATAATAATAATATTATTACAATCGTTTTTTGTACGATGACGGGGGTCATTTAGGAACTATAAAATATATTTTCCTCGGCGACAAAAGAAAATTGTACAGTATTATTACGGCTTTTCGCTTTTTAATTTTTTTTTTTTTTTTTTTGTTTGTTTTACACAATGACTACGGAAATATAAAATAACAATCATTAGGTTGGTACCACCTTTGGCAGCACTATACAAAACATACTGCGAAACGTAAATAACGAAATGTATTATAATATAGTATATTTTTATAGAAATAATTCGAAATTATCAATTCATTACTTTTTTTTTAAACCGGACGAATTGGTACATATTACCTCGGGATTGAGGCGTGGAACAAAATCGAACGAAATATAAAAAAAAAAAAAAGAGCTGATACTGGTTTACCGCTGTTTTAAGGGAGAATTCGGGAATCTAGGACACGTAAAGTTATTTAATTTTTATCTGTACCTAAGCAACAACCATTGTTAACGAAAAATGATTCGAAGCGTTTTATATCATTGCTGATTTTATTAAGTCACGAATAATTGTGGAACCATTATAATTTTTTTTTTACTCATCTTGAAATTATAAAAGTGTTGTGTATTATAGTATAACAGACGAAGAGTTTTATTCGTACCTGCCCATTCTGGCCGTGTTGTTTTGTCGATATTCCCAAGAGTATACTATATATATATATATATGGTATGCGTATAGGTATAATATAAAATATATATTAAAATTAAAAAAAAAAAAATAAAACAACTCGTATTGAATCCGAATAATTGAAAATGTGGTTTTAGAAAAAAAAAAAAAATACACATACATTTTAAATTGCATGACGTACCTAATGCCCAAAACTGTAAACAAAAATAATAAATAGAAAAAAAAAAAATGTTCATATTTCACGCGGTGACATAATAATATAATGTTCAAAATGAGAAATATATTTATATGAAGAAACAATTTCGGAGCGGAAAAATATATTTGGAACAACTTAAATGTTCATTATTCATGTTTCTAAATGGATAGCGTCGTCGTGTGTTGAGTTCAAAAGTATATCATATTATTATCTCGTGTCGTAAAATAAAACGTGCGATTATTTTATGAAATATTAAACCATAAATATTGAATTCTAGCGGGACGCAGTCGGCGGAATATTAGGTTTTTAATTTTTGATGCTGCGCCTTAGTCCCGCGTTAAGGTTAATTTATTTTTCATCGTACACGTAATGAAAATCCGATAACCGGATATGTCACCGCATGATAATAAATAACGCGTTATTCAATTCAAAAGGCATGTGCAAAATAACACAAATTTTTATCGAAAGCCGACTCGCGGTACCCATATTGTAATAGTTCCTCGACTTGGTTGCGCGCGTACAATATCATCCGTACAATATATTTTGTATTATACTCGGTGTCGGCCTGGCCATGACCGCTAGGCCGCGACCGCGGTCCGAGCTTCCGGTCGTGTTTGTGCCTTGGGATGCCTCAAAGCCCCGAGATTTATAAAATATCGTCATTTATAACATTTATAGGTAACGAATGTCTTTCGTGCGCAAATTAAATACACCGTTTTAGTATTCTGTAAACAGAGTTCGTTTTATACAGAGACTGTAGTATAAAAATCAAAAACAAATTTGCCGTTTATTATTAACATTTTGTGTGGGCGATTAACTATATTTATACGCAAAATGATTATAACTGAAATGACGCTGTAAATGGCTTTTGTGAATTTAGCGTTTATTTTACAGTGAGTACTAAGCGTGTACTAAATAATACCGTTATTGGATTTCGTGTTTTTCATCCACGAGGGCCTCTAAATAAATACAAATCGGCGTGTCAGCCCGAAACTTATACTAACTGATATTATCATGTATATAGGCCAATTTTATAAAAAAAAAAAAAATCGAATCTCTCTCTTTCACCCAAATTAATGGTAAATATGATTATTCGTCATACCATACCATAGATAACGTTATAAAAACTTGATAACTTATTATAATCTCTGACGGGAGTGTATACAAGAAAAGTTCATTATTTATCCAACCGCTGTTGAAGTGTTGCTATTAAAATAGTGTTGTTGAGTGTCCTAAACAGTTGTTCACTACGGTACAATTTCTGAGAACGTGTAAATAATAATATTATATTACAATAATCCTTGTATTATTTTTATTGTAAAACGATCATTTTTCGTGTACCCGGTATTTTTGACTTATTGTGCGTCGAACACCTAATGCGATATATTTCTGAATCAGTATAGAGAAAAACGATCAGATTTCTCATAATAAATGAATTACAGTGGCGTCGGGAAATCTTCGTTTCCGAAATTCGAGCGCTTAGCCCCGGGAATATGTGAATGAAGACGGAGGAAATGGGTGAATCGATTTTTAAAGAATTTGCTTAGGTCCACTCGCTACACCGCACACTAACAAAATATAGATTAAGTATTCGAGTCTTCTGAAAATGGAAAATCCCCATTATTATAAATACGTTGATTCCGTTATTAAAAAACAATTCGATTTTTTCCGGTTTATTCAAAACTATTTTTTCTCTGCGTGTTTAATTTCCATGATGCAACAATAATTATTTTAAACGGTACGATAGGGCGTGCATGACGCTTAGAATATGCCATTATTTTGTATAGAAACATTTTTAATTGATCTCTTGAAAGACCAAGAGATATTAAAAAAAAAAAAAATATTGGCGCACGAAAAAATAAAATAAAATTTACCTACATTTGAATATAATTTTTTTTTACAGAGAACATTATTATTAAGTCTCTTCTAAACAGCTGCGGTTATTATGCGTGCAAACCACGATTGACTTATTCGGTGTACATTATACATAAAATATAATTAGTACTCAAAATATTATAATCATTAATCAAATACACTTAAAATATTGTCGGTGTAAGTGTAACAAATAAAATCAACACAAATTAGTAAACGTATTTATACATGTATTATATTAACCATTGAATACCTATCAACCTAGACAGTTATAAATATTCACGACTAATATGCAATACGTAATAAATCATACAGCCGATTCAACGATCGAGTCGTCTGATTTCGGAATATTCATTATGATATTATTCTTTACAGACATTTTGTTTTATTTCGCTGCGTTTTAAGACGAAGAAACAATATTATATTTGCATGAATAATGGGAAACTGTAGTAATGAAATATTAATAAACGTCAAGGAAATTATAAACAATAGAATTTCATAAAAAAAAAAAAAAAAAAAGTTATACTTAACCGTGAATACCAAAAATAGATTTTATAAATTAAACATTTTTGTATTGTTCCTCGTCACTACGATTGTTTAAAATCCCCATCGAACCGAACGTAGGGCATTTTCAATTTTTCGCTGAACAGCAGCAACAGTACGACGAATTAAGCTTTTTTCAAAGTTTAAAACTATTAATTCCATAAACTATAAAATAATTTTACAATTTTCCGCGATTTTTTGCGAATAACCGGTGTTACATAAATAATATTTAGTCAAATTCAAAGGTTATATATCACGTCATATATCCCTATCTTGGATTACATCTTTAGGTTTTTTTTAAGAACGACGATCTTTCTTTTTTAGAATACCAAAAAATCCTTTCTCCTAAAGGATTGCGCTAAAAATGTTGTCCTTTTCTCTTCTCGTTGTATTTCTCGTTAGCCATTGTAAGCTGTGTCTTCTAGTAAAACTTATTACCAGCGCCATGTTTATCATGCCATATAGCTCTATTGTATTTTCATCGCCGATTATGTGTTGTTTCATTAGACACACAGATTTTCCTCCGTAGTTTTTTCAAATATTTTAATTTTCCTTTCTGCCTAACGAAGTTGTCTATGTGTGACAAGCATATGCTACAGCTGTAGGTCATATGGTCTTAAAGCTATGTTTTAATTTGTCTAAAGACTAATTTAGGTCGGAAATACTTTATGCGCACTAAATATGTTTCATGTAAGTATTAAAGTCTTATACACACAAATGTACATCTCATTGGCCCATTGATTGTCTGTGTTTAATGTTACTTTTAAATACTTCAAATCTTTAACAATTGCATACAATGATCTTTTAAAATCTATGAAATATTATCACTAATCGCAATTGTTTTGGTATACAGACAAACTTTTAATATTTGATAACAAAATAATAATTTTTCATAGTTGGAAAAACCAATTTAGTCGTAGGCATATGCTCAGAATTTAAAACCGAACTTTTACGGAAATAAATATTAATTAAACATGTTGTAGAGACGAACTCAAGGGTGTATCGCGATGGGTTTGCAATAATAATTGGTGGTACCGATAGGGAACATATTTTACAGAAAAAATATCGATTACTGATGGTCGGCAGGCTATTGAACAATCTTAAATTGAAAACCATAAAGGTTATTATATTATAGTATTATACGAGTATGGTTAGGTACGTACGCGAAACTCGAAAAAATAAATTTCACGCCAAAGGCACACCACTCGCTCACCCTCTCGCATGCACTACATCTTCCTCTACTAGTCTGTTTCGGGCGGTTTTTTTCACACAAAATATGCGATCCGGCAACCGGGAGGTCATGGAAGGGTCGGTGGTGATTACAACTAACCCCGCCGGACCGATTAACCTTCCTCTCCACCGATCCCATCAGTATTTAGCGGACGAGGTGTTCACCAAAATAATATAATATACTCAATTCGGTGTAGGAGGTCATCGCCGCCGCCAGGTCTCCGTACAATAATTGTTGTTGTGCCGAATGCAAATGATAGATATAATTTGGCTACGGGATGTTATCAATGTTCACGAGGGAGGGGCACCTAGGTTGAGGGCAGCGGACCGAATTAAAACTTGGCCGGATGCCATTTTCTTGGTGCACGATTTATCGGTTTCGTTAGAACGGCTTCCGTCCATCCGCTGGACTTGCGCGCAAATCGAGGTAAATCCCATTCAACAAAAAAAAAAAAGAAAGGAAGATAAATAAACTCATTTTGTTTATAAAATTATTTTCATTGCATGGTAAATGTTTGCGTATTCGATTCCATGTGTGGAGCTTGGAAGCTGGAATTATAGTAAGTTTTACTAAACTGTGTATTTTATTTTTTGCGGGTACACTATTTTATCAATTATACATCAAAATATTTGTACTATACTTATCTTCAGTTTTACGGACTTTCAACCCGATAGTGCTTTATTCTAAACGTTTTTTCGATAAAATTATAAATATTACTAAAGCACGCAGCCACAGCGAAACAGGTGTAATGTCGTTTTATTACTATTATTTTTTTATCGATTTCCGGTATCCCATGGTAACGAGAATAAAAAAAAAAAAAAGAGAGAGTAATTGATACGGCCGTTACGGGTCTGCTGCGCAATTAGTTTGAAAATCATATTATGATGAATCTCATTTTGAATTTTAGTTTTGTTTGAAATATTGCGCCTATAGAATCAGATTCGTTGTATTGAAAATGATTTATGTGTTTAGTAATAGTGTACTAAGGATTTCCAATAGGTGATTTTTCTTTTTTCGCGCTTCTTTTCCAGTTTAAAATCTTATTACATCCCATTTTCGCTATCCGTCGGCCGATATTGACTGTTGAACACTGACGACCATTACCTTAAAAAAAAAAGGCCGGTGAACTGACTTATAGGTACAAAATTACATAATAATTTTCAAAATTATAAAAAAATATGCGGCACTCCGGTAAAATCATTTTTTAAGAATTTATTTTTTCGGAAAAATTGTCAAACAATTGAGAAACGATATATAAACCATAAAACAGTTGATAAATGCAACTATAGAATTTACTGGGTAATTGTTTTCACTCACGTTGAAACTATCATTTCCGTTTATTTTATCTGAAAAAAATTGTCCATTATTTAGAAACCGGAGAAAATGTATCAGCGTGTTTTTGTAAATTTTCCGGTATTTCGATCTATATAAACAACGTTGCGATTCGTTTGAATTATCACACTTAAACCGCATATAATATACACAAATTATATTTATTTTAAATTATTTGTGTACACACGTGTTTGTAGAGGAATAGGCAACGTTAAAATAATATAATTAGTTAACAACTGCGATCGTCGAGATGTTGTGCATAGGTATATGTAGTTTCAAACTATGTGGATAGCAATATAATAAAACAATACAATTATATTTCACGTATTATTGCGCATGGAAATGATAACAATAATGTATAATTATTATTTCTCGAGTTTACAAAATACCAAGCGCCTCGATAATATTGAAGTTTTTCACAATATCGTCTAAATTTCGAATGTTATTTTTTTTTTTTTTTGTATTATCGTATCTAAAAAAAAATAATAATAACGTAGGTATCAAAAAAAAATCAATTAAAAGGGCGTGTAGACCTTTTAGATAGTAAACTGTATCCGTCTTACAGACGCACAATATAACACAACTTCCTTCAGCTAGGACAATATTGTGATGTTAATTTTAATATAAAAGCGAATTGACTTATAGTCAAACCTAAAATGAGAACATTAGGTATACCAAACTTTGTTTATGGGTTAATTATTAAGCGATATGTGATCATTTTTAAATTGTGATATTTCGCATATGCCTACTAACTCGTTTTGTTTGTAAGACGCACACGGTGCATGTAAGTATCACTTACACTCAATAATTAAAAGAAGTATAATCAGAGAAATTGTTTACTATTTTTGAAAAAAAAAAAAATAATAATAAACGAATATTCTAAAACATTACAGAATGTGAAATTTAACAAAAAAAAAAAAAAAGATAGCTTATACTTTTTATGGGTATGCCACTGTTTTAGAAGTATATGGTATAAAAAACAATTGCAAACAAAAAACGAATTTGAACGTAGAATAAATTGAATATTTTTTCTGTGACCAATTAACAAAAAGTATACTTAAAATTGCAAGTTTTTTCATGTATCTTCAGGAAAACTCAAAAATTGTACATCCTCAACTAATTATCTTGATCGAAAATGTCACGAGAGAGTTTCTAAGAAATTTTTTAATTGAAACAAGATTTCAGACACACACAAAAGTCACATTATAGTGAAACGTAATCATTTCTCGCATTGCTCAAGAACTAATACTGTAATACTTAAAATATAAATTCAAATTAAAAAATATGAATCTACTCAAAACGATATTCCCGATGCATTAAACACCCTCATCCGAGTAGGTATAGTTAAATCCAAGTACTCCAGAACCGCCGCTACTTATATTTTAAAAGGAGGCATTCACTTAATAATTATTGTATATTATGTATCTCGAGTAGTAATGCGGTTTTTGCCTAGGATCTACCGGTACGTTTTTTTTTTTTTTAGCTCGGTATATAATTGGTGCAATTAAATTCTTCGGTTTGTAATATGCTGGCCATGATATTACGAGCCAATTAATGTTCCTGTATCAAGTTCTTTATTGCTTTTTTTTTTTGTAATAAAAACCTATAGTAGAATTATGTTTCTCGTTGTCATTCACGTATTTTACAAAGAAATTTTTCATTGCAGTAAAATATAACAAAAAAAAAAAACTGTTTTTTTATAATAAATTGCGACAAATGCAGTTGTTATTGTCATCTAAAAGTAAGAATATTCGATTATCAATAAAAACAAAATAGCTATTAGTTTGTCAAAGGTTCATTAAATACATTTATAAGGTTGGGACGTATGCTTATTTTACTCAACAAGTTAATGATTTTTATCGTTTACTTATTATCATAACAGTTGACTTTTAAAAAAATTCAGCTATATGACGAGTTATATACGAGTTCGAATAAGACTTATCGTTTTTTCGGAATTCGATATTTAATTTTAATTGTTTGTTCTCAGTACTGTGTGTTAATGTATTGGAATGTATTTACTGTAATAGTTTAATTTAGTTTATTTGTATAAAATAATAATTCAAAATTTATAATAGTCGTATTTAATATTAAATAATTTTATTGTTGATTCTTCTGTAGAAAAAAAAAACACCTAGGGTTTGTTTTTACTGAGTAAGGTTAACATAATATTTTTGCATTTTAATTGTAAT
This sequence comes from Cinara cedri, assembly GCA_902439185.1. Lineage (NCBI taxonomy): Eukaryota > Metazoa > Arthropoda > Insecta > Hemiptera > Aphididae > Cinara > Cinara cedri. Next base: position 1,302,567 of record CABPRJ010000949.1, read on the forward strand.
TCTTCAATTTAGTTTTTGTTAAATTTTTTTAAAATTTATTTGACTTATATTAATTTAGATTATTATATCCATTACTTTGTGCACCTTTGAGTATTACTATGGTTATAGGGTAATAATTTTAAAATTAAATTACTATACTTGAGATAATATCATTATTTCATTCGACTCTGAACGGAATCGAGGGTGGGTATAAGAGTTTACGTTTGTCTGGGCAAAAGTGAAGTCAAATAATTGAAATTCGACGGTTTTGGCATTATTGAGAAATATGTCAAGCTATTGACATACATATATTATATTAATTTTGATTATGAGAATTAAATTAGAAAAGCGGTATTAGGAGTATAAAGTCGATAATGCGGTGGATCGCCAACACTCGTCGTTCCGCTGAAAATTCGAAAAATCGATCGGTTCCTCGTAATATTATTTATTATACGAATATGGAAAATGTTTTAAGACAAAACAATGGGTTGGGTAATCGGATGCAGTTTTTGCGCTCTCGGTGAACGATTTGCAACGTATTTTTCTACGGTTACACATAATAATTATTATTCGGAACCACTCATATTTCAAGAATACGATATTACTATTACCGTACTGCGTAGTATGTTACCGTACAGATTCGTTTGTACAAAAATCCGTCGAAAATCGTTACAATTTCCTCTAGACACATAATATTATTATGTAAGTTATATTTTTTCGCCAAGTGCTGAGTATAATCGGGATCGAAACGGCGGGAAATTTCCCGGGTGAAAACTGACAAGTAATTGGATACTATTTGAATACTAGACTGAATCGGTGAATTGTTGTTTTACGAAAACTATAGAGAAACGAATTAAGGGAAAATATTAAAAATTATAACTTACAAAAAAAAAAAATAAAATAAATAATTTAAAAGCAAACAGGGTCGGTCGGACAATATATAAACATTGTTAATATTTGCATTTATTTATAATTATAACATTATGAGCGTTTTTCAAAGACAATACAAGTAATACTAGTAATACATAATATGTTATTTATAGTATGGGATATAAATAAACCTACTGTGTGTATATAAACAGATATCAATAAAATATGATACGACTGCGGGATACAGATAATAGATGTCGGGTACTCTTATCTGTTCCACTTGTTTCGGCGCGGAACGGCGGGATATGGATATATTATTTTGTATAGGTACTATAGAAATCAAATGCTAAATTATTACATTTCGAACAACGATTCCGCTCGGAGGAGGCGTCCGGCGCATTATAAAATCAGATTATCGATTTTAAGTTCGTTTCCGTCGAATAGTACGACGTTTTTTTTTTTTTTTTTTTTTCAAAAAGTTCGTATCACCTAATAACGACTGGCATATTTATGTTTACTAAAAAAGTACCCACTAAGTAATAATAATTTCGGACAACTGTGACCTAAATCTATGCACATTATCTATCTATTTTACATCAAATGTTAGCCTAAGATTAAAAGTCAGTTAACGTCGTACTATAGAGGCTATCCCGCACGAGGAAAATATCGATACCCAATTTTATAGAACCAAACAGATTTATAGTTACAAATGCTCTCAATTGTTTCTACTTGCCTTATGTTTCTTAATTTGTCTACAATAACATCAGTGATACATCATCGGTGAATCATCATTGATAAAAACCACATCTCATAAATTTTCCCTTGAGAAAAATGAGTGATAAAATCATCACAGATAATGCCAGTGCCATCACAGATGAATTAAGGAACCTATTAAAGTGTATTTTGTTAATTTTAATTTTTTAGATTTTGAATTTAGCGAAGAATGTATTGGTTTTACAAAGATGTCTGTTTTTTTTTTATTTTATTATTTTTTTTTTTTTTGTATGTGAATACCTTTTATATCAGAAAGCTTACTCCGATTATCAAGTATAGCACCTTTTCTGAAATGTAATGTTCTTTGTATGGTATTTTAGGGGAATAACTTTTTGAAATTCTCTTTAATTATTCGAGTTGATGAGAAAAACCTGATTCTTTAGATAAAAAAACCCATTGATAGATTTGTAAATAATGTTGCCATTGGAAACCGTTTTTATTTGTATTTAGTTGCTATTAAGTTTTTATTATTTTAATATTTTTTAAACAATCATCGTTGTCATGGTAACGCACATTGTTGTTATCATTGTTGACAGAACAACGCTGTCAACTGAACTCCGCTCATAATCGTTTTTCCGTTAGAAATGGTTTATTTTTGCTTATATATATATATATACACATTAAATTTCCGTCTATATCCTACCTTCCAAATTTCCCACCTACAGCAGTTGCTGCACCCTCGTACGAAATATGCCCGTCATTTTTATTTTTTATATTACATTGTAACATGAATCAATGAATCATACCTTATTCGTATTCGTATACTCTATCGTGAAAGGTTTCTACAATATTATTAGGAGGTAGGTTGTCGGGACGATCACTAATAACAATACTGCACTGTGAAAAATACTCGCCGTGATCGTTCTGTTTCCTGATTAATACAACTATACACTGAAAAATGTATATTTTAATTATTTCTATTATTATCTCGTTCATTTAATATTCAAAGCGGCGCGCTCGAGAAAGCACAGGAAACTCGCGTATCTTTTGATTGTACAGCCCGCTGTAGGTAACAACTACACCTACCTACCTACTGTATAATATTTATGATTATTGTTCACTTCAAACGCGATAAACATTGTGACTTCTGAAAACCAATTCGTATAATTACGAGCCGGGCGAATAAAAAACAAAATATATATGTACGTATTGGATGGGAAGGGGTGGGAAGGTACTCGTACCTATCGGCATTCGATTTTTAATTAAAATTCAAAATCGCGAAAGTTCAACGCGGGGAATGAAACACCGCGCCCAGAGACGTTGAACTTTCTCCGATTATTATTATCAGTAATTTTGCGAGACTGAGTTTTGACACGTATAGCGTCCGTGTATAATATATGAGAAAACGTAGTATTTTTGGTATTTCAGTATACGAAATGTTAGTATCGTACAATAACGACACGAGTACGATGAAAATAACATTCGCCGCGCGCTCTGCGTATTTCGTATACGCGTATATCTCGTTAGCCATCCCGCCGCACGACGCGCGTTGTCAACGACGAGAGATCTGATCGAAATGCATTATGTTTAACGTGTTAATAAATATACCGCGCGGAATAACAATTTTTCACACTGTCCAATCGGCTACACCTGTTATAATATACGCGGGTACGCGGCAGGATCGCGGGGCTCCCGGACGGACGCGATTAATAAACGGTCCGAACAAGTAGCGGTGTAAAAACGGTGAAAAATCAATGAAAACTGGTGCGCCCCCGTATCGCATACTATTATATTCGATGGTCGTGTCGAAACGGGCGACTTTCGTATTAAACCGCGAAAAATGCACTCGGCGGCGACACGGGAGTATACAGGGCGGTCCGTTTACGCGCAGGGACCGCGCACGATACTCCGTAGAGTATTGACTTTTTTCGGTCGTCGTTTTTTTTTTTTTTTCCGACAATCAAACAAAACCGGCAGCTCTGAAACGTTATTTCGACGCTGTTATTTCTGGTCGCGTTTACTCGTGGCGGCGAAACGGCGCGACCTTTACGCACCTATGTTTTTTTTTTCAAATGACCACCTACGTTTGAAAATCCACAGAGGGACGGAATATTATTTTAAATACATTTCCGATTTTCATCGATTTATCGACGTAATGTTGTAAATTGTAAATTCGGCTCGGGGTACAGCATCGTAGTATTTCGTTTCGCTGCGGAGATTTAATAGCACTCCGCGCGAAGTGTCGAGTATATACACTTTAATGGATCGCTCTGTATTAAGAACTATGTCCAAAAACCACTAATGAAAACGAGCACGCAAACACGAACATTTTCGTTTCGGACGTTTTCCCAGCCTCCCCGTCGACCAAAAAAAAAAATAAAAACAAAAAAGCCGATTTCATTAACTTTACGACATTTGCTCGTATACAAACGATTTTTTTTTTTTTATTATTTATTCAATGATTAAACATAAACAAACTATGTTGGATTCGGGGGAATTTCGAGCGTTTTCGCGATCATGTCGGTAATTAAAACGCAACAAAACTCCCGAAAATCCACGGTCGCACAACCCGCAATCGGTTATTTATAACATAATTCCGCGACTGCAGTTTATAATATTAAAATTTCGGGAAACTCTTGCGCCGGGATGCCGCGGGGTGCGGTTATGTAATATAGCTGACACGCACGACTGTTCAAACGATGGCGCGCGGCGCCGCAGGTGAAAATTTACCGGAAGTCCTTTGCAGTGTTTATAATAAAAATTATTCAAACGCGGGTATTATAATAGCGCGTCAAACAGAATTGTACACAACAATACGGGCGTATAAATTATCGCGCGATTATCCGGCGATTCCGCGGTCGGGCGGCGGGTCCGGTGCGGGGCGACGGGGAGGAGTGGGATAGCGATGAACAGGATAGGGTGGGGTCGGAGGGGTGGGCGGTAGCGGTGGAGGAGATTGTCGGACGTAGGGGCGGGCTAAAGGTCGAGTGGCATTTGCGTGACACAAACAGTCGTACAATTATCCGGGTTTTTGCGGTCGGACGCGGCACGGGGCATGTGTTTCTGCCGGGGCGCCGGGGTTTTTTTTTTTTTTTTTTTTTTTGTTTCTCCGCAGCCCGTCCGGCGGCGGAAAGCAATCGCGCCGCCGTCGCTCGGTTCGAAAATCGCCGTAACGACCGCGAACGGATCGTGTAATGATAATGTTAATTAACGGACGTCCGCCCGCCGCAGCCCGCCGCGTAACGTAACAATACAGTTTAATATCGCAATAATAGTAACAAACGGGCGTGCGGTTACAACACCGCCGCCGCCGACAACGACAAGAACAACGACAACAACAACATCGGCAACAACAACAACAGCAATACAATAACTCCGAGGGGGGGGGAGGGGGGCGGACGAGCACGCGCCAAATAAACGCTCGGCACGAACGCACTTCGCTCTCGCGCCGGCGGCGGGACGACCGGGTCGCGAAACCCGGGCCGGCGCGCGGTGTCCGGTCGCCGCCCGACCGCGTCGTCGATCGGCCGGCGACACATTATCACCGTTGTTGGTACGCGGATCGGCGAACATCGACGTTTCGGAACGTCGCTGTGGGTTACAAAAGTACGAAGCGAATTTTACCAGGAGGACCCGACACAGGCGCGCGCCACCGATTGGCGAGTCGGAGAGCATTCCGATCAAGTGTGACTAATAATGCGAGCCACGTGTTAAATTATCAAGCGTTTGAGTTTGGCCGGACAATTTCGGGTCCACACTGTGCCCACCAAAGAAAAACGAAAATGTACAATAAAATGTCAAATGCATTCATATAGCCCGGTATGAAAAAATTATACGGATATTTTGAACATTTTACAATTACGTTTTTTTTCAAATCAAACTTCAAGTCTTTATGGATATTTTTTACTGTATAACAATAAGAAATCAAAATTATTAATAATAATGAAACCATTATTTCCGTAAACTTCCTCGTTATTTACACGTTTTTTATCAAAGAAGAAATGTACACGTAAAGTCAAGAAAAACGATATGCTTATTCACCAAATAGACCCAAACCACAAAAAAAAAATATATATATTATAAGGAAGATTTCTAATAGAAATCATAAATCGTTATAATTTAAAATAATGAAATCGGTAACATCGTGGCAAACCGTAAAATATTTGTTTGTTTTCGCTCTACGCAAAATAAAAAAAAAAAATAGGATAGTAATCTACACATTTGTTTTGTGCACCGAGAATTTATTTTAACATTGCTATTTTTAAACGATATTTTCCAATGTTTAATAGTATTATTTACTTATTTTTATGCTTGGTATAATGGTTTGATTTTATTTTTCATAAATCCCGTATAAATTTAATGAAAAATTTTAATACTTATTTGACATTTATTTTAATTTTTTCAAGTAAATTAAATATCAATGGAAAATAATAGAAAACATTGACGCTTATAATAAAAAAATAATAGAAAATATTAACGTTTTCTGATGAAATCGGATCAATTTTACTTCGCCGGCTTCATTCCTAATTGAAGTTTAACCCCACGGCAGAAACCGTTTAGGTGAACGAGAAACGTTTTTATCGCAAAAGTCCTTACGCCAAAATGACGATATTTTTTATGGGCATCACACGGAGTTAAGCCTTTTCCTTCAACCCGGCTATTTCTTTGTAAATGTTAAGTGTTGATAAAAATTTATCAACACTTTCGTGGAATAATAAAATATTATTTTGATTCATTATGCCTTTAAGCCCGTTTCACTAGGTCAAACATTTAATCAAATATTTGACATTGCGAAACGGGCTTTAAAAGATGAGTCACAGTTTGTTTAAATTAAAAACACCATACATTTAAATCATATTTTTTTAGTTAACGAAAATTGCGAATAATTAGGTCGACGATTTGAGTAGGTTCAATATTATGGTCGGTTCTGGAGAGAAAGAACCTCGTAGTATATTTTGACCTTTCGTTTCTCCTCTGTAACTCAGCAGGGATAATAATAACCTAGAATATATTTTCTACATTCTACCCGGGGGAGATTAATGTAATACTTGAAGGTGTACCGAAATCCTATTACACCGGTGTGAAGTTCGTCGAGTTACTTATGTTTCCCGAAGAAACAATTTCCGTTTTAGATATTTTCGAAATATAACCAAACCGTTGGTATGTTTTTCGTCAACACAGATTATAGAACATATCAATAATGATGTAAAATAACGCTCGCGATTTCGCTGATCAATCGTGACCGCCGTATTTCGACTGTTCATTAAAACTACACCGCTTTGAAACTAAAACAAACCCAAGAAGTTAAAATGGGACAGAAAAAAAAAAAAAACGAAAAACCATTAATCTTGTTAAATAAATCAGACGGAAATAATTATTTAAGTTTTAACATTAATATACCCGTTTATTGGGCTTTTAACCAAAAGTGATGTATTATTAATTAATTTTATACGACTTGTTTCATAACAATAATAATAATATGCCGATTTGAGTTTATTGGATTTATAGACAGCGGTGAGTTTTTAATAATAATTGTTTTTTTTTTTTATGTTTGAAATTGAAAATGTTTTTTTTTTTACGGTTTTTTTTTTCGACGCAGATTTCTAGAAAAAAAAAAATAATAAATACACACGAGTACACGCACACACACACACACATGATATTGGTACATCGATAAACTGAAGGCCGGAAAAACCGACACGGAGAATAAAACAACACGAGCGAAAACATTAAAATTTTAATTTCGAGCCCCTCCACTCAAATCGCTTACGTAACGCCGCGGCGGCAATGATTTATACATTAGGTATTAAAATATGAACGCGCAATGATTTATATATTATTATGAAAATATTTACACGCGAAACTCGGTTATTAAATTTTAGTTATATCCGTGGCCGTGTACGTATGTATAAATATACATACATACGCACAGTCCGTACGGAACACACGCCATAGTCGTTATTTCAAAGCGAAAATAATGATTTTAATGTGTGTGTGTGTGTGTATTTTAAAATTAGTATAAATCAAATTTTGGAAATAGCGAAAACAATAACGCAAAGTAATAGTTTCCCGCGGGATACTGCAGCGCTTGAGCGCAGTTCGGCGGGCAGATGGCCAAACTCGCGCGGACCGAGTCGGTCCCGGGGGTGACTAACAATAAGCCGACTTTCTGGGCCGCCTTCCCCCCCCTCGCCCCCCTCCCCCTCCCCGTTGTAATAATATTATTATCTTTAACAAATATCCGCCGAACCATCACGGTGCGCATAATAATATTATAAAACGGAGACGATGACGATAATAATTGGACCGAGCGCTCAAAAGCTGTGCGCGCATTGTGCGTACGAATACCGAACCGGGACGCATCGTTGTATTCACGTGGTGTCCAAACATCAGATTATCGGTTTAAGAGGATTTACAGGCGACGGTTTTTATAAATTTCCTCGGATCTTATAAAAATTCGAAATTATTTCGGGAAATTCAAAAATATATTGCAATATTCTTTCCATGATATACGTTAAGCGTGACATTGCGTAATGTTGAAAAAAAAAAACAAATATATTCTATGTATAAATGTATAAATATATATACAAATAGCACACGGTTATTAAAAAAATACTACCTGCCGGGCGGAAAATCACCGAATCGTCGGTATTTGTATACTAAAACGCGTATAACGAATAAACTATCCACGGGATCATTTGGGATCCAGGCTCCATTCAAGACTATTTCACGGGGTAATTCGCCGTTCCGTTTTAAAGACTGGAGCACATTTGCGGACATCCCTATATTATTTGGGGTTAGAAAATATTCACGTCTTCTCTGAAATTTCGCCACACACTAGGAAGCTTCAGGGCCCTACGACCCTTCGAGAAAAATAAATCAATGTCCGTCACGTGGACCGAAATTTCGTAAAAAAAAACGTATTACCCAGCCACTCTTGATTAATATATAATCTAAATAACTCACCTTCGGTCGAACAGTCATCCGTGTTCGATATTTTACAACTTGAAAAATAAGGAAAGATAGTCAAATATATTATTATCTACCTAATATTTTAATAATATACAGATTGTACATAGTATTATGAATACACAAAATGTATTAGAATATTATATTGTGTATGATTTTAGGTGCAGACAGATGAGTAGTGTTCATAGTAACCTTTTTCCAAATAAAGCGAACGTTCAATTTTAATGTAAACGAGTAGACAGACTATACAGTCTCTGCCGTATCCGTGTATCATACGGGCAATATAACAAAACGTGTATTGACATACTTTCGATATGCTATCCAAGATCATATAGACTTAAAGCAAAAATTATTTCGCCGTATTAACGACGACAACATTTACTTATGCTTTCACACGGGGATATTTTCAATGTATTCATTGCACATTTATTTTTCTGTTAAGATAAAAAAAGTATTACTTTTTATAAGTTTTAAATACAAAAAGATTATTTTGGAAACGGATATCGAAAACTGTCCTCGTGGAATCACGGTAAACGTTGTCGTCTTTAATTTAGCGAACTAATTTTTGATTTAAGTCTTTTCGACTATTTTGGGTAAAATTAGAAGTAAGAACACTTTTTCAGAAGGACAGATATGCCAAAATATGTTATAATATTATTTATACATACTGTAGCGATACAATCCAATAATCAATATACAAGACAAACGTTGAAATACGAATACATTTACACGTAACTTATCTCAATTTATTTCACATATGTCACAATTTTAAAATTATTGTTAGGGTTCATTATCCGTCAAAGTTAAAAGTTTCAAACATAGATACGTGGAATGTTATGAAAAGGATTTATTTATATTAATCCTTGCTTTTTGTTGCATAATACGATGCAGATAAAACTAGCTGTGAACTTAAATTACGTACTCGTGTACCTAAGAATTTGCTTTACAGTGTGTATGTATTATTTATAATGTAAAGTTAAGTAAATTTAATCTACAGTCTGTCTTTGAAGAAAAAGATGAAGAAGAAAAAAAAAACATAAAATGTTCCGTTTATGGAAAATGCTAGTAAAAACAAATTTTTTTATTATTTTAAATGTGGGAATAATTAAAAAAAAAAAAACATAGGAAAGTATATGAAGTATAACGTGACCGTTTTTTTCGGAACATTTTTAATCACTGAAATTGCGTTTTCCAGAAAAAAATACCCACATTTAATATCGTTATTATTAAATATTATATTATAATTTCAAATATATGATTTATCATCAACTTTAATTCGACAAGTTATAATATATGCACTTTGAAAGTATTAAAATCCTGTAAATATATATTTGTATAACATTTTAAAACATCGTATTTATACAATGTAGTTATTATAATATTTTATCGTTATAGATTGAAAAGGATTTTATTTTTTTAAATACTCAATATTCCGTTTGTTTTTGTTTTTTTATATATATATATATATATTTTTATTGTACAAATATATTTAAAAACAAAGTAAGTACTTACTGTCAAACAAAGTATTTTCTGTATACATATATTAGTAGATATACTATGTAAAATGAGACGGTAAGACAAATTTAAAAATAAAATATAAATATTTCTTTAAAACGTTCTTTTGTAAGTACTTTTAAAAGTAAAACAAAAAAATACAAATGAAAATAAAATACGAAATAATCAAACCTGATGAAATCTTGTTTTTATTTCCGATATAATATTACGCGGAAAAAATTTTCGATTCTGTGCGACGAATTTGTCAAATATTTATATACTGTTTACTGACAGTAATATAATAATCGTAATATGTTATGTATTCGAAGAATGTGTAACGAAACCTCACGTTGTTATTTAGGCAGTCAAAATGTCTCTTGAAACACAAAATCCAAATCGTAATCATATTTTAAACGTTGGAGTCTTTTTTACAAAATGATTTAGTTCGATAACAATGATTTATAGTCGAATATAGATATTAATTACATCAATCTATGTATCTTATCTTTAACTTTCGATTGATAATATTGACAAATTCATCGGTAATATAATCTCTTGTTTTTTTGTTTTTATTAATAAGTACAATTTATATTTTATTCTAGTGTAAAACGATCAAGCATTACTAACAATTTTATCCATAGAAAACTAAAAGCACAATGAAAATTTAAGTCCCTACTATTAATGCAATGATTCTATGAATCTCTTTGGATTTTTTAATACTATTTATTATTCCGAAAATTACGCTTTAAATCAAAAAATGGCCTTCTTACGCACATTCCATGTACTAGACTCAATGTGTTTTAAAACCGGTTTTTTGTCGTTTTTGATCGGAACAGTATTCGATCGAAAAGTTGTACACATAAATAAAGCCCTATATATCACGTACATCCGTGTAAAATCAATACACTTTTTGCTGTGCTTATGATGAAACAGAGAAAATATTATTCGTGATTATCCACGAGATTATCGAGAGTATCCACTTTCCAGTTACGTTATCCTCTACTGGTTTAAGGATATTACTGAATATTTTGCTTTCGATTAGCTACCAAGATTTTATTTTCGTTTATTTTTTTCAGTGGCCAAGTTTTACGTAAGTAAAATATGACTAATTGTGTAGTAGTACGAATTACACGATCTAAGGTATACAGTGTATAATAGTATAGTGTATTACAGTTTAAACTGTAAAATATGCAAATATGTGTAAAATAAAATTTAGGATTTAAATTATCTACATGATGAACGGTATTTAGGTTGGACACTGCTGTTTTTTTTTAATCTTTTAAAAGTAATAAGCAAATTTTTGAAGGCCCTAACTTTAATTATTAGTGTTAAATTATTAACATAATATGTGGCAAATGCAATAACAATTGAAACAGCTATACAAATTTATATAATATAATAAACAGCCGCATGTATTTTATTATTATTATCTTATATAAAAAAAAAAATTCAATCCAATGTAACTTAAACTGTATATGTATACTGGACATATGATTTTATTTAATTGAAATCTGTCAAAAACCTCAAAGTGGTTTTTGTTTTTATAAAACGTTCACTATGTGTTTATAGCAGTACATATCTATCTTTAGGAATTCAAAATAATATCGTGAAAATAACGGATCGACCGAGACTATGATAAAATAGTTACTATACATTTTCGGAAACATAATATCTATAAGGTTTAAAAAGTAACTCGACCGTTATGACCGTTTCGTAAATATCTACAGCACAAAATATATTATTAAGTTTTCTTCTTTCTTTTTTTTTTTTTTTTTTTTTTTTTTTCATAATGCATAATAATAATATTATGTTCTTGTAACCTTATATTTTCAAAACGTAACGAATCGTTTTGTTGTGTTTTGTTAAGCCGACACGATTACATTCTTCAATCTTACCAATTTTATGGAGAGAACGAATATAATAATATGATGCGCGAATAATAGTTTTTAGATTCTAAGTGGAGCGTATTATCGTTATAGGTACCAAATGTTGGTAATTATTAATTCGGACCGTAAACTGTATGTTTTTGATTACGTTTTTAGAATAGTCTATTTAAAAACTCGATAAGAGTTAATTTAAATAGCATTTCGGATTTTTCTATAGTGGGATTATTTACTTTTCATAATAATGGAGCAAATCGGAGAAAAAATAGGAATATAAAATGTTAATGCTGCAACTCACTCGGTTTTCGTCAAATTGATTTTTTTTTTTTTTTTTTGTTTACTGTATCTAATTCAATAAGAATTATTATAACATAACGAGAGAAGGTGAAATGTTAATCGGATTTAAAATGTAAGCAATTCCCCGACGCACTACAATTTCCATTAATATTTTCGATTTTTATTTGAATACTATTTATACAGCTACCTACTGTAATAGTGATTATCGAAATTTTCGACAGTTTTCTTTCGATTTATTTTCAAATTAAGCGAATAAAATTTCATTTTGGCATTCGGCATAACAATATATCACCGTGATGATCGCTCGTGTTTCGTTTCGCCTCTACGTTTTCTCGTTCTACTTCGATTCGCCGGTAATATAGTAATATATTATATTGGCGTACCGTATAATATAAAACGAACATCGAAAACCAAAAACTCCAGGTAAATCGATTAACTACATCTAGATACTATATATCTCTCCGAAAATGACAACACGAACCGACGGCGGAGAAACAATTCATATTGTTATACAGGACGATCAATCCTCGACAAGACATTGTTTATTATTAACTCGTTGCGCTAAATTTTTTCGGAATATTTTATTTTTCGGAAAACAATTTTAAAAAATAATTTTTTTATTTCGCCCTTATTTTCAGGGGTGAAATAGATACTTATTTTTGATTTTAAATTGACAAGCCATATAAATTTCATAAACAGATGAATTTTGTAGTATACAGTTTACAGTATACATACATTTTTTCATTGATATTTCTAGTTAAATAAAAAAATGTATGTGTTTCCTACCATTTTTTATTACCTATTTATTTTTCGTTTGCCAAACGACAATTTTTTGGTTTAGATTTAGATTAGGCTATAATTAATAAATCCTTTATTTTTGTTTAATAAAAACCTTTTCATTTATTTTTTTTTTTTAACAGAAGGATGAACATTTATTAATGTTATACACAATTTGACCCGTGGAAAAATTTGCATTCAAACATCAATATTTAACTTTGATTTTGTAAATAAATAACGAATTGTTTAGTTCTAAATAAACAATTTGACAAAAAAGAGGGAATTGATTTTTAAAATAGGTCACTATTTTCTGATTTTGATTAAGTACAAATGGAGAGGAAGGGATCATACGCACACAGACTTACTTTTTAGAAATAATATTTATTTATTATTTTATAATGAAAATGTACTGTAACAAAATTGGTAATTTAGTTCTTTTTTATTTTTTCTTTATTTATTCCCAACCTAGTGTAAATTGAATATAGGGGATAATAAATGTTGAATAGCACAATTGAAATAAATTCATTCACCGAGTGTTCTCAGACAAAGACAAACACCGTAACTCAATTAGAACCAGCGATATGAAAACAGGCAGAATACTGGACTCACATAAAATATGTACAGAGAAAATCCCATTTGAGTATAACTTAAGAAGAACGATAGGCAGATTGATTCTAATCATTAAATCTGTGGACGAATGCCATTCATTAAAAATAAAAAATCATTCAAATGGACCAGATAAAATTGGCCGATGTACTCGGAAAAAAAATTCATAAATGTATTTAATATAAAGAGTGATTTTTTTATCATGAACTGACAATTATCTTAGAAGATTTGAAGTGAATTTGATTTCTGTTTTTTTTTTAATCATTATAAAATCGTTTAAACTTTATTTGAAAAACATTTTTAATTTTTTACTCCTACTCTTTATACCTTAAATAAGTTTATACTTTTGATTTTCAAATAGGAATCCCCTCCCTTTTGAATATTTATTTGAATATAGAATATTTTTCTAGGCGTTTTGATATGTATCACACTAATATCAGATTTACCGTTTATGAGTTATAACAGTTTAAAGTTTAGACTGAAAAAGTAGGAAAATGTAATAAATTGCCTATCCATGCACCTTTCTCTACTCTTCCAGTCTAAACTTTAAACTATTATAACTCATAAAGGGTAAATCTGATATTAGTGAGATGCATATCAAAAGGCCTAAAAAAATATTCTCTATTCAAACCTATGTTCAAACGGAAGGGGTTCTTATTCGAAAATCAAAAGTATGCACTTATTTAAGGTATAAAGAGTAGGAGTAAAGAATTAAAAGTAGTTTTCAATTAAAGTTTAAACGATTCCATAATGATTAGGAAAAACAGAAATCAAATTCACTTAAAATCCTCTGAGATAATTGCTGGTTCATGATAAAAAAATCGACCTGTATAAATTATTGTTAAAGTACCATAACATTATAATAATCTTCATGCTACCCTATAGAAATATTCTCCGACGATTGCATGTATCCAACTTTCTATGTAAAACTTAATCATCGAGTACCAAACATCATGCTTAATCGTTCGATAATAGTTATTAATTATGATGAAGTTGCGAAACACGAAAAGATGATAACGCTGATGAGTTTCTCACTATTTTTTTAAGGAGAGAATCGGGAGAAGGTATATTGGCTAGAAAAATTTAACCTATATTTGTACTCAACGATAAACAATTGCGAACGAACAACGATTATGAACAGAATTATTAGAAATTATTAGTTGTATTTCTTTTTATTATTAGTTGTATTTGTTGCCATGGTAACCCAAAAACCAACAAAAATTATACAACAAATTGTCAGTGTGTTTTTATCCATTTGAAAACTACAAAAAAAAAAAAAATCAAAATATGTTTTTCTCAATGCATTATTTATTTTCTAGAACAAAAACGGTATTTATATGGAAAATGTCCTATAATGTTTTTGATTGGAACAGATACACATACAACAAAAAAAAAAAAAAAAAAAACACAACAGAGTGAAACCAATACATTCCGGGTTTTGCTCAAAATCGAACTACCAATTGAGCGTCTGTTTTTCTATTATTTATTCGTCATCGGGCAGGGAAAGAAAAATTCTTAACACTTACCACGATCCAATTTGCTCACGTCGATAAATTTGCAAATTTGACGGTGTTTCCGACTGAAATTACTCGGACAAATTGCGTAATATCTAAAATTTCTTAAACGGGTTTGGCTTATTATTCTGTGACATACTGAATCGATAAAATGTATAAGTATTGTTCGTACTTCGGATGATTGCTTTTTTATAATAATATATAATATTTAATTTGCCCGGAACCGAAACATTTTAATATATACGATTTTGAACAAACGCTAAAGTATGTTCAATAATGTCATATGCCTTGTCACTTTTATTATTAATTGTAACCTCGAAATGGCCGGAGAACATATTTAAAAAGTTTTTCAAATAGTTAGAATTTCTATACTACTTCACGCGTAAATCTGTTTTGTTTTTAATAATACGGCCGCAGTCGAATTTTGATTTAAACTTTTAGTTATGATTTTTTATTTATAATATATTTTTTTTATTGTGTATTTATCATTCAATCGTAAATTCATATACTTTTTATACTACACTTTTGCAGTTCCGTGATAGTTCACCATTTTTTTTTTTTTTTTTTATTTTGGTTTAAAAAAAAAAAAATATTTTTAACCAATTAAATGTGTATAAAAACTAGCCTTGCCTTTAAAATTAGCCTACAGAAGTATTAACGGTTGTGTCATGATTATCAAGTTATATTTGAAAAAAATTAGACTGAGTTCAATGATTTACAGAGAAATAAAGCATTCATTTCACTGTCTCATAAACCACATTATTATATTTTCTAATCCAAATTATAATGAATAAAAATATATACTAGGGGTCACTTAAAGCGTTTTCATATGCTATAATTATGCAATAAATAATTTTCGAAGGCGGGCTAAAATATTATTGACCTAACCGTTATTAATTATAATTTATAACACACGAAACGTCACGTTGCGGATGAAATCGATTTAAGTACCTAATACTACGGATATTTTCTACATCAACAACTGTTCTATAGACACGAGTTTGGAAAACCGGAAATTGTATTACTGTTTTTAGAACATAGGTATCTCGGAAACTATAATACTCGAAACATTTAAGCACTACCACCTGATGTCTTTTATCCAATCGATACAGGAGCTGCAGTAGGATGCCATTTTAGCAGTGCTTAAGCTGTCCCAAAAAGTATAGTGTTTTGTCGACAAAAATGTACTTTAGCAAAAAACATGTAATATCTTCCACGCTAGCCCAAAGATATGATGTTTTTAAAAATTTAAAACTTTTCGTGAAATTCGGTAAGTCCCAAGGTTCTTTAAATGCAACATTTTTTTTTTTTTTTTTTTATTATTTTAATAAAATCAGAAAAATAATACGAATTTCAGGCACCAAAGTGACCTTAACAATATTTCATTTACCTACAGGTTTTCAATACTAAAAGTTATATTTCAACGACTATGTAAAATAATTAGTATTTTATGATAGATGTATAAAAAAAATTAAAATTATACAATATATATCATTTTATTCGGTTATTTGTTTTTTTTACATATAATATTTCTGTAAAACAAACGGCTAGGTTTGAATCAAGTTAAGTCTGAGCTTTTCTGTTTCTTGGAATGCCTTTTAATAATACGGCCTCATTTTTAAATTTTTTTTTTTTTCAATGACTATTTGAAGTACCTATATTAAAAATAATATTATGTTTGTATAATATTATAAAATCATAAAAATAAAAATGCATTAATTTGTATTCCTTGGATTAACTTGCAATTAGGATAAGTAATATATTAATATCTATACTGTAAAATGTTCAATAAACATGTCAAACTTAATTTATTATACAGGTACAACTTATTTGAAAGTTGGAACGAGATCATTTTGCGTCAAGTAATATAATTAATTAGGTATTTTAAAAAAGATTAAAAAAAAAAATTATTTTGATTAATAAGTATCCCATCACTGTACTCATACAATTTAAAAAAAAAAAAAACCTTATTAATTAATACTAACCAGTTATAAAAATAACGAAGACAATGATCAAATAACAGAAAAAAACATTATTACTGGAAAATAAACATTTATTTTTCCGTGAAAATCAACAAAAGCACTCATCAGAAAAAAAAAAATATTATAATAATTAACATACAGGTATGTAAACAAGTCATATAGATAAAAAGAAATAGGTGAAACACTTTTTCTGTATAAGAGGTAATCGCATGGTGTCTAATCAATTATAATTAAAAACGTTAGACATCCGTGAAAAAATAATTTTTGAAAAAAACTCGAAAACTCAGTGTTATAACCATTTTAACCCCGACTTCAGTTCTTTCGTGGGGAAACGAATAATAAATTTATGAAGTTTCAGTAACAACAAATTATATTTGCATTCAAGTTATAAAGATGTATTTACGACATATTTCTACGAGAAAACGAGGTAGGAAAATAATAATAATAAAAATAAATTACTGTTCTGATTATGAAATGTACTATTATTGGTAGGGCCCTTCTGTAGATTTAGATGAGAAGTCTGACTTTAATTTGACGGTAATTAAAAAAAATTAAATTGATAATAAAATATAATCATTTTGCATACACGTTCTTATAAGTATATTATTATTGTAAAACGTTGACTCCATTGTTGTATGATGTACTGTAGAAGTAAATTAATAAAATATTATCAGAAAAGTTGTATTTTTCGTTTTTTTAAATCTAATTTCGTATAATTTGAAAATTTATTGAACTTAGTGAACATTATTATTTTAAATAGCACACGTTAATGATTGATTTTATATATAATTTAAGCCAATATGGTAATCACTTTGTTTTAAATATATATATTATATTTTTTTTAAAGTTGACTTTTTATGAGAGTATGCTGGGACCGAAGTATTTATAATACTTGTGTAGAATATTGTTGCAACTACCGTGTGGGAAATATAATGACAAGGTTAGCTAGACTACTATGATAATGCTTAAAAATTTTAGATTCTGAGTTGAACGAAGAAGCTTACAGTTTTACAAAGATGTTTATTCTTTTTTTTTTTCTTTAAACAACTTTTCTACCAGAAATCTTGTTCCAATTTACAAAAATTGTATTTTTTCTGAAAAAAAATCTGACTGAGAAGGAAGATCATTTTTCGATTTCCTCAAGAGTTTTCCAGCAAATGGGAAAAACGGGAAAATCGGATGAATATTAAACTAATATTATTAAAAAAAAAATGGACTATGCCTATTTAATTATTTTACCATAATATGGCATATACTCGTATATTCAATATTGTTGACAAAGCATCATTATCAACTGAACTCCGCTTAGAATCGTTTTATCATTTGCGGTGGTTTATCGTTGTTTATAGATATACCTACATTAAATTCCATTTTGTTTCTCATTTTCCCGACTTCCCGACAACCACAATGACTAAACTTATTACCCTAGGACAGCCTTTTTAAGCATACCCATACATAATTGTAATTTTAAAAAAAGAACATCTTATTGATCACAGGTAACATACAACTATAAGTTTTAAAAATATAATGAAATTGCTCCGGATTTAATACACATCTATAAATCTCAAAACAATTGTGTGATTTATGTGTTACTCAATAATTAATTTAATTATCCATAAATTAATATACATTAAATAATTAACATTAATTGCGATTAAAAAAAAAAAAGTTTAGATTAGGTTGATGGGATTTTTATAAAGGAAATTTAAGATTAAGGAATATAGAGTAATTAAAAGTATATTAACTGTACGCAATGATAAACCATTGGTAACAAAAACAATTCTAACAAGGGTATAAATATTTGTATTTTTGCCAAACAATACGTTGTATTTTATACAACCCAGTTATCAACAAAAATTATATAGAAAGTTGTCAAATTATTCCATTTACTCAAAACATAACAAGCAAATGATTGATCTCCTCAGTTCAACAATTAAATCTAAAAGTTAACAAAAAACATTTTTTTTTTTACTTTTCGAAAAAAAATTCAAAATCGCTTACGTTACAGTGGAACCAATACATTTTCGCTCCACGGAGAATCTAAAAAAGTATTAAAAGAAGTTTACTCAAACGACCATTCTGAAAATGTATTTTTTCATTAGTAATCGACCTAATCGATCTACAGTTGTTGAACAGAAATTCAAAACTAAACCGTATTACTTAATTGTAAGTTTACCAATATTTAATTTATACGTTGTCTTCAGAACACTATGGAATGATAAATTCGTATTAATATTTTACAACTGAATTTTTCCACTTTATGGCCATCTAGACGCTATCTAATGTTTTATTAATGATTGAATGTGATGTGGTAAATTAAACGGTTTAGATCAATACAACATTATATCCATCGTTTATAAGATTACGAAGTAGGAAAATTAACAAATAAAATAATAAATTAATGGCCATGAAGCAGCAGGGATATTAACCATAGATGGTCACTCTGCCTTTAAAATACATATAGACGCATTGTAAATAAATTAAATAAATATGTAAGCAAAAAATGTATACATAAAAATGTGTTATTTGTATATTAATTTACTTTAATTATTTACGAGTATTAACCATTTTAATAATCTTGTTTTTATTAAGTTATTTTATTAAAATATATACTTTATAATATAAAATAATATTATTAAACTATAATATTATGATGTAGACGCGTACAATTAAAATCAAACACTTTTTTAATTAAAATATTTTCCATAATATTAAAAAAAAAAAATCGTCAAAAGGATAGTAAGTAAAACACAAAAAAAAAGAAACAAATACATTTCAAAATATTTAACATATTTCTACGTCGTTGGTTCTCACAAGGGAAATATAGTATACACACAACGATAAATATTCTTGGGCCGTAACTAAAATTACTGTCGTAGTTGTACTGCTGCAGAAATATCGGGTTTAATGATAAACAATATTGTATAAAAATATAATAATTTGAAATATGAGTAAAGTATTTTTGTTTGTGTTATGTTTTGAAAATATCACACGGTTACTTATAATACGCACTTTATAAATTTCCAATTATTACGTACAAAAAAAAACAAACAAACATTATTAATTGCACGTAAAACAATAATATTGTTAGCTACAAAAACGAATGACATAGTTATTAAATGTATATTGGAAGTTGTATGTGATTAAATATGGATAAAATATATGATATTTGAATAATATGCCGGGAAAACGCGTGTGTCGCCGTAAAAGAAAAAAACGTTGGAACAATGCAACAACGAAATTGAAAAAAAAAAAAATGGTCTCCGTACCGAACCAAAAGTGGGGATCGCAAAAGTAATTGAAAAGGTTGTGGCGTACAGAAAATATATACAATGACATTCAAAAAAAATAAAAAACCATACCCGGTGTACAATACGTGGGAAGCGACCAAAGTGGTCGTAGTGTTGATGGAAAATTGCATTATCGAAAAAAAAAAAACGAAATTGTTTACAAGTATTTTCATACGAAACGATGAAAAGAAAAGGGGGAAAAACGAATTTTTCATACGACTGGCCCAAATGTAAAACATGGTTGGGTGACGTGAGTCACCGGATTGGGTCAGTCGTATGCTATACATGGGACTCGAAATTAATAAAAAAAAAAAAAATACGGAAAAGACACTCTTGAAATATTGAAAAACTTCCGACATATTTTGATATTTTTATACGAATATTATAATATTTCCCTTGTAGAATTTAATTTTTGGCCACACGCACCGTGTGACTCATTGTTATACTCACGTAAATCAAATTTCAAATTTTATCGACATTTAAAATTCCACAGGTCATCAACCTCACCCAGGTATATTGAACCGTAAAAAAAACAAAAAATGTACACTACATACGCCATGTTGTATTTTATTTTTTCGGGATCACAATAAAAAAAAGATATTTTATTTAAAATGTGTACGGTTTCAAATTCGCATAACTTGTATTGCAGTAATAATATCAATAAGAAAAACAAAGTTGCCAAAGCTCACTTCTAGACGTTCTCGCATGAGTATATTTGAACAAATGAATTTTAATTCATTCAAATTAATTCAGAAAAACTATCACATGTAATTCTTGAAATATGCCACGGGGCAATTAACGTTATACAACATATTGCCTACAGCAAAATAAATTAAAATACATTAATTTTTTGTTTAGACTCTGAGTATAATGAAGTAGCTATTAATTTTTTAAAAATAGGGTTTTTTCAGAAATCACATATACGGTAATAAAAATCCTCTGATTTGTTCATGTCATACCACAAAACTTTTCGCCTAGTGCATTATTTGAAACATTTATCAAAGTTTTCAGCAGTTCACTCCTCAGGTTCTTTGTTTATTGATTTTTGGGTTACCTTGGCAACACGGGAAAGAACACGACTTATTCACTGCTCCAATCAGAATCGTTTTTTTTTTCGTTTGCAATGATATATCGTTGCACGCTGTGCATTTAAATAAAAATAACCCGTGTATCATATATCTTTTCAACTACTCACGTACAATAATCCCCTAACCATGACCAATATCAAATTTTAAGGTTTTTAAAAGTATAAGTAGAAAACTTATTATATTAGTTGTATCGTTCCGTCCGTATAGTTACTATTGGACATAGTTGCGGACTGCGGTTAATGATTTGGTTGACAAAGAGATCGGTACCTATTATTAGTAACATAATAATGCTTTACAAGCATTTCTGTTTAGTCTAACAATTTTATCCACATAGTACCTACCGAAAAATATTACGTAAATAACTCACAAAATTAAAATATCTATAAACAGCTCAATAATGGTTAACATTTTTAGAAAAGACAAACATAAGTTTTCTCTTCGAATTTCGAGTTTCCACAAATATTTTTGAATGGACCAAAAAAAAAAAAAAAAAAATTGGAAAGAACCATTTTTCGTATTGGTTTTTACAATGATATTGTAAAACCAATACATTCGTCGCTTCGCTAAGAGTCTAAACAAAATTAAAAATAATAAAAATATTGTCGTATTAAATTTCCCCGTTCTATCTAGGTTTTTTATCGGTTTTCATTCATTATGGAAAAACTACAAAAAAGTCCATTTTTAGTAGTTTAAATATTTTCAACAATAATTACGAAAAACCTGGGAAAAACGTAGAAAAAACGACAAAGTGTACAGCATTTAGTGTTTTTGTTTTTTTCGATAAAAAATTATTATAGACACTTGGAATTTTTACTAAATATTTATATTAGTCTTTCGTCAAAGTGGTAAGGTTTACAATACATTCTGGCTATTTTTAGGTTATTTATTTAGGTATTCGATATTTTCATGTTTTTCTATTATGTATTATTATTTGGTAGGTGGATGTTATTTAAATTAAATGATTTGAGAGAAATGCTTGAAAATTGAACACAAGATACATGGTTATTTGTTGTCAGTGGTCTAAAACATAAATTCGAGTAATTTAAATAAATAAATTAGTTTTTTTATTCATAAGCATTTTGTGATAAAATTTTGACGAAAAGCTAACATCCGTCTCCAGAAACGGTTCTTTTAAAATTAGCATACAGAACTATAGTTTATTGTTTCAAGAAACCGATAACTATACTCGTTGATGCGGGAGGAGGGGTTCCAAATTTGTTGGCCTTTCGTTTCTAAATGTATAACGAGTTGTTTTGTAACTCAATCGAACGTAAAAGTACCGAAGTTGAAAAGACGAAAAAGACAGTGAAATGTATCGCCATAAGGTCGATGCACGGGTTCGTCTCTACGACTCGGGCGAACGTTTCGAAAAGGTTGGCCTGCCTCTGAACTCGCGCGTAGACGGGCCTGGGTAAATTTGGGTACAGATCAAAATATTACCCCCCCCTCCCCTCCCCCGGTCCGGCGTGTAATAGTTACAGTATAACTATTAGGCGCGTAATAATATATCGATAGGGTATCGTGACCGACCGGCGTAATTTATCGGCGAATAATACGTTTTTAGAGCCGCGCCGGCGTGCATTACCGACGCCGGTGCAGGCGGCCATCAAGTCCCGTTCCGTTACACCATACCGCGTCATAATAACTGCCGTTACAATATCGTACCGATTGTTATAATAATAATAATATTTCGCCAATCGAAAACAGTTTACACGAACACTCGGTTTGGCTGCGCTACAACGGCCGCGGAACCGGCTCGGCGTGTACCCGTACGACCCGTGCCGCAATCGTATGACATTATATTCCCGTACCCGTGATTTACGCATACGGCTAATCCATTACCTATGTACACACACACACCGTATTTCTCCGCCGGGAGTTCCCGATTAATATATTAAATCGTTCGGGGCAAAAATTTACGCGGCGGATCGAGCCGGTCCGTCGCTCGGACGGCCGTCCGTCCGCCGTTAACAACCGCCGAGCGTCTCGAGCGACCGATCCCGAGTGGCGAGCGCTACACTCTATCGGCACGCTTGCGATATTATCGGGCGACGGGCTGGGTAGAGCGGAAACGGGACATTTACACGGGTAATCTTTTAAATTCTCCGAGACCGACGCGGATAAACGACGGATTTCCATCATAACCGACGGCGGTGATCCGGCCGTTGAACTCCGGCACTCAGGCGCAGTCCATAATTTATGTTTGATGGAGCGGAGAGAAGCCCCGAAAGAACTGTGGTGTGATAATAGGATTATTTATATTATCAAGCTGAAACGTGCATTTTTAACGATACGAAATTTCAGACAGCGGACAGAAAAATATACAACGAAATATCGTCATCGGGTAGTATGGTAGATAATGGTATCCTGCCAATAAAGCGGATGCAAAAGAGCGAACGTGAATACGTGAAAGTCCAAAACCAAAAACAAAATAAGCCAATACAAATATGAGCGAGAACATGCAATGCGAAAATCCGTTATTTAAAATTGTATAAATCATTTTTCAACCTTCGTCTTTTAAGTAGGGAATACCTACTAAAAGTGTAATGTATAGACGTATAGGTAGTATTATTGTATGTATTATTTATGCGAAACTACAGTGAAATATTTTAGGATTCGATCAATTTTAAATCAACGTACGTTAGTGCATAAGCACAGAAAAACAAAATACAAATTATTAGTAATGGCATATGTTCATCGAATAGTAAAAAGACAAAATATAAAGATTTTGTTGATAAAATTAACAGTCGTATAGTATTATGCTTTGTTTAATGTTCCAATGTTTCGGTTGTGTCAACACGAAATGTTACACTTTACTGAAGTGACGGTTGAGTTAATTTTACTTTTGTGAAATGGCCATCGGAAAAATCCTAATATTAATTTACTATCATTGAGTACTTGTTTTCATTACCAATTTGAATAGGATTACAGTACCTGTTCGATATCAATAATAGAGAAGTTTTTGTCGGTACATTTGAAATTTAACCACGATTTGATAGGTAAAAGATGAACTATGATGAATCTATTAAATCGGAAAAATAAATATTATACATATTATTGATTTATTCGAATAAATAGGGTACAATAATAATATATATGTTTTCTGTTTGCAGGTAAGTGCTGATTGTTCAAACACGGTCGATTTTCAATGTTTATTTATAACGAAATACGTGTTATTAATGTCATTCAAAGTTGAATAATATTAAACTACAAATTGAACATCTAATCGAATCAAAGGTAATTTACGCGGCTGTATAGTTTTTGCACGTGTTATTTTCAAAGAAAAATTACATCAAATAATTTTAATGTTTAGTTTACTATTACAACTCTACTAGATTATATTATTACTATCTAGTATAGGGATATGATAACCTGTTAATATTTCTGTTAAAATATGACTTTCACTTTTATACTTTTAAAATATAACTGATGCGTGCACGTCTAATCTAGCCAGATATGCTATCGAACATAGCAATTTCTCGACCGTTCAAAAAAAAATTCGAAGAAAGAATTCGAGTAACATTATCTAGGACATTTAGAAACGTTCGCGAAGTTCTAGGTCAGCGAAATAGCAATGATAATGTGCAAGATAGTAACGGATATGAATGAGATAGATAAGTCATGTTGTGGGTTTTAAGTCAGAGGTCATCGAGGGATATTATTGAATGATAAAGTCACAGGGAAGTGTTCAAGATCCTAACAGTCAAAATCCCAAAATCGAACTACCGACCGATAAAAACACACAATTTATTACGTACCTTACAGTACACGTCTAAATTATATTGTATCTATAGCAAATAATTTCTATAAGAATACAGAATACTCAATGACATTTCAATGACACTTTGATTGGTGAATTTAGATCTTGTAGAGATTTTGACCCTGTCAAGATTTAAGAATTCTGAGATATTGATCCGGACTCAAAGGCAAACACACACATATCATTCGGGAACATTTCAAACTCTAACATCACATAAAACTATTTAAAACACGAATATTTGTCTGATACGGGGATACTTTTTGCCATAATCACATAAGCTCGGACAAATTCATGAAAACAAATTTAAACTTTATTTCATATCTGTATGTAACAAGTGGGTATAACGTCGTTCGTCTACACGGTAAAACAAAAAGGATAAGTTAATATGACTCTTGTATGTTATTATTTCACATTATCGTATATATAAAACGCGCTCGCATATCCTCTTCAAATGTTTACCTCTGACTATTTACGAAGTGCCTACGAGAACGAATTGAATAAAAAACTAAAAAGGTTTTGACAACTATACGTATAATTTGGTTAGGGACTACAAACTCACTATTAATTTAACTACTTTGAATATGAATAGCGTTTGAAGTTGTCACGCATGGTTGTCAGCTGATACAAACATTATCAAGTATCGTATGTAGTTATTGCATTCATTTTGCAGTAAAAAAAGTTCTGCTAATTTAAAAAAAAAAAAAAATACTTAACATGTTTTACCTGGAAAACTAGCTGTTAACCCGTAATATTGATAATATCGGTTCACACGACTAAAACGTTTTGTAGCGGAGACGATTTTTCAAAGTGCACTTTAATCGATTTCGAAACGAAGGAACCTCGAGAACCATAGAGTGCGATGACATTAAAGGAACCGAAGGATAAGTTATTGATGAAACGCGCATATTCAACACAGAGAAACCACTCATATTGAATTTTTGCTGTAGATACCCGCATATAATTATTTGTTAAAAAAAAAAAAAAAAATGAATAATTGATCAATATTTGACATATAACACGCTGTGAAATAAATGATTGTATGAGTACATTTTATTCCGGGTTGAGTGAATATGTTTGCGCTTAAAAACGATACATTTTTATATTACAATATGTACCTAGCGTTCAATATAAAAATTGTTTATTTTCTAAATTATAATTAATGTTTTATAGCATAGGTAGAAAAGTTATTTATAGAAAGGAAAAAAAAAACAGATATCATAGTAAAACAAAGGGCTCAGATGGGCTCAGAAACTAAAAAATTATGCAATGTCTTATAAGAGGATGGTTTAAGTTTTTTTTTTTTTTTTGAAAGCGGCGAGTTTTGAAATTTGAACTCGTTTCCTCGTTTCCTATCTTGAACTAAAGGTATAGCCGCCACTGCTACATATAATACTTATTATTCAGAAATTATTATCGTCATTGTGTACTTACTATAGTAAGTACACTACCTACATAAAACGAAAATAGAACTTCTGCGAAAACTTTCTATACGTATATACATATAATAATATTTCAGTGTGTGAGTAATGAATAGGTAAAATGTATTTTATAAAGCATAAAATAAATTAAAAAGAGATTACGGTCAAGAACAAAACGCGAGGTATAATGCTCGTACATAGAACATTATTCTGACAACTTGGTATAACACAAAATAGTTTGCATAAAATCTAAATAATGTTATTATAATAACAAGATCGTATATTTTAAACTTTTACGCCATTAAATTATATTAATATAATCATCAATTTATTAACTTAAACATGTTTTTAATGAAAAAAAAAAAAATATAAACATAAATTTAAGGTAACTTGATAATAAATTAAACACAAATTTGGATTTCCCGTTTACACGTGTTTACCGTAAGCTAAGTAGGTCTATAACACGTACACGTTTTCGGTTACCCATATTTTTTGGTATTTGATATATTTGATTTTCGTGACTTCTTTTCCAGATACATTAATACATATGTCGACAACAATAATTATGGTAATACTGTTTCTCGTAGCGGGCACTCAATATACTACTGTAATAGTACAATATTATGCTACTCGTATGTTACGCATTATTTCTAGACACTTATGGTAGCACATGAGTTCGGGAATAAGAATTTTTTTATTAAAGGGATTACAGTGTTTCAAGTTGGGTTGAATATCGATATTTCACCACGTCGATGAGGGTGAAGGATGTTGTCTTCAATGCCCCTAAATGCACTTCAAATTAAGTCAGAGGGGTGCAATTGTATGAGTTTTAACTGTCAATTCCCCCACCATACATATAGTGACATTTACCGTTTAGTTAGAAGTAGTATACGAATGTAGATAGTGTATGTTTTAGTTGTATTATTATAACATTTGTTTG
Organism: Cinara cedri; assembly: GCA_902439185.1. Classification (NCBI taxonomy): domain Eukaryota; kingdom Metazoa; phylum Arthropoda; class Insecta; order Hemiptera; family Aphididae; genus Cinara; species Cinara cedri. The sequence goes on from CABPRJ010000949.1 coordinate 1,330,148, forward strand.
TATTTTGTTATGCAGCGAATATTTCTGTACTTTATATAAAATAGGTAGCAAAGAATTCGACTCTAGCGACGGAGTTCTGCTGCCCACGTGTTTTTTTTATTTTTTTACATTCAATAAAGCATACAATGTGATAACAGTTATGTACAAAACATATTTTATGTCTGCTCAAATAATAATTGTAAATACAATTACTATACAAATTATTGATAATATTGTAATTTAATAGTTATCTGAAAAAAATGAAAGATATCATAATTATTTTAATAGTTTTCGCTGTTTATTATATTGTAGTCGTTAAAGTATTGTGAAACAATAATAATAATAAATAAATATAAATGGACTTTTATTTCTAGATATATTTCTTGAGATTATAACATTTCTTACAATGTAGTTTTGTTTTCGACCAGGCATTTGTTACGGTATCACACGATAGTACGATGCTATTACAATAAATAAATACAAATGAAAACTATAGAGGCCGATGAAAAAAATTGCAACACCAATACGTAATAATAAAAACTACGAAAAAACAATAATAATAATATTATTGTTTACTAAATGATTAACAATAACAGTTTAATAGCACTACAAAAACGTTATTTTTAAAATAACGACGACGGCATCTATGAAAGTGAACACATTTATTTTATTGATATTATTTTAATAATTTTAACCAATCAAACAAAGTGAAAAACAATAGTACCGGAAGGAAGTGTGACGCTGAATAGGACAATAACATAAAGCGCCTATACTCAAGGAAACAATACAAAAATGATAAATATAAATTATACAGAGTTATCAATCCAGTATAAGTTATCATTCAATATTTCAGAAAGAATAAAATTATTTCGAAATTTCCTTGATGGGATATTTAAGAAGTAACGTATACTAAAATGTTTCATTTACCATCGTTCTTAGTGTTTAGAAATGAAAGCGAATATTTTGAAATTTCCCGTATTGATATCAGTGGGTTTCGGTTTTTTTCCAGTTTTATCACAACGCTCCCACTTCAAATTAAATATTTTAACTATTCGAAACTGCAAGGTTTATTTATTCATTTGTCAAAAAACCAATGAATATAAACTAGTTATACAAAGATAATATAACATATAACATTATATATTGATACATTAATGAAAAAAAAAAAAAACAACGAGTGATGAATAATTACTTACACTGAGCTATAACAACGGTAACAATAACAATGAATGTTACCATGTTTAAAGATTTTTAAAATGTTTGAACGCATTATCAGATTAGATTATTCAGATAAATGTCTAGCATCCATTTAAGGCATTTATATATAAATCGGGCAAGTTATTCCAACTGCCATCGTGCCTTATTATTGGACATATTGGAATATCTATTGTTCTGTAAGAAATCTAAAAGTTTGTGAGAAACCTATTATATTCACGGTCATATACTAAGATCAGTTACTGTTTATAATTGTTGATTATTTACGGGTGAGGTTTCGTTATTTAGGTCAACGGCTGTTATCTTAGGTGGGTTTAGTCCACGAAAACTTATTATGGCTAAAAGGTAAATTAATCAATTGGTATGTAGAGATCTGAGCTACATATTTTCTACTAATTTAGAAAGGCATTCTGTGACGGAGGAGTGACAAAATAACTTCGGAATTTAAACTATCAACATAAATGATATATACTTGGTATTAAAGATGAAAACTCTTTATAGAAGTTGTTATTCTAATGTCGCGTTTCCGCCGTAAGAATAAAAGTTAAGTTATGTAAAAAAAAAATAATAATAAAAAAAGACAATTAGAAACGGATATCGTTCTAAGTATTTGTGTGTTGTTACGATTACTACAAACTTACCGCATTTATACGAGTCAATGTATTAAACTTTAAAAAAAAATTGTTTCCGAGCAATTTTCCTCTTAATTCGAAACAATTTAAATCGAATCCGGAGTTCGTTGATTTCCATCACAGTGACAACAAAAAATACCAACTTTTGGTAGACTTATATTCTGCAAACTTCCAAGTGAAAATAAAATACAAAAAGTAATGATTTTACGGTTGCTATTTAAAACGATGCATGTTTTCGCGTCAGTGGATAAAAGGATTATTTATAATTTTTGTTAATTATTTTTGAAATAAAATTGAAATTTTAATGACACCTACTTGAGTGGATCACAATTTTCTTTGAACAAATTTGCATAATAAACATTGGAAAAGTAATCCTATTGTCTAATCGGCGTATTTAAAAATGCGCGTTCCCGTTCAAAAGTCAAAAGCTAATATGCGTTTGTGGTACACACGAAAAGGTATTATTTTGAAAAAAAGGCATTGAATTATGTTTGTAACGTGATAATTATATGATTGAAAAACCCAAATCTATCTAACCTATCTCCGATAGCCTCCCCGTGTAGATGAAAATAAACCACCCTGTAAAACCATATTATTAAAACCGATGTGTACTACGTTGATGGATTTATTGCGTATAAAAACATCGGTTTATTTTAAGTAATATACAAATAGGTAGGTTAGGTACCTTGCAATTGGTTATCAGAGCAAACAACGATAGTAAAAAATAATAACAGGATATACGTTTATTTTCCAAAGACTTTACACGGTTCTCCATAATATTCTTGTACACCGTCCAAATCGTTTCAGAACGTCTCTTAAACAATTATTTACTTTTCTATCGTATATTTTGTTTCCGTTCATTCTCAAATTCCTAGCTGCAGCAGACCTTATTTTATTGTTATTGTTATTATTATTTTTAAAATCTTTTTGATACGTCGCCAAACCTTTTCCCATATCACTTATAGTGATTGTAATCACTTATATATATATAAACAAATATAAGAAACCTCAGCGACTGTCGACTTACATTTTTTTTATATATATTTTTAGCTTTCATTAATTATTTCTGTAATCCCAGTTCGGGTAATCTTTCGACTTTTGAACTTTATGACGCCCACGTTATGTCACCCATTTTATGTACATATATATTATACAATGATTCTAGTACGCTATATGTGATAACAATAACGTTACATTATTAAGTGAAATAAACGACAATGAAATGTAACTAGTTATTTTGTTTGTGATTTGATTATTTTTCGTCACAAAAATTACTACGAGTGAAAGTTTGTACATGCCATGTCATTATATTATTATTTCATTTACTCGGTGTACTCTACCTTTGAATCGTTTTCAATTGAAAAACCTCAAAAATTACAACTGCGCTGGAATCATAAGAAATCAAGATAAAACAAATTTTAAAAAACTGCGTTTTCCGTAGGGCACAGAAAAAGTTAAATTAAATTACTTGATTTGCGAAACATTAATTATAATTGTACTTATTATAATATCCATCATAAATAGAATGCTTGTATACAAATTAAAATATTGTTTCGTTGTATGTCGTAAAGTTGTAACCATAAACTTTCGCATTGTTATAATTTATCAAAAGAATACAAATTTATCAAAAATATAAAAATATACATCGTCGTTTGATAAAAAGAACACCATAAAAAAAATGATGATTTTAAAATCAATAATATTTTAACACGTGTATATCAATATATATAAATAATACATTTATATATTATTATCATGTACCGCATAGAAGCATATTAATTAGGTAATTAATAGATTTAAACGAAACCAATTGTGATTGCTTTACGTAAGTACCTATATGTTCATACCAATAGTCGTTTTATAGGACTTATGTATGTTCCTTTTTACAATGATTCAGTTTTTGTTTTTAAAGAGTAAAATATAAGACTGTATAGTTATACAAATATGCATTATTGCTTTCGAGAATTTTAAGTACAACTGGTATTAATAAAAATATTTTTTTCTCACAAGCCGCGTGACTCGTCTTAATTTTCCAAATCTGCTCGCTATTGTGATTCCATAATCTTTTAATATGTCTCCACTGACATATTATATAAAATATTCATTTTTTTTCTTTATGTTTTCGTCGGTTTCACACTTTTTTTTTATTTATACATTTTTAAACAATCTTTATTGTTTGTTACCCCTCCACACGCACGGTCAAATCGTCTTGAGGGTTTTTTTTATTGTTTTCCTTTCCCCCATTTTATATTGATGCCATTTTCTCTTTACACATTACGTGTTCGTGCTTATAATAAGTACGCCTCTGTGCGACTACAAACACCTTTTTCGTAGCGTTGTCTCTGTTATTATTATTCACAGCACATTAACGTCTCCAACGCATTGTATTTTTTTTTCTAGAAAATGAGTGTTTGTGTTTAATTGGTATTGGTTTTTACAATTTAGGTATTACCTGATGTAGCTGGTCATCGAGATAATTATCTTTGGCCGACTGAATGTAATATTATGCTTTAAATGTAGTTACAAATGTCCACAGTATTTGTTTCGCGTATAACCGATTACATCATTGTGTACAAAAGATATGGCAATAATTCAAAGGAGTTTATAATTATCATAGCCACTTCAGGTTGTTTTCAGTGTCAATGGCCATATAGAACTGACGATATTTGGTTTGGTTTAATATTATTTGGTTCAAAGACGCGATTGTGTTGATAATTTAGATACCAAAATCTAATTCCTATATTTGAATTGAAATCGAACTCCACGGAGGTTTCGCGCTGCATAGTGGTGAACATCAGGTCTCCGATGACGTGTATTTGGTATAGACGAGTGGGGATAACCGTTCGAAAATGTGGTGAAACGGTCGAACTATAACAACATAAGCCGGTGGAATAGGTCATCTGTTCGCCGACACAATATCCGAACCATTAACTAGCTAACTGAAATCGCTCGGGGGAATGTTGTTTATGGCCAAATCCACGGGCCAAAGCGGTTATTCGCTGTAATCGTTTTATACCATCTCGGGAACCGCCGTACTCTTAATCATCGGACAGGCCCTTTCGGTTATATAATGTATAGGACCCCGTCTGCTTCAAACCACTACCACCACTAAGGCGGTAGCAAGTTGGCCACCAAGTCACTGTACGTCAATTGTCATCAAAATCATATTAGAACGAAACCCTCTAAAATCTGAAAATGTCTGTGATTAAGAGTGTTCGTTATTCATAGGTAATATGTTCAACGGTACGGTGAATGATTTAACTAGGATTTTGTAAAAAAATTAATTGATTAATTAAACACCACGAAAAGAAATCAAAATAATTTAATGCAGGTATTTCATTTGTATACGAAATAGAGAATAAACCGTTTTACAAAGTTTTAATAAAGTACGATAATAATATTATAATATAAGAAAGTATAAGATTTAGTAAAAAAATGAAGGTATTTCGATGAAATTAAATCCAAGGAAAAATATATTAATTTTAGATACAGAACATGAACAATACAAAACAATTTTTAAAAATCTAACCTTTTTTTTCATTATTAATGAAAGGTTTAGTATGAACATTATCTTATAATTTTTTGTACGATAAGGGTTTTTTTACAGAGACGTCTTAAGATTATGTTAGGCCCCAAAACCCACCCTTTTTTCCATGCCCATAAATATCATACCTTTATCAGAAAAGTCAATTTTTGTTTCAACCTTTGGTACTTTATTATTTATTACGATTTGAAAATTTACTGCTCCAATAATTAATATATAAATATATTAACTGTTCATAAATTAATAATTTTTATAGTGAACAAATAAATGTCATTCAAATAATAAAAAATAAAAATCACTGCCATAAATAAATTGTCTATTCCTATTTAGTAATTTGTTGTTTCTAATCTTTTAAATAAATATCATTTAATAGTCTCTTCTTAGCTTTTTCATTCACATAGTCCTCCTTTTCATAACTTTAACTTGATAAAAGTTCATGTTTAATACACATTAAAAATAAGGAGTTTAATCTTTTCGTTCATAGTACTTTTAAACTCTTTTTAGTTAAATTTAACTTTAAAAATAACCGTTCTCTACTACATTTAACAACTATCATTAATAAAGAAATTCTGAAAGATATTATTAAATACTGATAATTACCTATGTTGTTATTTTTGTTTTTTTAATACATTTATTTTTAAATATGTATAGTTACTTACTATAATTACTACGTTTAGAAATGCCAAGAAACACTTATACATGTTTAAATTCTAAAATTAACTAATTTGCATTAATAAGAAAAAAATGCACAAATATTTTACAATGTGCTTTTATTTCTTTTGTCGCTAAACATTTCAAATATAATAAAACCAAATAGTTTATTTTTAAGTTTGTAAAATTCCTTATGATTTTTAACTGAGTTGTTAATATATCTATAATATTAGGAAGAGAGTTTTCATTTTAAATATATCTCTACAAAAAATGATATAGGTAATTTTTTCATTACCTTTATAGTACTAAAATGTGAAGTTGTGTCGTCAAAGCATAAAAGATATTACATATATATTATAAATAAGTGATAACCACAATATATATGGCAATATTAATTTTAAATTTTAAATTTAGTTTTAAACAATTCTTTGTATTAATCCAAATTACATTATCTTTATACAAAGGTAGTTTTAATATGTTATGTTCAATATTTTAAAATAATTATAAGAAAAAAAAAATTGTAAAATTATAACAGATATTTTGTAAATAATTTAATTATTTTAAATTTAAGGGCCTTAAAATTCCTGGCCTTGGGCCTGTATTTTAAGACGGAGGTATACTGTCCTTTCGACAGTGAGAAAAACTAAAATGTCCCATAGAAAATATGAAATACTAATATAGTGCTTCAAATAGATAATTTTATTTATTGCATTCCAAATAAATCTATGTGATAGTTAAAATTCCTTATCCCATTGGAATTTATTTCTGCTAGTCAGCCCATTGAGCCTATTCAAAGCTAGTTCTTTTAAGCATAGTATTACGGAATATCTATTAAACAATCAAAAAACTTTTTTTTTAAATTAATTAATTAATTTATACCCATACCTAACTGCTTCTGGGATCTATATATAATTTAGTCTCTTTAATCGATTAACGTCAGCGTGATCTGAACCATTCTTTTCTCCGAGAGCTCCATAATATTTCCAGTTATATTTTCTACATTAATTATTTTTACGGTCCCTTTTAGTTAAACTATAATTTCAAAAACTCCTATTCCTAAAATGCAGTATTTTATCAAACTATTTATTATTTGGGAAATGAACAAATATTTAATCTAAGATAATTCGGATTAGATATGCAACGAAGATCTATTATCAATTTATCATTAATGATATTTCGATATTTTAACTACTATCTATTATTTATTATGTAATTTTTAACTTTTTTAATACATACAAATTTACTAAAGTATTATTAGCGTTTAATATATTGGCATCGCTATTATATCTGCTAAATTAACTTTAATCATGTGCTCAATATTTGATTTAAAATATTTGCATTTTCGAAGAAAAAAGATAAGGCTTCTAATTATTACATTTCTGGCAAGAAAAAGTTATATAGTAAACAAATGTTAACAATTTCACAGTGGTGGAAGAAATAGTATTTTAGTATTAATAAATTATTTACTCCAGACTGTTTATTAAACAGGGTAAATCGTCGACTTTTATGGTTTTACAATAATGTTTTTAGAATTTTTAATACAATAAAATTTTCGTGATTAAGGTTAGGTGCGTACAATAAAACTCAACGTTTTAAAGAAAATCGATAACACTGGATAATGTATTGAATTCCTTTGTGGAATAATTTTTTAAAATGTTACATTGAGACATGAGGTGGTACAACTGTTTTTAAGGAGTGAAACATTAGTAATTTACTACGTAATAAGAAACGCCGTGATTTGTGCAATTTACATGAACTTCAGTAACATTTTACGCAGATTATAATTCTCAACATTTTGTATATCTAATGATAGCTTCTTGGTAGTTTATTAATTATATTATATTTGTTAAATACCTGGGATTGATTTTGATAAAAAAATAAACGAAAATGAAAAGGGGGTAGTAATAATAATTCTGTCGAAAACAAATGTTTTTACAGACTTACAAAACTACTGGGACCAGGTCCTCAATTAAGAAAAATGAAGAAGTTATTGATTTACACGTTATTACCCCCTAGTTTATACATGGTTTAAAATTATGGTTTTTAAAATAATTAGAGAATAGAAAATACATTTTTTTTTGAAAAAAAACTCCCATGGACAATCTTTGGATCGATGAAAATGAAGAGTGATCATGGTAAGTCAGAAAACTCATAGATGATAGATATAGTAAGAATTTTATCCAGAAACATAAACTAGTGGAGACAACCAATATTAGACTATTTCCGTACGCTGAACACCTTTAGTGAAGTCAGTATCCACATTTACGCGTGATAATAGAGTAAAGCCGAAAATAACGAGATTCTGGTTGAAATGGGAAGATATCTTGGGATATTAGGATCTCTACACAAAAGGTTCATATTGACAATTAAAAATAGCTAACAGGAAGAATTAGAGAATAGGAAATATGACGGAATGGATCTAGTAATTTATAAAAGAAAAAAATGTATTGTTAGATTTCTTAATCTTAAATAATCGTGATTAAAAAAAAAAAAAGATTCTTCGTAATGTAACAATACGATTGGGTAGGTTTTATAAAAACATTTAATTTCTTAACACCATCGAAATTTAATTTTTCAGGAAGATAAAATGTATTTGTATGAATATGAAAAAAAAAAAAAATTAAAATTGTGAAAAAACCAAAAATAAAAGCACCAATGTTCTGGAGAAAACGTATATTTATGAAAGCAATATTACTAATATCAGTTTAGTATTATGACTGTGAAATTTATAAAATAAAACATTGCACATTGTGGTCTTTCCACGGTGTTTTTCAGTACCAAGGTATTATAATCATTGTTTAAATAAAATTAATTTAATTTATTTTTCGGTTATACTTCATTTAGTTTCGATTAATCATTTCACGTGTTCGTATAAATTGTATTTTCAATAATAATTTATCGTATAGTAGATATGATTTTCAATGTTTAAAGTGGAGTTGAACATGTGTGAATATAAAGGCATACATAAGCTTGCATATTTACATTCTAATACTGAAATTTGTGCACCTGAAAATATAAATGTCACAAATATAAAAAAAAAAAACCAAGTTTACAAACGGTAGATATTTCGAGCCTTGAGTTCATAATTTTTGGTTCCCATTATTCCTGCAAATGAAGTGAAATTTTTTTCTCCATTATTATGAACGTTTTATTGTTATACTTCGTTTTCTTTACAATAAATATGATTGTCAAAGGACATTTTAAAACAAAAGGTACAAGATCACCGCGAGATCAGAAAGCTATAGGTACGTCTTTCGAACTATATGAAGCTGCTGAAAACATAAAGTCTATTGGTGATTATTTTCCTACGGAGGCGATGCGTTTTACAGTTTTTGTAGACGGATACGACGCGAAAAAATCTATTCAAAATTTACACGAAGCGGCATTAAAGATGGACCACGCTTTTGTTGTTATGATCGAGAATTTCGTCGAGTCAAAGCTGAAAGAGTATAATCGAATATCGTACAATTACATAGTAAAACATCAATTTACACTCCGTTCCAGTTTGATCGCAATGAACCAAGCGGTTGACGCGATCAAGTTTAAAGAAAAACACGAATATCGTTTCCTGACTTACCTCAATGAAGCTGGAAACGACGTGGAAAAAAAGTACGACCATATACTATTATACAGCGAGATGAAAAACGTACATGATATGTATGTATATTCGGTTGATATACTTTTAAACGAAATCAAACAGCATTACGACACGAAGGACGACCAAAGTAAACAAGAGGATACCATCATCATTGCAAAGTCTGACAGTTTTTCTAATAATGTCGTTGAAGATGCAATTAAGATTGTAAAACGGGAAGATGAAATCTCAGTAAAAGATCGTGAATTGAAGGAGAGACAATTGTATACCACACGTAACCGTGATGATGGTTCAAATATTCAAGCCACTGGCGATTCGAACAAAAGTTCAGATGTTATTCAAAATCAAAGTAAACACGAAGAAGCGGGTGGAATAATTAGTTCGAGTTTCGACAACGATACTCGTTATATTACTGACAAATTAGCCGAGATCGAAAAGAGTTTATATGAATGTTCGATGATATTTAAGGACAAATGGAATGCGTGGATGACCCTTATGGATATCGATGAATATTTATTTGATACAAATAACCGAATCTCTGTGAATAAACTAGCATTAAAACAGTTTTTACGCGTAAATTGTGACATGAGAGTAAGTATACATTCCTTATTGTTATTTATTTTCTCTGCAAATAATTTTTTTTTGGAATACACGCTGACGCCAATAGGAATATAGTATTTATACTCTGTGTGTTCAATGTAGATACGTAGTAATGATGATGATAAATCGCAACATAAAGCATACATCGAAATTGTAGACTGTACCGAGGAAATGGTAATAATTTATTCGATATCCGTTATTATTATTTTGCAATCGTAACACCTATAAGTTCTAAACGAAAATTAATATTAGGAGTTCTTAAAAAAAAAAAAAAAAAAAAAAGTAACACATAGTTAAATTATATAGGTATGCTTATTGATTTTTAGTTGATGATCAGTTGATCAACTAATCATTATATATAAAATACGTCCTAGGACAATAGAGACGGATGAAGTCACTGTTATAGATAATTTAATGTATACCTGTAAGCAAAAATAAACTATTGCTCACGAAAAAACGTTCAGCTAATAGTGATGCTTTGTCAACAATATATATATCATTTTATAGTAAAATAATTGGATAGGCTTTATATGTTTTCTATAATTTTGTACTGGTTTTCCCATGTTTTATAGTGGTTTTTCACATTTGATGAGAAAACTCCTGAGGAAATCGAAAAATTACCTCTTTGAAGTACCTTTTCACGCCAAATTCCTTTCAGAAAAAGTGCTACACGTAGAAATCCGAGCAAGTCTTCAGGTAGAATAGTTGCATACAAATGGAAAAACAAATAACAATAATAAACATATTTTCGTAAAACTATAAGCTTCTTCGCTCCACTCAGAATTTCAAATAAACATTTGAAGACTTTATATTGTAATGTATAATACGTCCGTAATTTCTGTTAAAAATTTTGCAATATTAGAAAAGACATAAACTTTTAGACGTTAAAATATTTGTCTTTTTTATACGTTTTACTACTCAAATCAAGCACTTTTAACGTTAAAAAATTTGTTTAAACGACAAATACACTACATTACTTTCCTTAAATCATTTTAATTACATTTATAACTTCAAAAAAAAATAATAATATATTTATACATATTATTTAATGATATACGATTAAAAATATTTTTTAAGGCTCGAAGTTATAAAAATTACGGATTCTTGTCACATATAAGTAAGACGGTAATACATAATTAATTATTTCTAATTTTTTTGAGAAAAAAAAAAAATTCACGGTGTATCACGGTGCACGAGTTAAAAACAAATGGTCTAAACTAGTTTTTCTGAACCATTTTATTGTCGAGAATCTCGACTCGAGATTCCTTAAATTAATATTCAATTTTTTAGTGGTCCCTAAATATATATTTTATACACGGTGACCCAATATTTTATATTTTTGTTGACCTAAAATCATTAATTGATGACCCCCAAAAGAATTGCCCTCCCCTGCAGGTTGAGAACAACTAGTCTAAACTATACATATAATGTTAAACAAATATAAACAAATCAATACAAATAAAAACAAATTGTAAAAGGTTTTTATTTGATTAACGTTAACATTTTAAATTTACAAGAAATTATTCTTATATAATGAATGAAAGGATCTGATTTCTTTTATTTATTGAGCTGCGGTTTTTTAAAAATATTTAAAACGTGTTCAACATTTTATATTTTTGGTCACGTTTAAATAGATCAATTGAATTTACGTAATATATATTGTACGCAATTTATTAATTTCAGGGAAATTTCAACGATCTCGAAATGTATAATAGAATTATTTTGTTTTTCAAGAAAAAAAACACAACTGCACAGACATCGGGAAATTCGAAAGTGGAAAAATCTCCGAAAACCGCATCGATCAAGCACAATATTCTGACATTGTCAAAGTGGATAAGTAAACATATAAACACATACAACATGTTGATGTATATCAGCTTCATAGTTGATGCATTCATTCTGACCGTAGGATTTCAATCAAATTTATTGTTTCAAGCAGCGAAACACTATTTGTATAAATATTGTATCGATATTAGACCGAATTTCACCAAACTTGCAGTGCACAGTTTGGATACATTACGATTTTATTTGTCCCTGTTTTATCGACTGTTACAAAAAATGAGTGGGCTAATTACTAAAAAATGGAACGTCAACGCAAGTAGACACCCGTACTTAATGAACATGGATTTAAATTTAAAACATATGCTTAGTATAACAGCGCTATCAACGTATATCGCGAGTACAGAATATGATCAAATACTACTGATGAGAGAAGAAATCCAGAAAGAGTACAATGCGTTAGAATTACTAGATTTATATTCTAATAATGCGGTTATAAGTGTAGACTACTTCAGCAAATCTATAAATGGCGTAAAAGAACTACTAAATGTCTTGAATTAGATTTCAACAAGGATTCAATGAAAAATATTTATACATAAAATATATACACGTATAAATAATACATTTACGTTTTAAAAATAATAAAATTCACTTAAAATTTAATTTATTTGCATACACTATAGTCGATATGTATCAATATAATATTATGTATAGTAAACTTCTGAATAAATTTTATTCCTAATCAATAAAAAAAATAAAAACAAATAATAATAATAAAAAATCTATATAGATATTATATTTATGTATGTATAATATATGTATATGTTGAGAAAGTTTCTTTTAAAAATTTAAATTCGTTCTTTTTTTCTTTTTATTTTTTATGAATTCCTAATATAGACCAAAATAATTTTTATACTCTTAATTCGAAACTATCATTTATTAATTTGCTTTGGAAATATATATATATATATATTTGACATTAGGTGTTTGCATAAGTTTAAGTTATTCATTAGCAACTTTACATTTGTCATTTGTGTAGATACCTACCTAATTTTCATAAAAAAAATGACGGACATACTTCGCATGGGTGAACCATTGTTATAGATGAGGAGTTAGGAAGCTACGATATAGAAAGATTTATTTAAGATAATTTAATACATAATTATGAGTGGATTCTGAGTGTAGCTCTGTCAAAAGTATTATTTTTAAACACAATTTAATGTGTCATATAATAGTAAAATAAATTTCTATTGAAAACAATTCATTTTTACATTATAGTACATTATACTTGAAAATATTTTTGTCCTTTTTAATTTTTTTTTTTCGGGAGACATAATAATTATTTACTCTTATCAATATAACATTTAATAAAAATGATCTAAATTATTCGCATTGTTAACTTAATCTTGATTTTTGATTTACTGATGAAATATTTAAAAAAAAAAAACCTGCATCTTTCAAGTTTGAGTATAAAATGATAAATCATAATCATATTATAATCCATTTGGACTCAGCGGTGTATTAATGGTAGGGGTGGCAGGGGGAGTTTTAGAAGTTTACCCCGCCCATATCATTACACCCCTTCTACTATATTTTCAGATTCCATAATATGGTTTTTGATAGAGCTAGTCATCTAAATTGTGCTTATGCACCAACATGTTATTTCTTTGGTGTAATCGAGCAGAAAAAATTTGTTTTTAATTTCGAATCAATCATGGAACTAAATAATATTCTTGAATTAAAATTGTTTGCATAATATTTTAATTTTATTATTTAGCTCATCCGCCTCAAGCATATGCTTATTGGCTGTGCTCGCAACTTGTTTATTTCATTTTGTACGTTACCTTGTACTATGTTGTTGCGAAATGAACACATTGTAGTAGAAGAAGAAAAGGAGGAGTGGGGGGTTAAGTAAAAGGATCTATATGAAAAGTGTTATGTAGGGTTGGTTAGTGACTATGGGAGGAAGAAGGAGAATGAAATGGGTATGGTGGTAGGTACAGTGGTTATATAGGGTATGCGCGTCGCGCACGTATGGTGTATGTTGTAGGCATTAACCTCGATCTACCATGGTATATTAGGCAATATTTATACGACGCGGCTACGATGTCCAGGGTACGACAATATTTCGAGCAGGTGCGCTCAAAGGCCGCGCGATAACGCGCCACCAGTGCAGCCACGATAAACCGATTCCTAAAGACAAGGACAACGCGCGACGCCGTTACAATGCGTTTGTCGTGCGCGCGTCCAGACCGACCTACGACGTTACATAGAATACACCCGTATGTTATTGTGTGCGTATTGAGATGTTTTCTATAGTGCATCGCGCGGTTTTTGTCGTACACAAATCGCACCTATACTTATGCGTGCGTATTATACCCACACCTTTGATGATTTATTACTTACCGTAAACGGGAAAAGCGGTATTATATCTCAACGTCTTCTTTCCCTAGTTAATTTCCCACTACGAGAATATGTAAGGTTAATACTTACCTAATATTTTCCGTACGAAGTTCGCGAGACGTTCGTTGCACAAAATATTTGGATCAGGACGTAAGGCGTATAGGTATCGATGAATTGTTGCAATGTATACATCTCGTTAGGCACTCAATAGACGCGTGCATACTCTTTTTTTGTCTCCGGCTCACTAGGCGGCAACCGGGTGTGTAGACCGTGCCGGCGATAGCGAGATGTGTATTTTCTCCACTGCCCTTACTAGGCGTTCGTGACAACCGTCTCACGGAGGCGAACGATTTAGACGTCGGCATTACGAACACGTCATTCACAAACATTACCGCATACACAAACGGTTAATGAAATGTGTATAGCCGTCTACGTACCGGAATAGTATGCGCGTATTTTTATTTAAAGAAATAAACACGATCTATGGTCAAACAATAGTGACAACAAGTACAATTACCACGTATACATAATAGGGTGAACTATGTACAGCGGCCCACCTCCGGAGTCGGCAACCATTGTATAGGTTCGGAAAAAAAAGGTATGGCCGGAGTGAGTGAGCAAAAAATGTTTGCTTCTGTTGAGATCACCCAGAGAAGTGATTTAATTAGTGATGCTTATGGCGTCTTTAATCCTTCCACGGTCTCCCACACCGACGACACCCACTTTGCTGCGGTAGCCACATAGGCGCCTCTATGTGAGCGACGCGCCTTAATTAATATTGTAAATTAACGTGGGCGGTATTTATGTGGCCACACTGATATTTAATAAAAGAGCTGGTAATTTCGTTGTGTAAGTTACTTAATAAAATAACACATATTTATTAACATTATTATTATTAAGTATAATTAACGCCATATTTTATAATGATATTTCGAGTGTATTTATCCATGAGTATTACATATGCATGAATTATAAACATAATTCTAATTCAACTGGTGTACTATTCACTTACGTTTAATATAAAATTATAAATTATTCAACCCATGAGTACCATTTGAAAAATTAAAATACGATTTGCCTGTTGTTTAGGAACTTATTCAATTTGTGTTATGAACAACACATTTATGAAAACACTGTAAACCAAAGAAATAAGCAAACAAATCTGTATTATAATCAACGATTTTTCAATAAGACATTGAATATACTCTTATAAGCGATGTTTACCTTGTGCCGCCATGTTGCTTAATGGGCATACACAAAATTGGATATTTCTTTATAGTATATCATTAAATTTGTTTTGAAACTAACGTTTAAGAACACTGTAATAAATATGAAGATTTTAATAATTTTATGGTCCTCAATACGCCGTTTCTTATGACAGAATCAACAAAATCAATTGAATGGGTTAAGGGGTATCAAAACATTAATTACGAGTGAAGCTGCATAATAAATGTTGAGGTTAATTATACTTTTTTTCACGCAGTTAATGAAGGCTTCGGCAACAAATCGTGTCATAGTACGGATCATGTGATATACGTGCTGCTTCGACGTCATGAACAAATTGTTTAAAACCTTGGTTATATACTGCAGAATATTTATTTATATTGTCGAATCGCTATGGACCTAATTGATATGTTTAAAATTGAAATCCAGAAGGCCGACTTAATTAATGTTATTTGTCTCTATAAAGACCAATAATGCTGTATTTGTTCATAGCTAAACGATTACGGATACGACGTCGGCGCTGTACTATACGCCATACATTATTTTAAAATGTTTACTGAAATCGAGATCCGTCTGATCTTAAAATCAAATACGTGCTGGTTAAGCGCACGTTTTCTGTCTGTATAAACATGGAAAACCACGGATTTTTAATTGTATATATTATAATTTTCATTTCAAAGTTCTTTTCTGTTTTATAGTCATAATACGTTATTTTTTCTTTTTGAAGAAACTATTTCTTGATTTTTATCGGAAATTATTTGTCTGAACTTTATGCATCGGTGCCTACTATCTTTCGTTATTATGGTCCTCTTCCAATCTGCTTAAACCGACCTTCTAAATACAACTTTTTTTTTTTTACTACACAATTTTAAAACTTTATGTGGTCAAATATTGTACAATTTTGTTCGATTAACTTGGTACTGATTTACGATTTCAGGTATTTTAAAAATGTAATTTTACTAAAACAAAATCAAATATTGATAATAATAATAAGTTTTTTTTTTCAGTGGCTAAGGAATGAAATTAAATATTTTATTTTTCTCTAAATTCGTGTCCCCCTTACATAAAACCTGATTAAAAAATAACTGTGTAGTACGAAAGTGAAAATTGACAGAATTATTATCATTCTGATAACACTCTCCGACACTATATATGTTTAAACAAAAGTAAGGTTAAGGATGTTAAGACTAGATAATTTAAAATAACTATAATAGATTTACACATATATTATTAAAAATTTCCAAGTGTTTTAAATCAAGTATCAACATTACCACTATGTAGATATTGCAGATCTTCTAAAGTATTATGTGAAAAATTCGGATTGTTCTTACTAATTGATTAAGTGTTTTCAAGAAAATACAGCTAATATCTAAAAGTTATGCATTAAACACTTAAAATGGAACTTTTAAAAAGTAAGTATTTTTTTCAAGGAATAAAACAATTTTTAAACTATTCGGAAAACAACTTTGACTAATTATGGAAAAGTATTTTAATACGATTCCAGAATACTAGCCACGACTGATAAGTGATAGTAACGGCGTGGCTTCGATAATAGACAAAATTATAGAGAATATATTCAGATGGTTCGAGTTTGTCATGAAGAGAGATGATTCGGAATCTGTAAAAATGGCAATGAAAATAAACCTAAGAGGAAATAAGAGAAGAGTAAAATCAAAAAAGACAGGTTTAAATGCGATTGTGAATAATATGACAACGGTTGTTATATTTATGGGTGCCGTGGGTTAGTACTTTTTACATCACATAGCGGTCTAAATTATGTTTATACACCCTCTTCTCCCCCCAAAAAAATCGTTAATACGTCACTGTAGAAAGTTAAATAAAACGATGCAGTGTATTTGAAAAAAAATATATTCTTGTAAACCTCGCAAGATGTAATTGAGTGTCAAAAGTTTTTTTTTTTTTTTTGAATTACTCGTGGAACTCATAGTATTCTCGAATTAAATTTATTTACATTTGTTTTTATATAAACGAGTTTCGGCATATTTTATTATTAAATTTTTGATTTTTATATCCATTTGTAATATTTATTTGACTCGTGGTAAAGCGGTATTTTGTTGAATAGGTATATAACAGAATATTTACTTCAAATGAATTGCTCGAAATTTGAAAAACTATTAATCTGTTGTTTAGATACGTGGGTATTCACTTTATGTGATAAACACATTTGTAAATACAAAAGAAGTATAAAAAATTATATTAGAAATCTGTTTGATCAAATAATTCTCATAAAACATATTACATACACATGTCCTGTTTGTTTAGTATTTTATTCGAAATTTGTAAGCGTACAAAGTTTTTTAGATTTCTTTATCGTATATTTTCGAAAGTGTTTCAAACTAATGATATTATTAGGACACTGTAAAAAATATGAAGATTTTAATTTTTCTCAACACACTGTTTCTAATGGCGGAATGTATAAAACAATTAGTTGACCTAAGGTATAGAAAAGAATTAACTACGAGTACAATTCGTGATTACATAAATTCGGCCGACAATAGTCTGATTTTATTACATGCAATAAATGGAGGATTTGATGACAAATCCCCTTTATACGGATCAAGTAGTACATCAACAACTTTAAAAGAAAAACTTTATGACTTCTTTAACTCCTTCAACGTTATGAATAAAGTGTTTATGGAAAGAGCCTTTGGTTTTTTACTGAAAAATATCCATTTATATTGTCGTCTCTCGATGAACCTTATTACTTTGCAGAACCCAGAAATTTTGAAGGACGAATTAATTAATGCTATTAGACTTCGAGAAGATCAAGAATACTGTATTTGTTCATACCTTTACGATTACGGATACGATGTCGGACTGGTACTTCGCGCTCTATATTATTTGAAAACGTTTACTGAAACCGATATCCCTCGTATAGAGGATCAGTTAATGCATTTAATGCGTTTAATAGGTGATTTTCCAGGATACCGATACGCCGGTTATATTACTAACGAGAGAAATAGCATACGTGATGAATTTCTAGACCTTACACCATTGGAACAATTGAAATATATAAACGACAGAATTTATTTTACTGGCAGCGAGTCATGTAGAATCAGTCCACCATTAATTGGTAACGATATTATGTTTAACACGGCAGAGGCCGAATCCGATTTATTCTTGCAATATGTGTTTGAAACCGAAAAATGTCTCGTGACTGTAAGTATATCAATTGCTGTCGTTTCTAAAAGTGTTCATATTTTTTTTCATCAAATTAAAATATATAATTTAAAATTATCGATACTTTTAGTTTGAGACCGATACCGAAAGAATACTTCCTTCGGAAAAAAACCATATCGACTCCTGGAACTGTAGACAAATTTTGGTATGTAACCATACAATTTTAACAAATTTATACAATTCTTTGAAATCAGGCACTAAAACCAAAACCCAAAGAATTAATTCTCGATGAAAATTTGATAATTAGACATATATTAAAATCCAAATCAATGTTTCGTAATTTGAAAAACCGGAAACATACATTTGTGCAGTAATTTTAGGTTCTTATTGAATATTGATAATACAAACAAAAAAAGATTAAATCTTAAGCATTTCAGACTTGGAATTAATTTTTTTGAGTTTGATTTTTTTCGTTTATCAATTTTTAATAATGAGTTGCTTCATAAGACAAAATAATTTTTTTATTTTTACCAAGTTATAAGTATGTTCCCAGTAGAGGACTTCGGTTGTTTACTGAGTCAAAATAATATTATTAGTATTAATTTTTGAAAAAAATTATGATTCAACAATATATTTATATTTATAATAACCAACAATATTTTACCAAAATTTCCAAAAGTGTTTTATGGTAAACTTAAACGTGATAAGAGTAAAGTTGTTAATTTTATGATTTCTGTATACTATATAATCTATAGATGCACAATATGCACTTTTAATACCATAAATCAATTTTAAATGGTGATAAACAGCATTTAATAAAATGTCCTTTTTACAGGGATTCAGGTCTGAAAGGGTTAAAAAAATTATTGCAAATAATAAACTATAATATTTGTAAAACATGAATTTGCATTTCATGAAAATAACACAGACAAAAATGTATTGTTTTCAGACTACCGGAAATCAATTCAATTCTAATAATTTTAAAAAATTAACTAATTGAAAGTTGGAACTTGTATTTTCCGAAAACGATATTCCTAAAAACAGACCAGGAACGAAAATTTTAATTTCACATTATCCGGAACTACTATTAAAATCTTCTTGAGAACCTTCTTGGAACTAGAACCTATAAATCATTAAGCTTCCGGTCCACGTTTGGAACTATGAATTACAAATAAATATTTTTTTTATTATAATTTTGAACAAACTTGTTATCAATTTTTAAATCTTTAACATAATTAACTTAATTTTAACTGTAACTGCGTGAATTTTCTATATAATTATGCGGATCAAAATATATGAGTACCTATGCATGTAAAATTGCCTATATGCAACAAGATTTTATGTGAAAAGTGTAAATTGAAGAATAGGTTTTACACAAAATTGTTTAATGGAAATTTGATTATTTGATAATTTGATATTTTATAAATAAAATACAATTGTATGGTAGATTAAATATCTGATTTATTTATATAATTATAAATTTAAATAAATGCCCTTTACCAGTTACTTAAATAAACTATTTTAATAATTTTGTTTTTACTTTATTATTTTATTACTTCAATTAATAGACATTAGTTTAAATATTACTATTATATATTTTGATGCAAAATTATAAAGACATTCAAATCGCGAAATTTTCATAAAACTTATCCACCTATTATAATTTGGAAAAGAAACTATAGGCGTTTTCAATATTAAAAATTTAACAACCAATTAAAAAAAAAAAAAATACATTGTAATGTTTTTGAGTTTTAATAACGAAAATTAAAGTTACAAGATTTGACCTAATATTATTTTAAGCTAAGCATGGAAATCTATCGAATAAGATTATTTTCCACTTACTTTATGTAGCTAAATATTCGCAATTAATTGTAAATCATACATGCTATTGATTGTATCATAAAAATCAATGATAAACAAAATCATAATCATACGCGTTCTAAATTATATAAAACTGTTTTTGTATAGGAATCCAATGAATACAGATATGACATTTATCTAAAAAACCATACATGTACAAATGAAAAACAAGTAATATTTTTATATTCGTTTAACTTTTTATAATCTTTGTATCGATAATATTAAATTTGTTTTATATATTTAAGTAGATGTAGCTTGGAAATAATTATGCAATGAGTGTTAAATTACCAAAAATGCGAAAAAGAGGTTATAATGTTGATAGGTATGCAATTGTATTAGGTGGGAAGTGAATTCATAAATGTATAAGATTTATAACTGTAAACAACAATAAATTACTGCTGATCAAATAAGACTAAAGCGGAGTTTGTTTATCATATTTACGTTTTTCTGATAATTTAAAATTAAATCCTTTATAATAAAAACTACTTCAATAAGCTCAACATTTTTTTTATTACCACTACGAACTTTTTAAAATGAAACTCGTGTAAAACGTTCATGCATATTTATTTGATTATACAGTATTGTATTATAACCTATATATTGCTCGTTCCGCTTAAAGTCTACAATTTTTATGATCGAAGTTGCAATAAAGAAACATGTAAGAACTAACGAAAACTGTATGTATGTTATTCGAAAAAATAGCATCAATATTAGGTATAGACAAATATGATGTCATAAAATAACGATTCGGAATATAATTATAAAAAGAGATTTTATTATGAAGAAGTATCTATGGAGGTTTGAAAAATATTTAGTGGGACGATTATATACTCTATATTACTACCATCTCACATAAAAAATTAACACGCCCATCAGAAATATAAGCTAACCACTGCAGGTTTAACAAGTTAATTTTAAAACATGTAAATGTTTACCGGTGTATTTTCCCATAAATGAATTTCAGAATAAAAAATGTAATAAATACTTTGATAACTAAATAAATTATATTCCTTATTATTCTGTGTTATAAACGTGTAAGTGTATGTTTGTGAAATAATCACGAAACAATGGCTGAACGGATATGAATGAATATGTGCACATGTAAAATAAGTTCTGTATTAACACAAATGATATTCTTTAAGTTCAGCTCGTGATGGGTGGCATACATAGATTTTTGGTATTTTCGAAACGAAAAATGCATTATTTTTGTATTTGTCGATTTATGATTACTTTGGCAACAAGGTTTAGTTTATTGCGTCTTCACGGGGAAAAAAGTACTCATCAAACAAAATATTTCTATGTATATTATCAGCCAACAAAAATAACAGTGATATGATGAGGTGGACACCGAAAACACAGGAAAACACGGGGCGAAACGAATCTATATTTTAATATTGTTTACTCTCAATACTGTGCACGGGTAAATCCATGCGGGACAGCAATCGGGTCTAGACATTTCGGCGTGGTCAAATCGGCTTGGGTCAATTTTGACGTAAAGATTTTTTTCATAAAATGATTATAAGCAATACCATATAAAGTAGTTGATAAGATAATGATTTTAAGCATAATAATATAATAAAATTCCAGACGTGTTTAAAGTAAGAGGTTTTAATGAAAAATTCAAATTTTTTTCACAAAATACGAAAATGTTATTTTAATTTGGATTTCCATTGGTTACATGGAAGATAACCTTTTGGCATTATTTTGTACTTCAAATCCATATATATACGAGTATATTTGGTTGTCACAGGAAAAGAAATCACTTTTTAAAGTATATTAAACAGTTGTGTATTTGGTTTTTGGTTATAGAATCAAATCTACTAATTATACAAACACTATCAATTAATTTCCCAAAAGATCATTTTTTTTTTTCGTTCAATACTGTGCACGGAAAAACCGGGTTATCCATTAATTACAATATTTAATTTAAAACTAATTGAAATAATTCAACTCTAAAACAACTCTTTTTTCCGAGCTTAAGCTCATATGCTCCAGAACGAACCCCTAAAAGTGTCCAAATGTAACGAACAAAAATATGTACATTTGCATGGAATCAATGTATATTATACAATGAATGATGATGAAATTATTGTTTGTAATATGTTTTGTTTATTTCTATTTAAAAAAATTGAAAAAAAAATAATAATATGTACAATATATGGAACTATAATTACTATTACTAAATAAAATTAATTTGTAATTGTATGTGTTTTTTTTTTTTTTTAAAGAAATCAAGTGAACATTTATTACAACTAATATATACGGTAATAAACTTACCTACCTTACTTTTTTTTAAATTTAAATGAAATTCGTTAACCCCTATTAAATAAATAATTGCTGTGAATATTAGTATTATAATAATTTCATGATTATGTTGCTTTAATCTGTATAGTGTATGCGGTGTATGGCTTTAGACTGAGCGAAGCGACAATTTTAGTATGCATATGGTTTTTTTAAATTCGTTTTTCAGTTTTTTCCAACTTCTTCACAATCTTGCACCAATCAATAACCGACAAAAAAACATTTTTTTAAACTGATTCATTAAAAAGTAATTTTTTAATTTTCCTTCTAATTATCATCAAAAGAATAATAGAATATTTTAAACTATCATAAGTGACTATTCTATGCAACATATTGTCTGTATGAGGATTGAGGAGTGTAGTCATCGTGTACAAAACACCCATAATGTTCTAGCATTTCGTTTTGCCCGCTCTCCACATTGAAATCCTGGCTACACCATTGCACTAGCGTAGTTCATTTCTGTATTTCCGTATGTTTTCATGATGCATATATTTATAAATGGTTATTCCCCTAACGAATTATTACGTACACATAATCACGCGTTTTATATAATATACTGACATACCTATATCAATAAATTACAGCTCCAGAATATTGCGACTACTCCGGTGAGAAATGTAAATTGGAAATGGCGCCATGAAATAACCAATCCGTCCTACTCCGATAATTTGTACAGTCTGGCAACACTAAAGAGTAGATTGAAAACTGACAGGTACTACCTGAACATCGTAGCATACGATAATATCGCGGCGGACGTGATGTTATACGTCGCGTTAAAAGAAGGAAAAAAATTAATAAAAGGGATGAAACATTTTATTGGAGATAATTGTGAGAATAACTTCCATATCGACTACCGTGACAATTATATTGTAGAGTTAGAATTCGCCAGGTCTTCGTTGTCCGTATTCCAATACCATTTGGACGATTTCATCAATACGTTGTTGCAAAGACGACGTATCGACTTAAGAGAAAACAACGACTTGGTAAAATTCAAAGAGTTATCGACGAATTTGTTACTATGGACGGATCGCCCAAAAGGTCCGGACGCCAACATAACGAATATACGGGAAACATGCAGATTAATTGAGACGGAAATGAAAAACATAGAGGCACCAATCAAAGTTACACAATTTGATGTTAACGATTTTAAAACTTTCTACATCTTTAATCCTACATTTAATGTCCGTAAATTAAACCATTACGTGTTTGTAAGCATTAAAATGTATTAGGATTAAATATTTTTGGCGAAATAAAAGTAATATAAATCAAATAATTCGCTATACGTATTATAGAAAAATGATAGTTAATACCTGTAGATATCGTAAATAAATATATAAATAAAAAAATGAATGAATGCGTCGCCTGGAATATTATATTTAATAATATTATATTATATTAAGTATATTATACGATGAGTTTCAAATATATTCATCATCAGGTGTATCACAGTCAAAATTTAAAACGCGATGCATACATTTTTTGTTTAAATATTTATTTACGAGTATTAAACATTTTAATAATTTTGTTTTCACTGTCTTATTTTAATACCAGTAGGTTATAACGAACATTTTTAAGCGTAATATGATCATTTATCTGAGCCAGTGCTCACCACAAGGATTTTGAAGGGGGCCAAAATTATTTTTTTTTAAATTACTCTAATACAGTAAATCAATTAGAATTTTTTTTGTAATATTGACCTGAAAAAAATATGTCTGTAATTCATTTTTCTTCTAATAAATATTGGCCATGTTAATCAGTGATACGTAGCATTCTAATGGTGGCACAATTTTTGAAATCGGTCCAGTAGTTTTTGAGTTTATTCGTTACAATCATCCAAATCTTTTCTCTTTATAATATTATAAAAACGCACGTTTTGGGCGAGTTATTTTCTTTTGTACGGTGAAAATTTGTGATTTCTTAATATTAATATTTAAAACTAAACATTATCCAAGTGGTTAGTCTTTTATTTATTAGAATTACTCATAAATACGGTTATTTGACTATACGGATACTTTTGGGTTGATAATTCGTTAATTTGTTGAATGTAATGCAACGATATTAACGTTACGTTTTATTAATTATATTTATACTTCATTTAGTTTAATTCTGGAGAAAAAGTTTTTTCTAATTAACGTTGTATTGTATAATATATCGATTTATATATTACACTAAGTGTAAAAACTGCGTAATTAAACACCATAATTATTATTTAAGAATATGATGATGTAATGTGTACACAAGCATCTATTTCATTATAAATATTGGCTACACATACACCTTGCTATGCGGCAAACAAACTTATATAGAATAAAAAAAAGATTATTTATGACCTGCCGCATTCTCAAATGTATAATTTTAATTTTTTAGATTTCATTAACTTGAGTATATAATGCAAAAAAAAAAATTGATACTTCTCTAGGGTAGGACACTGTTGTAAGCGATTAGTTTGAAATATAGGATATGTAGGTTAATTGAGTTTATCATTCTAAAATAAAAATGGTTCTGAAGGGAAAAATATGAGTTGTGACCTTTGTTGCCACGGAAACCAAGAAATTTATGAAAATAAAAGTTCAAAAAAAGAACTTATGAGGTGATCTGTTAAAAATTTCGATAAAAATAAGAGAGGTGATTTTAACCTACAATGATCCTTGTATTATATTTCTAAGTATTTATATTCGTTCAAATAATTGTATCCAAATAATACCAAAATGAACCCGAAAAAAAATTAAAAAATGTATATAAAATATAAAATACATGAATAATCACCAAAAGTGTAATCAATTATACATAAGTTTAATATCATAATTATTCTGTAGAGATATAAAGAAAATCATTAAAAGTAAACTTAGTAAATACATAAATCTGTCCTAAGATAATGAAGACAGATAATTTAATGTATACCGTAATCAATGATAAACTCTTGATAACGAAAAAATGATTCTGAGCAGAGTTCAGTGTTGATAGTAAGCTTTGTCTACAATATTTATTTCATAGTAAAGTAAAATAATTAAATAACTATTAAATATTTTCTTTAATAATGTTTGTTTTATGTTGTACCGATTTTCCCGTTTTTCTTACGTTTTCCTGGTTTTCCCATGTTTTTCCCGGCTGTTCAAAATTCGATGAGAAAACTCTTATGAAAATTGTAAAATTACAACCCTAATTTATCGTCCCTGTCTGATTTCCTTTCAGAAAAATTGCTATCGTTGTAAATCGGAGCCAAATTGCATGTAGAAAAAATGGTTATAGCGAAAAAAAAATCATTATATATGTCGAATTTTGTCTTTCCTAAATTCAAAAATGACTTAATTAAAATACAATATTTCCTTTCAGAATAGTTTCAACGCATAAATATCGGAGCAAGATTTCTGATAGAAAAGTTGCTTACAGTTAAAAAATAATAAAAACATTTTTGTAAAACTACAAGTTTCTTTACTCCATTTAGAATCTAAAATATATTTCGATTTATTAGTTCAGATAACTCGATGATAATGGTGATTAGATATATGATAAATGGATATATTATGGTCACATACTTATATTATTATTATAATTATTTATAAGATTGATTATATAATTATATAGTTGATAATTGTTGAATCATGATAAAAGATATAAATGTGTTTCGGACACATCCAATTGTTCGATTACGGTGTTATTATCGGAAACGTGACCTTACCTATTATTATCGACTCTGCAATGGTGACGGTGAGTTATTGATTAATAGTTAACTCGAAGACGTAGTTGCAAACTGTATGGTATTTACGTATTTATGAATAATCCACTTTGTAGGAATAGGCTGCCACTGATAGATTCCATTAGACCCGAATCATTTACATGCCATTGCGTTCGGTTGACTTCACCATCGCATGCTACCACCGTTTTCGTCGAATTAATTACTTCTGATGGATTGCACAGATCAAAAACCATATCTTATATGTAATATTATACATTTTTCTTCTCTTTCATCTTTTACATTTTTGAATTGAAAACAGCCCCGGAATCACTTGAGCATTACTTCAGAGCCGTCGTCATCGTTTATTGTTCAAAAATCATATAAATCACAAAAATTAAAAAACATAAAATTGACAACCTACCATGGTGACCACTAGGTTGTGCTTCTATTCAAGCCGGAGTTATCACCCGTCACCCTGATCATCTCGTCCAGTTCACAAACTGGCATGGTTAGCCCGCTCGTTCTGCCCCATTAGCCTTAAGACTTTTGTACTGTCACGTCTGGCTGCCTCACATTGGCTGCTCCCATGGTATTAATCTACACTATTCTTCATCTATATGCACAGAACACGGTGAGGAGAGGGTCTTGGATTCTCTGGTCAGACGGTCTTCCCTACTAAATATAATATATAGACGCCTCTGCAACCTCTCACCGTGAAACTATATTCTTTTTGAACTTGACATGCGGAATGCCCTCCTGTTCTTTTTTGATTCTTCTTCCTCTTCTTCTTCACTATTTTCCAGGCTTTTCCAGTAGTTGTCTAGACTGATCTTCATCTAGCAGAGAAACGATTCGGCTTACTCAGGTCTGATATTTTCATGTGGTCAGTCATTTAGCCACATAGATTTATTTGCAAATTTTGACCTCATTTGCAGTGCCCTTTGGAACTCTGGGCCTCTGGCCAATGTTTATCCCTGACTTAGGAAGGCGTTTTAAGCGTCCATGTGGGAATATTATAACAACTTGTCTTGTCGGGCCTTTGCTTAAATTAGTAAGAACGGTCCTGACACACATCACGGTTGAGAGAGAGTTGTTAACAAATAGACAACATTTCTCCCCGACTAAAAAGGCATCTGTAACGTTTGAACACTATACCTAGGCAGCATATTAGTCTCATCCCCGAATTTCGGAAAACCAGAATACAGATCAGATTAAACAAGCTCACCTCGTCGAAGTTTGCTCTTTTAAGTGAAAGTATAATAGACTTACTCAACTATCATAATATTTATAATTTTCTGTGTAACAACCAGACAAATTAATTTTTTTTTTTTTTGGAAATTGACGTTTTGACAATTCGGAATACTGTAGTTTTTCTCTTTTCAATTGAATTTTAGTACGTACAAAACTATACGTGTATGGTTATATAAGCATAATGGATTTTTTTGGATTAGCATTTAATATACGAAGACCAGACACGTCTAAACTATTTTTTTTCTTAAAAATTTTATTAAAAAAATTGGACTTGTGATGTGGAGCCTTTCATTTTCCTTTCATGAATTTTGAGCAGACTGTTGAAGTATAACGATAGACAACATATAGGTTTTTAAAGTTTTTGATATATATCTCCAACATTCAAAAAAATCTACACATATCCACACATATAATACGATTATATTTAGAAGATTTATCAAACATCAACATTTTTTTTACCAATCTTTACAATAATTATATATTAATTTTATGTTGTATTATTTAAAAACATATCTGTAAGACAAAATAAAAAAAAATGTGAACTATAGGAACATTAAAATATGCCCTATATATGTATATAGGTAAGCAAATAATTCAAATTTAATAATATTTACAAAAAACACATTATACACGCAATGTTTACGTTGTATTGTAGTGAACATTTGCAAGAGCATACGTTTGTAGATTTTACATAATAGGTAATAAGTATGTTACTGAAAATATTTAGAAATTAATACGTTCCCGTTATATTATTTTAAAACGTTAGTAATAATGAAAATTTTAATTTTCCTGAACATGGTGTTTCTACTGGCGGAATGTGTCGACCGTATTGAAGATTTAAGAAAAAGAAACGAATTAACTTCGATTCAAAAACGTAACTTTATGGCAATGATTGAAGAAAATAAGAATATTCATGAAATAATCAATAACAATCCTATTAAAACATCGTATTTGTACAAAATTGAAGAAAACGAAAGGGAAAAACCATACTTAAAGGAGATAAAAAAAACCCTAGACAAGGTGAGTTACGTCTTTTTGAATGAAATATATTTTTATCTACTACAACATATGTATTTGCATTGTCAAGTCTCAAGATATCTAATAGACATTAGTCTAGATTCCAACAAAGAAATATCACCAGAGGAAGTAATTAGGGCTATTAAGCTCATGAAAGATCAAGAATACTGTATATTCACGTATATATACGATAGTGGATTCGAATTCGAACTAACACTAGATGTTATGTTTTATTTAAAATCATTTACTGAAACCGATCTTTCTGTAATAAAGGAACAGTTAAAGAATTCTATGGCCAATATTAAATTGAATAAATTATTCAAAGAATTAAATTCTGATATAAATAAAAGTTTGGGAGACTTGACACAAACTTCAAACGCTGACAAGTTGGAGTTGTTCGACAAAATATTGACCAAAATCAAACAAGAAATTTTGGACTCCTCGAACATGTTTTGTAGCACGACCAATCCGCCACTAATCAGTAAAAACATGTTCTACACTTTAGGATTAAATAACACCGGTTATTTTATTCGATATATTTATATAACTGAACAATTTTACGTGAACGTAAGTATTTTTGTTGTTTTTCGTTTATTTTTTTTTTTTGTGTAATTTTGTTTTAATAATATTCATAATATAACGAAGACGCTCGCTGGCCAAATACGACTAAATTTAATCTGACCGCCCATTCATTGTGCTGACTACATCACCGTCGAAACCATTAACAAATTGTTTATTTTACTTTTAAATTGCATGCTATTTAAATCATTGGGAGACTAAATTAAACATTTAAGTGTTTAAGCCTCACAAACTTCATAGATAGCCTAGTTGGACTAATACACACAATAAACTAATTGTAGGTGATGATTTCGAATAAAATAATGAAACAACAAATACAACTTTCGATATAATGTAAAAAATATCTGTAAATAAAAATTAAACATGAATTACCTTAGGTATTAAATATTGTGGGCTATACATAAAAAAGTCGAGCAATGCGTGAGCGGCCATAATATACTATAATAATTCCAAATGTCAATTGACTGAAATTATATTTTTTAGTTATTTAATTTAAATTATTATTTTTTTTTTAGTTTTCGACTGTCAATGGTCATAAATTTCCTTTGAAAAAAATTCGTATCGATTCCTGGGATTGTAGAAAAATTTTGGTAACTAGATAATTTTAACAACTCTATTATATTTATAGATAAAAAAAAAAAAAATTATTAATTTATATGAATTATGTTTATTTTTAAAAATTGTATATTGTATTATTTATTAAATAGTTATAACTTTAATCTAGTTCAAGTTGTTATCAGAGAGTGAGATATATTTATAGTTGTAAAGTTTTATCTCTGAAATCTGTTGTGCGTATGAATTAAACATATTTGTTTTGGTAGCACTGAATCATTTAAAAAAATATATATTATTCATTATTAAATTGTATGTTCTTAAATATTTTAATTATAATTATAACTGGTTGGATTAATATTAACCATCGAATTAGTTCATATTTGGTTGTACTACTAATGTACATGCCCACATTTTGTATTTAAAATTCCACAAGATAATAGTAACAATAATAATAATACTATTTAAAAATCTATTTTTTTCGGTGTTAGAAAACCGTGTCGGTTTACACGCGATGTGTTAATTGAATTATAGAAAATATCATAATAAATATTGGTTTCGTTTAAAACGACGTTTTTACAGTTAATATCAAAATTAATATTTAATAAACATATCGTGTTATGTTACGATGAATTTCCAATTGATTCATCGATAACTTATGATTTCATTGGGTTATGTAAGTACGTTGACTAAATCTATTGTGTTAAATTGTTAAATATCATTATAGTACACAGTTAAAAGCTACATTATCGTGATGATTGAGAAATGCATTTTCAAAACACTTTTATTTATCTAGGTACACAAAAAAAAAAAAACATATTCTTCTATGAATTATAATTATCTTAAACAAAATTATACTCTAGGAAAAATTTGCCTTTATTACAATTACCTTTTTTAAATAAAAAATGCTGATTTGGTCAAAAATATTTTAAGTACATACAAATCTACCGATTATGATAATATTATATTCCTCTTTATTACTAAAACAGTCCTGATTATAATTTATTATAAGCATTCCTAATTTTATATATAAAAAAAAAAAAAAAAAATTATGATCATAATGATAATAATAACTATATTATGTATTCTAAATTGTGTTTTAAAAATGTTGTTTGTATAATAGGAAACTGAAGAATACAAATTCGATAAATACAAAAAAGAAAGACAAGTAATATTCTAATATTCGTTTGACCGTCTTACATTGTGAACTTTGTTATTCTAATAGTAATATTGTTTATGATTAAAATTATATTAAAGTTTAAACCTTGTATACCGATTAAAAAACAAATTATATTATAATGCAGCCCTAAAATTGTAATAAATTATAAATACAATATAAAATTAAAACCAATGAATATTATGATATAATACTAGAAAATGTAATGAAATAATTCAAGTACTATATAACGGTGAAAACATTATGTACACATCGGAGTGGCGTAGATTGGGTAAAAAAAAAAATATGTTTTTGTTATGTTTATAATGAAGATAAACAAATATTCAGTGCATCGATATAAAATCATACTGAAATATCAATAAATACGAAATTGACTGTGTGGATATGAATATTTTGCCACTTTGAGATTTTAGAAAAATAATCAATTACGAATTCGAGACTAATTTGTATGAACGATTTTTCAGATTTGTTAATTCGTAATTCTAAAATTATCACTCATTTCAAATTTTTTCGTGCTTAGCAACTTACATGAATAAATCGATAATAATTATAGGTGCCTAAATAGTATAATATAACTTATACCAGTTGGTTTAATTAAGTGGTAAACTCATTAACTCGGAAAATATTAAATTTTTTTGAAATTTGTTTTCTAGAACAATTAAAAAACAATCACGCTTTACGTGTACAGTAATATTTATTTTTCTATATAACTACATAATATTATGCGAATGAATTAAAGACAAATTTAATAAATATTTTGATAAAAAAAAAACAATATTTTACACTTCCAAATTTCAATTGACTATTTTGATGGAGAACTTAATACCTATTATTATTTATAAAAAATATAAAATTATAAATTCGATTAATAGCATTTACCCGTTAATTTATTAATCATTAACCTTAAACATGTTTCACAAACAAAAAAAAAAATTATTTAATTAATTTGTGTAATTTTTTTTATTTTTAAAGGGATCCACTAGCAAATTATCACAAATTTTATTTTCGGTAATATGAGTTGGTTTATTTGTTTATAATGTATGATAAAACATATTTCTAATAAATTAATTTCCTCACAATTATAATTTTTTGTTTTTCAAATTGCATTGGTCGTGAGCGGATATTTATTCTTATGAATTTTCAACCGTGGCGTGTCCGATATTTTTCAACGGGATGAGATACAGCAAATAATAATCTTGAATAACTAGACGATAATCTTCTTCTCTAGCTATTATGACTAGAAGTTCAAAGTTAGGTCCAACAAAAGTCAATTTTTAATCAGTTGCTTGCATTGAATCAACGTTTTATTTGTGATTTAGCTGAAATACATATATTTCAAGATTAAATTACTAAATTAATACTTATAATTGTTGTATTTTTAATGTAATGAATGTAATATAATTATTAACGTTCCTTACTTGTGTACGTCACTGTTGATTACATATCTGCTCAATAACAATTTTTTATAGAGTACCTATAAATAGAAATACAAATATGATATTTTAAATGTATTGATATAAAATAAATTGCAGGTCAAGAACCAGGTGAATACACCAACGTATGAGGCTTCATGGAAATGGCCGGACCCAGAAACCAATAAGTCCCAAAATATAAATAACTTGGTCGGATTACAGGAAAAATTAAAAACAGACCCTTATTACTTGAATATCGTGAAATATGACAATATCTTGGCCGACGTGATGATGTACGTCGCGATAAAAGAAGGGACCAAAATATTAAAAGGGATAAAACATATTATTAAAAATCAATGTGAATTATATTTTCAAACTGACGCTAAACATTTCGTATTAGATGAAACCAGATTGTCGTTGTTACTGTTCAAATTTGAATTTGACGATTTTATCAATGCTATACTGGAAAAAAAACGGATAGATTTACGGGAAAATGAGCACGTGAAAAAATTCAATAATTCAGTAAAGAATTTATTACAGTGGTTGGATCGTCCGAAAAGTGCGCGGGCCTCTAATGATAAGATAATACAGAACTGCAAATTTATTAACGGAGCATTAGACGAAATAAAATATCCGTTAGCAGATTCCAAAGTTGACGATAAATTTAAAACTTTCTACATGGAGGATCCTTTATTCAATATTCGTACATTAATCGGTCATATACTTCGTGATATATAAAATTAATTGGTACGATATAAAAACAAATTATAACATTATAATAAAAATGTTAAATACGAGTAGGTATATTATATTATTTGTTCACAATATGAGTATAAACGTGGCGATTCATTCAAACGGGATAACTATTCATAAAACGAAATACAATCAGACTACTACTGCGTATTATCAATTTAATTATACTATTACTAAACATTTGTATTAATTTACTATATTGCTTTAATAATAACTAATTAATAATATTCTTTTTGAATGTATTAAAAAATATATAACCAATTATAAGTTATCTTTTTGAAAATAGTTAATAATGCATTGGTTATTGCATGATCTATCGATTCAATCACATTCGATATTATGTCAGAATATTAATTTTCGTACCGACTTAAATAAAATATATACCGTCATCAGTCCTAAATCACTATCAATTCAATTCCTTTCGGAATCGTTTTTTCGTTAACAATGATTTATCGTTACTTACAGATATACATTTAATTCCTGTCTATATCCTACCTTCCCAACTCCCCACCTACACCAGTGGCTGCATCCGTCCACATTATCTTACCTTTTTAGAATTGATGTTTTAAAGAGTGTAAATCTAATCTGAATTAAATCATAACCAAATTAATAAATGCAAATTAAATACCATTTTAGACCTTAATTATTTTGTACATTCATTATATTGCATTTATATAATACAGAACTGCATTAGTATAGTTGTAACATATTATCGTACCATGGAATTGCGAATGTATGCTATCGTTTCCAGATTTTTCCTCCGGTATTAATTTAACTGAACGTTTTAATAGACGATAGACAAATGTTCGAAAGTTTTTATCTCCCCACTAATTTTGCTCGTCAATATGATCATTATGGTCATTTGAGTTATTTTGGTAAAATTAAATAATGATAGCTTAACTCCTTCACGTGTCGCAAAAATATTGAAAATGACTAAAACGGGTAGCTTGACTGTTTTTCGAATATGATTCGAAAACTAGCATTTTCACGTCAAAATGTACAAGACTTAAACACCTATACAACACACAACTGTCAACAAACAATTTTTCGCAAATTTAAAAACGCTAACTCTTTCATTAAGTGTTTTATTGATTTTTTTCAGAAAATTATACATGTACAAGAAATTTTGTTAAATATTTTTTGTAGATAATTTAATGTACTTTCATATTTAATTAAATTCAAAAAAGTATTAAACTACTCACTTTGTTTATTTTCAAGCCATTTGCGATACGAGAAAGGTTGAGCTATCATCACTAAGTTTCATCAAAATTACTTTCTTATATGGTATTTACGAACAAAAAAGTGAGAGGGATGCTAGATGAAAATTATCTGACTGTTTCTTCTTCTTCTAAAAAATTATGCCCATACTAGTATAATATATATATATAAATAGTTTTATTCAACAATGAGTAAAGTGTAACGAGACGCTGCACTTAAATGTAATAAATTTTGTTTAAATGTAGAGTTTAATAATATAACTTCTATAAGCACGAAGCGAAAAACATTTTCATGGGCGTGCCTCATAGAGTTTTTTTTTTTGTAAAATATTGTCCAACAAAAGAGTCACGGTGTTTTAAACATATATAGGTTTGTCTTTTCTAAATAGCTGAAACTATAATATTCCGTGTGCTATTTTAAAAAAAGTCTTCGAGACACGCCCTTAGAAATATTCTCCCATTTTGCTCATGATTGTTTACATTCTAAATTTAATCTAAATGCAACAATTTAAATCGTCCGTGAAGTAATTTTATTATGTTATTGTCCGTTGAGCGGACGCTCAGAAAATCGTGCAATTTTCAGGTGTGCTATCCTCTTAAGAAAATAATCTATTTTACCACAACCGAGTAGGTGATATTTTTCTTTTGCTTATCTATTCGTTCGATTTAATGTAATTTTTTTTTTTATTGTTTTTTTCCAATCTCGTGTAACCAATATACCAACAATTTATTGATCAATATCAATCAATAATTATTAATTAAAATAATATTTAAACTCATTATAATTTCTAGAAATTTAAACTAATCTTATTACCTTATACGTTTACTGTTTATACTGTCACTGTGTTGATTACATGGCATACAAATACAAAAAGAAAATTTAAATATTCATACAATGTGAGTACACTCATTATCTCGGAAAGTATTACTTTTTTTTTGGAATTCGTTTTATAGAAAATTTAAGAAACAAACAGCTCTACAATTTTACTTTTATGTTATTTTTTATTTTTATTTTTTTTTGAGCGAGTTTTTTAATATTTTACATACTCATCTCATATCTCGTTTTAATATTAAAATATTTAAAAAATGACAGGGACAGCAAATATGTTAGTTCGGTGCGTATCTCTTAATAATCAGCCGATAGTCAAGAGTGAACATCAACGGCATTATCTGCGTTATTTTTCCGGATTCGAGGAATGCACGGAATGCCCGGGACGGTACTTTTATGTCGGTGCCGGTGCTTAAGTATATATAGCCAACCGATTATGTAATATGGCGATGTAGACCGACGGTGGTGGAGGTTTTCAAAAAGGACCGTTTCGGCTCACAGGTCGGGGGATCCATAGTGAAAATAATATAATAATTGTGGTAAGATACGGATATATTGCGACGGCTCAGCTATATGGGTTTATAACACCTCCGAAATACTCGCACTAAACCGAAATGCGGTATTCGACGCGATCGTTTTGTAATATTATTATTATGTATAGAAAATTGACTTATTCGGGTCAACTCGGGTATATGTATTTAGTTTAGGGTCGATGGGATTGCTACGAGAGAAAAAAAAACCGATACTTGTATGTTATTCTATAAGGGTCGAAAAACTGTAGAAATTGCATAATTTTCCTATTACATTATGTGCTCCCGACTTATAACATACTAAGGTAGAAATACATTCAACACAATGAAGAGCTGATAAAATCAAAAATTTGATAGGTATATTTTTTTGCTTATGTCATTAAGTTTAGAAAACAAAAATATCTTCATATTTCTTAACACTTATTAGAAAAATTAAAACATGTATTTTTCTTTATATTTAAATTTTCAATAGTTTTCAAAAATGTATTAATACTATTTAGTATTCACTGTCATTACTTATTTATTTACATAAAATGTAATATAAATTAATGATAATCAATTTTCATCATAGTTATCATTTTTCTAAGTAAGTATTTACTTTGAATATTAATACGAATATGCTATTTCGATAGATTTACTTAATTACTTAATAAAAATATAAAAATAAATATTTTAAAAACAAATTGTGTAACATAATGTAACGTTTTATTTAAATATCACATGTCTAAACGGTTCCTATAAATTTATAATGGAAAAAAATTGAATCTTTCATTAAACAAATTCTGTCGTCATGGAGGTGAGACAGCTTTCCCGTTCGTCAACGTTTTAATATATTTTTATATCGTCGACAAAAACTAAAAATTTAACCTCGGTTGTCCGTTTGCTTGTAGAATTTTACTTTAAATGAAGAGTAAATGACTGAGTTAGCCTCTCTGGGGGATACTGGAACATACATCTGTCATTGTAGATACTCCATTATGTGTCTTGACGTATTGAATTCTGTCCGTTAAGTACGAATATACCAGAGAAAACAGCCAATGTCTAGTGTTTTGAACTATTAGATTAGGAAACTATAATCCTCATTATTGAAGACTTTTTAAAAATTTTAGTTATAATCACACCGAATTGGCTTTTTCTTTTTATAATTTCGATTTTATATGTTGCGAATACAACAACGCTAGTAAAATTTGAATTCCCAAGTTTAAACTCGCGTTGGACATGAGAAAAAACGAGAAAATCAAAAACCCTATCATAACGGAGGTAATATTTATCATATCATAGTCACCACATTCAAGAATATAAAATATCTGTAGATGAAATAAGTTGTTCCAAGGCGGCAGTATGAGATTATAATGTCGGAAATACAGTTATTAGGAGGTAGGTAAATAGCGTCTAATAATAGTTTAAAAGAGCCACGTGACAATCTAAGAAATATTGGTTCAACATTATTTATATTAGTATTCAAGATTTGACTATAATTTTTATTGCTATTCTAAAATGTCTGCAAATATGAAAACCATTAAATCCAAGTTCAGATATAAGGATATCTGATGACAAAGCCGATTCGGTTCAGGATAATAATGGCATATGAAAGAAATATCAGAAGTGATACATTTAGGTTGACCAGCTTTTATTTATAATACCACGGATATTTTGATATAATAGAACTAACGTATGTTAGTTTTTTTTTAATATTTATAAAAAAACTTTTTCAAATAAAGTACCCATCAGCAATAAATCTTCATTTTTTAAGCCATGACAAAATCGTAGTATTTTGCTGGCTA
This sequence comes from Cinara cedri, assembly GCA_902439185.1. NCBI lineage: Eukaryota > Metazoa > Arthropoda > Insecta > Hemiptera > Aphididae > Cinara > Cinara cedri. The sequence continues at coordinate 1,367,849 of CABPRJ010000949.1, forward strand.
ACAAATCGTTATTCGTGAAAAACAAAAATCTTCACACATTCGCTACAATTGTGAATCTAAAACGATACTTAAGACATTAAACATATTAAATATTATACGCCTTGAGAGCGAACTTGTTGACGAAATTGTTGATGTTTTTAAATGGCATGTATAGGTTTTTAATCCGATCTCGGATAATTAAGATAAGTAAAACGTTCTGGACAGTTATAGACACCAAATTTTCCGTGCGGTCGCCGGACGGTGTTTGATATCCGCGAATGTTTTCACAAGCAAACAATACGTCTTTCGCGATGACAAATCTAAATGCCGCGCCGCCGCCGTTCAGTATTATTTTAAAAGAAACTTACACATATTTATAAAACGAACATTGTGTTAGAATATTTGCACAAAACGCCGTAAAATTTAATTATAATAATGTTATAATAGAAAACGCCGATGTCATTTGTCGTGTATAAATAACACGACCGACGTACGTATTTTTCCGTTTTCCCGTAACGCGGAAAACACGGTTATCCACTCTGCACGTTGGATTAGACGGAACGCGAATACGAAAACAATAATTATGTACAACCAGAACAAACACGGCGAGCGTAACTTCCGCGAGAGAGAATAATTTACTATAATTATTATTTTGTACCGTAAAAGAGTGTAAGATAGTATTTGTTTTTTAACGTTATACATATTATATTTTAATTAAAGTGATATATTGACTGCGACTGTTTATGTGGCACTGAGAGCGGGTAACACGTTTTCGGTTGGTTAAAATGCTTCGAATAATCACACGTATCGTATAGGAATCTTGAATTGTTTGGAGAATTATCGCCTGGAGATATTTTCATATATGAACATAATAAAAAAAAAAAAAAAACATTTCATCGGTTATATTCTTGTTTATTTCTTGATCACTTTAGTTAATAGTGGAAAAACACAATTAATAACACTAAAACTCATTATAGTTAAGCGAGTTCCAGTAGGAGTATTTTTTCGATTACAATAATATTTATCGATGCTTTCGTTGTATCAGCTATATTGCGCTTTATTTTTCTAACTGATCGCTTAATAGATCTTCAACAACAGTATCGTCTATTAACCGTTTTGCAAAACATGTTCGGTTTTATGTTTATTTGAACGTTAGAAAAACCGTCATTGTTTTTTTTTTTTTTTTTTTTTTGATCGGCAAGTCGTGTTGATCCGGCCATTATCATGTACTCGAATATAATTTGTTTTGTCTCCGTTCGGATATGAAATACACCCGAGTGTTCTGTTCTAATACCGTAATAGCCGGTTGTCGTGAAAAAAAAAATATATATATATATATACGTATATATTGCTCAAATCTGTCGGTTCGCTATAATATTCCGGTACACGTCGTCGTCGAATGATTGATAGTGTGGCAGGTACAACGCGTAATATAGCGTAGCAGTCGACGGCCAATAAAGCGCTGTAAATCGATGGAAATTCGACGGACAATAGCCGATGATTTATAAACGGAGTGGCGTCGAAGACGCCGCCGACGGCGAGAGCGGTTTTTTAATTAAAAACGTCCGCATTTCACCCGTAATACGGTACAATGTGTTGTAGGTACGCATTCGCGTACGCTCGTACATGCATACACGTGCACGCATACGCGCGCGCGCGTGCATACGTTTTATTATTATCATTAGAAATAGCGGGGCTGAATTACGAGTTCGAGACCTGTGCAATGCACGCGTCTACGGCCGGGGGGAAATGCAATAACGCTCGCGATATGTATACGAGCGTGGGTGCCGTAAAAAAAATTGCCCGTACACGCGTGCGGCAGCATAATGCTCGGACCACGGAGGATGTGATCGGAAAACGCTCTACGCGGCGTCGACGCGCGCACATACGCGCGCGTAGAACTTTGAGACACCCGATATTTTTTAACGCCTCCGTTACAGTCGTTCCGGCGTGCGTGCATAATACAGTATTGATTCGCTATTAATTAATATTTTCGGACAATGGCCCATTGTTTATACAGCGTATAATAGTAATCGTGAAATAATATTATAATTATTTGAAAACGGCGGAATACCTAACTATACGTAGGTACCTATCGCATTATGATACACACACACACACACACACCTCTGCCTCGTGTACTATAAATTAAAAACGTACTAATCGTTGCTCGCATTTTGTACATTAAAACAATAACACGATTGTATTGCGGAAAAATTATCATGAAAAATTAATTTTCGAAACTATAATTATTTCGATATTTCACGTGGATTTTAATATTGATATTATTTCGACACCGGAACTGAGCAGAAAAGGAGAATAAAAAAATAACAGAAATACGTCTGCAGTATATTATATTGTACTATCATATATATGTAATCCAACAGGAAAAAAAAAAAACGAGACATGCCTACAATTAAATGATTATTAAAAAAATAAAAATAAATAAATAAAGAATATTTTTTCAAACAATTTCTGTATTTTACTGTAGAAATTAACATTTTTAATTAGTTTAATATTTTAATATAACTGTTATTTACGTTTCTTTCCTTGTCGTGAATTATAATTTTCAAAATATACTCATACTTACTAATTTGATTTCGATTACTGGACGTTTTCGCTATTTAAATTTATTAATTTTTTTTTTTTTTATAGTCTGATAGGGTTTGATAATTTTTGGACGTGTTAAAAAAAATCTTAAAACAAATTACCGGAAGAAAACTTTGTTTCTATTCGTCTAGAACTCGTTTGCGACAGAAAATAGTCTCTCTACTGTTGCATTAGTTTCCCAGACATTACTGGAGATAATTTTGTAATTTGTAAAAAAATGCGTTGATAAATATATACTTTTTTTATACCTAAAATCTATATAGATACTACGCCATCACGAAATTACATTCTAAAAACAAAACAAAAACCGTCCAGTTCGAATTTCAACGGATCGTCAAAAAAGGGAGGGGACTCTTTTAAACGTGACGTGTAGTCGCCGTAACTAGATACATATCGTTTTTTTTATGTTATGATATAGTACCTATAGTCCTAAGCGGCATGATCTCGCCGTTTACACGGAAATTTCCATAAAGTAAAAATGCGTATAAAGATCCGAGTGAAAATCTTATTCCGATTTTGACGATAATATCATGGGACGGCGTACTAATGAATTTGGAGTTATTCAAAGTTATATTGTCGCCAATAGTAGGGAAGTGTATTCTGTTTGTTTGTGTTTGCGTCTTTTGTTGTATGTCAATTATTATTGTTGTCTGTATAGAAGACGACGGTAATTATTTATAAAATAAATGAACTCGGGTTTTATTAAAACGTCATTTACATTTTTTCGTCGTATTGTTCGTCAAACTGTTAGGATTTAAAATAATTAAATACAAATTAAAAAAAAAAACAAAACGCACGCAATCAGAATTCAAACTGAATGGAAAATAATTAAATTTAACCGTTTGTTTCGTCAAAACAATAACTGTATAGTGAAATGAACTCGTCTAGCAATTAAATCACGTAAACAAATTGTATTACAAATTGTAATCGTGAGCGTAGTGTTCCGCCAGCGCTGAAATATGAGATTTTAACTTAATAAATAATAATACACTTATTGTAGGAAAATTTGTATATCCAATAAATTGTATGGTAAAAGCTGCGCGATTTAAAAAATGTAATAATGACGTTCATTGTCACAGTTGATTTTATTAAATACACAAAACCGTGTTCACTACAATGGAACATTCAATTGTTACGAAATACGAGTTGATTAACGAATAGTCTCTAACAAAAAACATGCGATTTATGATAATTATCGAACTATAAGATAAACTTAATTAAATATAACATACTTTCAAACAAACACATATTTTCTACAATGTACGATTTGAGAAACATATGCATTTTTTTTTTTTTTTTTAGTAAATAATATTGTCTTTTTAGTTAAATGTAAATAGTTTAGTAGTAATATTTATCTATCATAATGCATACGTAACGGTAAAATTACATGATTTAAAAAAGTGTACACGACTCCGCTTTCACGCACCTGAATTGATTGGTGTTTCCAATAGAAACCTCTAATCAAGCATAAAAAAAAAAAAAACAGCCAGCTTTCCGGTTCCAATATTTATTTCATCAGTTCGGTCCTGTCGTGGAATTGATCTGATTTCTGAAAAAAATAGAACATCCAAGTTCAAGTTTCGAGCATAGTCGCGACATTACCTACTCAATTATTATAATAATTAACAAAATACGTAATCGTTACATTAAGCATTTATTTTAATTCATATTGATCATTTTTATTTTTATTTTTTTTTTTCAGGTAATGAAAACAAACCGAATATTAACGTTTTATATGTCGACATAATTACGTGAGTAACAGCGTTGTTTATCGAATATGTTAAACTCGTATGATCCTAGTGCCTATCGAAACACTAGGAAAAATTCCGTGGAAATTGTTTGTGGACAATCGAATGCAATAATATAGATTATAACGGAATAGCCGGTCTCTATGGGTTATCATACAATTTTCGAACGCCATAGCTTACGGATGTAAATGTAACATTATTTTCACTTGGGTATAGAAAAAATGGAAGGGCGACGTATTGTTTTTAATTGACAGGTACCCGAAAATCGAAATGTATACATTAATGTACGTGCCCAAAGTTATTTGATAAGTAATCCATATGGAATACACACACGGCTATAGCAATAATACTGTAATAACGAAAAATATAAATTAAGCGTCTTAGAATATGCAAATGTCTATCGGGTAGAGGCCTCACGGGGCGAAAGAATTTAATTAGAATTTCACGTTTTCAATCCCACCGTTTTCATTTACTGCAGAATTCGAATGAGTTTTAGTACTAAGGCCTATTCAATACAATATGAATCATATGATCGAGAACGATGGAGAGACTTGGTGGAAGTGGCGAAATGCCTTAAAGTCCTATAAGCCTCGGAAATAAAAGTGCTATGATAATATTATTATAATATATAAATTTAAATATACAAAAATAAGTGTCGTATAATAAGATTTTGTATTTATCCCTTGAAATTTGTGTTACACAACACAAATGTATTTTCTTCAGCATTCAAAATAAATATGAACACTTTCAGTTTATTTTTTTCATATGTGATTTGTTTACTTATTTCATTTTATTAGAGACGAGTATCGTTGCGTGCTATTATTTTCTAAACGAAATAAAAACCGAATTTTTTTTTATTCGTACATATTTCCTTACATATTTCATTATGTACATTGGGTATCATAATTGCGGTGTATTAAACCACTGCATTTTGGTGATTGTTTTTTATTCTCTCGAATGAAATCGCGAGTTTCGATGGAGTTGAACAGTTTAATATCTAGTATCAGGCATAGTATATGCCTGTGATAAAAAAAAAAAAAAAAGAAATCCGGGAAGAAAATAACAGTTTGTATATTTTGTCTATGGGAATCACTAATTTACTATAACAGACCGTGTTTATCAATTGTACATCGTCAGTTATCGAAATAAATCAATACATATAAATGATTATTTTCGATGTTATCGATCGCAATTAATTCGAGGTGATAAATCGATAAAAAATTCATCTTTTAATATTCTTCCCGAATGTTCTTATTTCTCGTGACAGGTTCGGCTTGAGTAATATTCTCTCGTGGCACGATCCATTAGTTAATAAGTCTAAGTATAATATAGTCTAATATGGCAGTGGTGAACAACTACGACCCGAGGACCGAATTGGGCCCACGATCATTTATTAACCGGCCCACCGGAGTATCAATTCAAAATTCAAAAAAAATACCCACATTGAAAAAAGATAAGTTATGTTTATACTTTACGTTATTTTTTACTGGCCGTGCCCATATTAAAATGTAAATTATAATATCCCGTTAACTTAAATGTAAACATTTAAATTCTCGGTCCGCCGAGAATTATTATTATATTTCGTTTTTTCACGGCCTCTGTTGTTCACAAAAAGTCGATCACCCACTAGTATCGAGGTTCGTTTTCAATCGAATTCACCAGCGCTCGATACGAACGGACGACTGACGTAGTACTGGCGACCGACGTACATCGCAATCGGTCACTACGCGGTTTTATCGTAATTGTCGTACGGGGTTCGTACACAGCGGGCGGGGAGACGAGAGGAGCGCGAATGGGACGCTACGGGCGTGCCATGCCGAGGTCGACTATCGCAACAGTACAATTATAATAAAAACGGACATTCCGACGCGTTCGGCAATCGGCGTTCGACGACCCGATGACGACGGCGACGGCGGACCGGCGGCGTCACGCGGTTTTAATTCGGTTAATGGCTCTGGGGTGACTGTTCGCTCATTGCCGGCTCGTCTCCGGGTCGCGGTAACAATTAACAACGTTCATGATGCTCGCGCAGCGCCGTCGCGTTCAACAAATAATAGCGGCGCAATTAGGCCATGTGCGGCCCGCGAAAGTAATTGAACGGCGTATCCCGCCAACGGCGCGGGGCCGCACCGGCCGAGTGCCCGGGCGCGCGTACAAAGTCGTGGCCGCCGTTCCGTCCGTCAGATATTACGCGCATACGAAACGCGGTTGCGGGCACGCGTGTACGAAACTTACGCCGTCGTCGTCGTCGTCGTCGTCGTTATACCCGTCCGGCGAATATTTCCGGGTCGCAGGTGTCACGCGCGACAACGAGGCGACTCCGAAATTTCCTGCGGATCGACCTAGCGTCACCCCCGCCCCCCCTCCTCTCAACCGCCTCCTCCACCNCCCCCCGCGGTCTTTTAGACACGACTTGACGTCGGTTCATCCGTGGGTCGTGTTACTGTAATATGTAAATTGCGCGTATTTACGCGCGGTACCTCGAGTGGGGCTTAGCTTATTTTTCGAAACGAGCGGATGACGTTATACGCGTGACGAGATAAACGACGAGGCAAGAGTACAGAGACAGGACGTACGGGAACGCGGCGTGACAGAGACGTATAGAACGCGGAAAGTAATAATACTATAAAATCCTCGTGGGTCCAACTCCGGTTTTTTTTTTTTTTTTTTTTTTTCCCCCGGTTCTTCCGCGAAAATAAGCCGCATTGTTCGACCAGAGTTAGATTTCGTAATTGTTATTTATCGCAAAAGGCCGACGCCGGTCGAAATCGATTTTAAATTAATTTTCGATTTCTGTAATATTTTGAATACCGAATCATATCATGTCGTCATTGTGTCTGGAAATTGCGATTCGTTACATTCTCTAATCGAGACGGTTTTTAATGTCAAATTCTACGTAATTTTCCGTTTAAATGTTTGTATTTTATCATCTTAAAACGATGCAAAAAAATAAACGGCAAAACACGGTATCGCGATAAAATTAAACAGATCAAATAATCAGTATTAGTTATATTTTATATTATTATGGTTTTATAGACAAATTCTATATAGCGTTTATCGTGATGCATCGGAGTTTACATATTGTTTTTATTTTTAAACAAATTAAAGGGGAACCGGGTATTTATATCGAAATAAAGCAGGTATCGAGTTATAACTCAGTGCATTGAATTTTACTAAAATATCGTGCGTAACTATAAAATTCAACCTCTGTTGAAATGAAAAAAACAACACTATAAATGTATATTTTCAAAATCGCAATGCAAGGGGAAGGGCTGCGGAGCGTTATATAAACTAACATTTTTACATAAAATACGATTCCTGTGGACATGAGAAATTCGAATTTCTTTGCAATCGAACGCATTCTATAAAACGGTCCTTATGATTATGCGGCGAAAATTAATATACACCTACCTATTGTGAGAATTTAAAATGCAACTGTGAAATTATTTGAACAAATTTAATCATAATCTACAATAACTATGGGTTTTATGTGAGTTTAATACTACTTACACTAGTATAATAACAGTTAATCTTATAATACTTGTGGAACTAATTTGTCGCACAATAAAACGGATGGCATTGAAAGTCTACTAAAACGTACGTGACAAAGCGTAAAAATTCAGTCAAACAATAATTATTGTTGGAAGGCAACTCTAATAAACGAAAAGTTCTGATTGGCGTTAGAATAGGATATAGAGCAGTGGTTACAAACTGAAAGTCCACTAAACTATTTGGGCTTCACAGCCCCACTTAAAAAAAGGGTCGACACCTAATCAACAAGGCCCACGACTTATTGAAAGTTCTCTAAGTGACCCGTAATTTAAAAATAAGATATAGGGTAATTTAATGTGAAGCTAAAACACAACAATACATCAATATTATGAACAAACTAGCGCATTAATATTATTCATTTTTCTCACCATGGTAACTTAGAAATCCAAAAAAACAAAATTCCCAATATATCAACATTTGTTTATTTGTATTATGGAAAATCTGTTGATAATTTATAAATTTGTAATAAATAAAGTACCATTTTGAAAAAATTCTTATATTTAAGAAAAGATATAAAAAATTTGAATATTTTTACTCTACGGAAAAATGATTTCGAGAAAAAAACCTTAGTAAACCTAATAAATTCTTTGTGGGACATGTAATCTAAAATAAAAAAAAAAAAAATTAATGCAAAATGAAATTGCTGGATGATTTTAAATAATGAAATTTGGACTAATCGAAAAAAAAAAATCGAAAAGTAAATGCATTCAGGATAATTATAAACAAGGTTGGGCGTTTATGTACCTAAAATAATGTTATAGGTGAATGCGTTCAAAATAAGTACTGCGGATACTGGGAAATTTCTCCAAAAACGTTTTTCACACGATTTTCCCCCGAATTTGTCTAATTATTATTTAAAACAAAATCAAAATATACGTTTTTCATGCACCAAAAAGACAATATTTTCGTTCAACAAATGTGCTACTCTTAGTGTGTCTTAATGTGTCCACAAGGGTTTGAGATAATTTTCATTTAACAATGAAGGTTATTCGTAAATATTGAAGCAAAAATCACAGTATAACTAATACATTTGTTATTCCGCTCAGAATCTAAGTAAAAAAAAAAAAAAAAAAATCGACTTTCTTTTTTGAAGAAACCGGCGAAGGGATAAAAATTATAATGTTATAACGTTACACTGCAGCCAAAACGTCACACGCGTCAAGTGCTAAATTAAATTCCATTGTATAAGAGACGGAAGTGAAAACGTTCGAGCAAATTACTATAACGGCCTTTTGTATTTTCTTTTCACGCGGTGCAGCGTGGGCCTTAAGAGCGGTTATAGGTCTTTTGTACGTTCTCGCGAATAACAATGCCCGTTGCACAGTTGTAAAGTTATTATGTCGAGGGTCGAAAAAAAAAAAAAATTAAGTGTCATAATATCGAATCACGTGTTACATTATATATTATCAAATGTTGTGTTTATTTTTATAGTATTGGTTTCGAATTGATGATACAAAAGTTTTCTGTTAAATGACAAAAATAACTATTCCGGTCGAAAAAACTATAGAAATCATTAGAGATTTTAGGTGTCGTTAGTGTTTTTTTTTTTTTTTTTTTACTGGAATTCTGTTTCTTCGCCAATTGTCCGGATTCACTCCGGCCGCTTATATATGCGTAGGTATGTACAATGTTCAAACAGTTAAAATCCCCTCGTAAATAACCCTTTTTGTATTATGTTCACCGTTTTCCTAAGTTTTTGCCCGAAAAGTTTTATTTTGTCGTCAATGTATTCCGGATACGTTTTTAACACCACGCCGTTTACCGATTTTTTTTTTTATTATTATTATTCTTATTATAAGTGGCAATTATCCACTGTTGCACGGCTGCCGCACGATTGTGAACAACAGGAAAAGACATGTTAGACTTATTTAAAAATAAAAATAAAAAAATTCTTAGATATCATGAGCGCAATTGTTGTGGAAGGAAAAATCATTCCAACATAAAACGATTCTGAACGAAAATCGGTCAACTGGTAAGGTTATAGATTATAACTAAACCTAATACTGCTTAGTTAATATATTTTATTTTTAAAACGTGTTGTTTCTTGTAGTTTGTAACCAAAGTGTTTTAGAAATAAAAAACAATAAAACTGATGTTTCTTTATTTCTTAAATATGTAAATCAACTCTTTTGCTGAAAATGTATTTTTTTTCAGCAAAAATTGCTGTAAATCTTAATATTTTTTTTCAAAAAATGTATAATCAATTATAAAAAGTAAAATATGACGAATCGAACCATGGATGTAGGGAAACTTTAATATTTCTTACACTAAAAATGTATTAATGTGTATAGTTAATCAAAATTTTTGAAAGGATCAATATCAAAGTCGTGTTATTAAATTATGTGTCGTATACGTGTATTAATGTTTAAAATTTTATATGAATTTATATTCAAATTTAAAGTCTAGAAAAATAACAAATCAATAATTCAATAATCAACAGCAAAAAATTCTGCGCATTATAAAATTCACATTTCATTTTAAGTGCATCCATATTATATAATTATGAAAATTCTACTGAAAGTACTGAAAATGTGTTAAAATCAATTTATTAAATTAGCAAAGTTGACAATATAGGCAACTATTATTACAATATACGCACTGACGTAGTGAATTTGCCTATATTGTCGCCGGCTATTCTTGTATTATTCACTAGAATTTAATAACACTTGTAAATATGGGTCAAAATTTTTCGACAAACAAAATTAATTTCAAAGTTATCGATTTCTATTATTTTGTCTAAACATAAATAAATTCAAATTATATGAGTGATTAATGATTTAACTTTATCTATTTTAACATTACAGAATTAATCGCTTGCAGTAAAATTATTTATGAACCAGTCAAGAGAAAATCGGAATCTAAATAATATACGATTTAAAATATTTTGCATTGTTATTAAATCAATATTTTATTCCATTTGTTGTTTAAGGAAAAAAATACATAATATATTCCGTGGATTTGAAATTCGATGATAAAATTGTTTTACTAAGCGTGTTGAGATTATTAAATGATAAAATGTCTTACTGGTTGTCCAAAATAAAAAATGATTAGATTTTCTCGTGAAATTAAATTAAAAAATACAATCATATGTTATTATTTCATGGGAAGATATCTGGGTCAAGTAATTCTTGTCAAAATTGTTAAGAGGATTTTATAATCTAAATATTCAAATAAGTATGTTTTTTTTTTTTTTAAATTTAATTATTTTTACATTAGTTTTATGAATAAATACATTTAAAAGATACTTAAAAATAAAATATCCATTAAAATGTATTTAAAGCCATAGTTTTATGTAAATTTTCAATAATTAATGATCATTTTCCACTTAAGTAATTCTCAGTATTATTTGTAATAATCTCAGTTATGTCTTTTTTTTTTAAAAAAATACATATACATTTACATCCAAATGTTGTTCACAGCACAATCTAAAGGTTTCTGAAATATATTTTTATATATTATATACATTTCTGAACCACATTACGTATTTAAAATATTATAATCATTTTATTTAGATTATTAGACCCACTATATCCACTACCGAGGGTTCAATTATGGATATTTGAAATATAATATGTTCCCTCCACGATAATTTATGACGTGAAAATCACGTGTTTTAGGTTAGAGTGTATTATTAATAATTCGTTTTATCCTCCTAAAGTGGACGATAATTTCATACATTTTGAGAAAAACATACATTATATTATTACGGTACGTGAAATGCATAAAACATTTTTTCTCTTAATAAAATGGATATAAAATGTTCTCGTTTTATGAAGAGTGGGCGCATATATTATGTGAACACATATAGTGTAAACATAATATCATAATTTATTTTACAGTGTGTACCAAACCATACTATAACTATGTGGTTTTACTGTAAAATAAAACATCTCGCATAATGTGGTGAGCTTATTCGTCAATAATAACAATTATATTGTTTAGCACGAAAATGTAAAAAAAAAAAAAAAAAGACGTTTACCAATATTGCACTGAATACAATAGAGACTGAAACTGTTTTTATTATTTATTGAAAATCAAAAAACGTCAGAGACGTCGTCAAAATACCGATAACGAGATTTCCGAATAATATCGTAAAACACGTTATTAAACAGACGGTAACATTTGATAGCATCATAATATTATAAAATAACGAGCATATAAATTTAAAAAAAATAAACAATATAAAATAAAACGATATAGGACAACCATGTTGTTGTTGAAAAGTATAAACGTGCATACGTAGGTACCTACTACCATTGGATAATCGGTATAAGTGTCTACGCGTCGGAGTGTAATTTTTTAAAGGCAAATCTCTTGAATTTTTCAAATTAATTTCTTCTGTCACCGAAAGAAAGCCAATATTCGAATCGACGAAAAGGTTTGATATCCAGCATTTAATATTTCGTGCAGTTTTCATAATCATATGTAATAATAGAAAAAAAAAAGGGCAAATAAAATACAAGTTTGATTATGTTCAATTTTATTTTCCAGAGAAAATCTGGCCCCAAAAATTAAGTAGGTTTTTTCGACATAATATTTAAAATATATTTATATAATCATATAATAATAAATATATTAAAATATATATAAATTATTGTAATTTAGCGTTTCACTGTATTTCAGTGTTGATTTGATTCAAATTTTAAAGGGCTGATTTTTCATGGATTTGGTATGGGTTTTTTTAGTGTTTTTCATTCACATCCCTAATAATTATTATGAATGTTACGTTGTCGTATTTTCAGCCGTCGATCACCGATCAGTATGTAATGTGGATATTATTCGCGTTAACTAACAACGTTTACCACGCGTTTACACCGGGAATAACGATAGTCACACATATATATATGTATATATAATGGAATGACATTGTCAGGCATTATTTGATTGGCCGACTGAACGCTCACTACCGACGGAGTGTGCTTCATTTACACGATTTCCTAGGAACAATAGTTTGACACGCGTTTCTACCGTTAGACGTTTAAACTCCCCGAACAGTGTTTGGTATCAAATCTAGTCGGGCACCTTTCGGTTATGATTTATGAACCCATCCGATTATGTTTAATTCCAAATTCACTCTGTATTGAACTGATCGCGGAATATTATCATATTTCAATCGACAGTACTTGTCACTCAAACAATGTTATATACTCGTAAATCAGGATATCGCATGGGTTTCGAAACCATATATGAAGTTATAACGTAATGTTCAGAATATCGAAAATATATTTATTATTTAAATTATATTATTAATTTAAATTTTATATAGTTTTTATTTTAAATTAATTAAATACTATAGTCGACCAATTAGTACCAAAAAAAAACAGGAAACGTACACTTCATTTCAGAATTTTACTAATATATGGAAGATACCAATACTAACCAAAAAACAACATCGATATATTAAAAAAGACGATTTAGAATAATAGGAACGGGCGCAGCCACTGTTATAAATAATTTAATGTATATATGTAAGCAATGATAAACCATTGCTTACTAATAAGACGATTCTGAACGGAGTTAAGTTGATAGTGATGCTTCGTTAACAATGTATATTTAATTTTATAGTCAAATATTTAGATAGGCTTCATATGTTTTCTATAATTTTGTACAGGTTTTCCCATGTTTTATACCGGTTCTTCACATTTGATGAACATCGTCAAAATATTAAGAATAATTAATCACGTTTAAAAAAAGGCCAATATAAGTTTTTTGTAGATATTTTAAGTCTCTATGAATATTTGTAATTGAATCACATCAAAAAAAAGTAAAATTGAAAATAATATAACTAATTATTCTGTGAACTTTCCTGTTCTCCCTACCAAGTTTTAGATTCCGGGTGGAGCGATTAATGTATTTGTTTACAATGATGTTTATTTAAAATTGATTTATTTTACTTTAACAAATTTTCTATCAGAAATGTTGCTCCAATTTGAACTCTAATGCCTTTTCCGAAAGGAGATTTGACTCTGGTGTTACTTTGAAGAAATTGTTTTTTGACTTTCTCAAGTGTTTTCATATGAACGGGAAAAACTAGGGAAAACCTCGCATTCCTAACTTCTCACCTACAACATTAGCCATTCCCATCCCCAGTATCAATCTTTTGTTTTAAATTTATTTTTCTACCAAAAATCTTATTTTAAGATTCAAGTGTAGCACGTTTTCTAAAAATAAAAATTCCCCTTGTTGGTGAACAAGAAAGTTGTATTTCGACTTTTACGTATAGCTCTCTTAATAATTGGTAAAACCGAGAAAGCGCGTGGCATTAATAATAGTAACATTAGTAGAGACCATCAATTTTCAGATTGGTTCATAAACTTTGATGAAAATTCGTTAAAACTCACTGTGGCCCACGCTATTCATTTAGATACCGGTGTTCGTGATAAACGACTCGCCTCCCGCAGAACACTGACCGCGGCGAAAACAAACAAAAACAAATAAAATAATACGGCAGATAGGTTTACGATGTTCGCGTCCAACATCCGTATACTATTCTATTAGCCCGGGGAAGTGGACTAACGGCGGCGCGCGTACCCGTACGCGTATACTATTATTGTAGGTCAATTTGACGTACGGCGCACCGACGCGTAACGTCTGATAAGTGCCATTTAAAAAGAGCGTAGACTTCAATCATTGGAGTTTACGAGCTGTTGTCCTACGCGCGCGCGCGCGCTCGCGCACGTGGCGCTGTTATAATAATAGATCCCCAGCCGTACAGGTACATACGGCGGCAGCTCTGGGGAAATCATAAATGAGAGTTTCCAATTTGTATGGGCAATATAGTACACCAAATCACATATAATCTATATAATATCGCATAAACCATAAGACCTGTGGGACTCTTAAAGAAATCGTAATACCCGTGCACAAACAACTGTAGCAGTTTAGAGTCTCTGGCGCAATATATGTGTGTGTATACATATATATATATATATATTCATCTTGTGAAATTTATTTACTGCCGTAAACTCGTACTGCGTATAGTTTACGTTATACGTATAACTGCATCGGTTATTCCGAAGCGTAAAAACATCGCGAACGCGCGTCGACCCGTATAAAAAACGCGTATCTACCTAAAACAAAACAAGTCCGAAAATAATACATGGGCGTTTTAAATAATACTATCGAATAATCTATAAAACGAAACGTAAATCGTACAAATGTCTTTTGCAAATAGTATTATGCGATTTGCTTGCGTTTTAAATTTTATTATTTTTCGAGCATTTTATCGGTTTTACTGTAGCATGCGTATGCGCGCATTTGTGTTTCGGTTGGTTTAATCGAATCGACTGGGGGGAGGGGAAAAAAACAGAAATACATACACAAAAACGGATTCTGTTGTGACGCCACTAGAGAGGGGGCAAAACGATAAGTTCGCCCTATCAATTTTTTTCTGGAAGGACAATTGCCCCTATTGCCCCTCTTGCCCCCCCCCAAATGTCGCCTATGATCTGCGCGTGTGTAACGAAACTGAGAGTAATCACGGACGTTATTGCTTACGAATGCCTAAACACAGTGCGTCGATGATAGTGTAACAACGTCAGCGGACCGACGTATACAGTGCCGCTAGCGCGTGTAACCCTGACCGGCGATTGGACCCAACGTACAAGTGCGTGTATTAGAACAGTTGTTTATAACGTGCTTTGGATTTTATGGATTTTACTGCGCGATATATTATACTGCATTGATGTGCATACGTATTAAGTATATGACACAATACCTATCGTGTAGGAAGTTATTATTACTTTGTGTTTATTTATTCTGATTAATTTCCTGTTACGAGAATATTGTAGTTATCAATTAATTACCTGCTTAAATTTCGCTAGAAGTTCTCTACACAAATGTAAGAAGCGAAACATAATGGTGCGCAGATTCCGACGAATCGTTGCAATACAAACATCAAATGGTTTATCTAAATTTTAAAAGACGCGGATCATCTGTCAATCCGTCACCGAAGCCATTATTCCAATTTTAGTACTTATTCAGTTATAACGTGCCGTCTGGTAGTAAGTAACGAATACTATAGTGGACACTTACGGTATCTGCACATTTTGTGTAGGTTTGGAAGAATGCTGAATACGTCAGGGTTAAAGTGAGCAGAAAAATGGTCTTCCGCCGGGTGCGCCTAAAGGAGTCATGAAATGGGTGACTCATCTGGTGACATTATGCCCTACGCGGTCTCTCCCATCCACAAATCCCACTTAGCTGCCGCAATAGCTTAAACTTAGGTGTTTTTATGTGGGCGACACTCGTAATTCATATTGTGAATAATTAGGTGCGGTTCGTTTAGGTGGCAAAACTGTTTAAAAGATGTTCAATGTAATGAAACTGGTAATTGTAATACATTTTTAGGATATTTATTAAATCGTGATGCTCGCTTTTCATAGAAAGTTGTTACTAATATCAATAATTAACATAAATACCGAACAATATTATAAATCTAAATACAATTCACTTGTACTTTTTTTTAATTGAAATTTTGAATTATTTAATTTTTACCAGCATATTTACTCTGCATTATACTATACTTTTATAAAATAAAATTATTGACGATTGTGTACAATACAAACATGTTTTATTTATGAGATAGAAATTTCGCGAACAACGAGAATTTAAATTGATTTGTAGGTATATTATATATTTATATATATATAACGTAGAAACCCACAGACAAACATATAAAATCGAATAGCGTGATTTTTCTTACATGTCGTATTCATCGTATACATTATCCACAAACGAAATTCTAGTAATCCAAAGAATTCAATTATTTGTGCTGTTCACAGTGTTCGGTTTTTTACAGAATTTTCATTGAGTTTCCCGAGTGTTTCAGATAACTGCTTTGCGAAAATATTTGAAAATATATACATGCATATATGATACATAATTGTTATGAATCTATAGAGTCGTTACATAGGCAAATTAAAATTATAAAAAAAAAAAAAAATGAACTTCCATAAGAATACGACTATGTTATTGGGGGAGGAGGCTGCTGTATAAACTTCATATTAACCCTCCGAATTAAATTTGTCTCTATGCATGTCATATCGTTAGTGTCGAGAAGGTTTTTTATTTTTTTTTGAAGGCTTTAGCTTTCAATTCCCTATCATTTGTAAGATCAAATCGTATCTTCTTTTTTTTCAACAATATGAGTATTGTATGGTATTCTTTTATATTAATAATATTATAGGATGTAGTTATTGAATTTATTATTTTGCAAACTTGTACAATACAAAAATAAGTTAGGGGTGAAATTGGATTCAAATGACGGAGCTCTATTGCTCATAGATGTTATATTTTTTTTTTATATACGATACAATTAGTAGTACAATGTTGATATGAACTGTTTATGAGTGAACAAGAGATGCGCAGGATAATTAAAAATGAGTGTCGTAAAAGGTATTTGATACTAGTTAAAATTAATTTCAGTATATAATTATTATTATTCAGTACAAATTATTGCAATATAAAATACTCGAAACTCGCATTTTATGTATTTGAATACGTGATACAATAAAATTAAAATATTAATTACATTTTTCAAGCATTCGGTGTTTTAAAAAATGCGGTGATATTTTATTTGAAATATTTTTTCGAAATTCCCAGCCATCTCTCTCGTTTTCGTACTATCACTTTTAATTTTTTTATGTAATTTTTGAATAACCAGGTTGAAAAATAATCCAGTTTGGCCCCGCCTTTGGATACCTATGAGTGGGCTGTTTCAAAATAAATATCTATAGATACTCGATACATTGATTTAATCATCGTTGTACAAGTTGAAAGATACAATTCTATCTAAAACAGGTATTCAAGTTGCATGGATCAAATATACTGCCCAACCCTGAGGGTACGATACTATTGTAGGATACGGATATGCACGGTAATTTAATTTATATTTACTGTCTGCAATGGTAAATTATTGAAAATAACAAAACAAATTCTGAACGGAATAGTATTAATTTTTTTTTTTCTTTGTTGCCGTAATAATTCAGAAATAAATAAAAATCAAATAATAATAATAATAATAATAAAATCACCTAAAGGAATCGACTATTGGAAACATCGATAAATTTTCAGATAAAGTACTATCAATCGAAAAATCTGCATATTTTAAGGTACGGAATGAAAAAATCAAAGCATTTTCATGAACCGTAAAAGCGTTTTCCGATAAAATGAATAGCTTCTTCGTAATACTTTGAATCTAAAAAACAATAATTTGTGGAGACCCCGCTGTCTATATAATGCGATTCGGGCGTTGTATAATTTCAGAAGAATTACGAACGGGGAATCATTACCATGGAAACGATTTTTTATTTTGGTTTTTTTTTAACTTAATATATTTTTCCAAGAGTACTTAAAAGAGGATGGGTCGAAAAAAAAATGTTGATTACACTTTGGTACGACGAATCCTTCACGTCACAGCACTTAATTTTAATTTTTATATAAATGAGAATATTAACAGAAACCTCGTCGCCGTTCACACAACATCATCATTTTTTTAAGGACCGGACTTTGATGACGGTTGTTGTTACACTCATAATTAATACGTAGTCCCCGGAAAAGCACAGACCACACAGAGCAAACAGACTTTTATAACGTTATCGAATTTAATTGTACAACGGTGTTTCAGTTGAGGTTTCGGAGTATAATAATGTGTGTAAAAGTAAAAGGCTGAAATAATCAACTTTTTTTTAACCAAAAATGTATAGGGCTTTTGTAGCTATTATTCGCATAATACGCGTGTTTCACTAAGTATGATTATTGAGTAAATTTTATAGTAAAATAAAAACTTAGATATTTACCAAAATCAATTTGCATATCATTTACTTCGTAACTACGTGAGGACCGCTGTGTTTAGCAATAAACGGAAATTTAGTAATTTTACAATTATAGGGTTAGATACTTATAAATCGCCTGCTACCCCGTGGAACCGTTACTTTTTTTATAACTGTAACTTAATGACTTTCCTACCAAAAATCTCACACTCATAAAAAACTTTGTAGGGACTTTCTTCTAAAATTTGTTCAGTTCATTGAGAAAGTAATTTTATTGATTTTCTTCATGGAGTTATAATAACAGTTTTCTTGCCATGATAATTTTTGACTGGATAGACTATATAGGTAGTAAATTTATGTGTTACTAACAAATGCCATGTACTTTACAACTGCATTATTTTTTACCCATCCCGCGAAACGATCGATAGGTAATTAATAATAATAATTATCGGAAACAAATGTATAACAATAGTAAAACATACCATGTAGGTACATAATAAATTCGATATAAAACACCACAATTGAATTCGGATAGTCACAGTCGCTTATTATAAACTTTAACTGTCTTAGTAAAACATTTTTAACCGCTGTAAAGTATACAATATAATATCGTAAATATCACTATATCCGATCTTTATAAAATCGCTTATTCAGTTGCACTATTTATTATTGAAATTATTAAAACTATATATCAAATTAATAAAATATTAATTTTTATTTAACTTGCAATAAAATCCATTGAACAGTTAAAGATTTTCGGAAAACTAGACATAATTATTGTTCGGTGTTTTAAATTTAACCGTTCAGCCCGAAAACGCAATAATATCTATCCGTCCCCCCTATATAAACTATTATAATAGGAGTCCCTTTTAAGTTTATAACGTGTTGGTGTGTTATTTATTGTTTATATTGCGTACACCTACTTAAAAATATATGAACATTAAGTAGACACGTCACGCGAATCTGAAATGGTTTTCGTGCACCAATTGGAAAAAAAAAATAATAATAAAAAAAACAATATTAAAAATAAAAACCAGATTGGTTAAATAAATTATTACCTATATGAAACCGAAAACAGCAGTATTATATTGTCACGTTTAATATTTCCAATAAAAATAAAATCCATGATCGCATTACTATTGCAGTTCAGAATTATTTAGTTTTGACACCAGCTTGAATTTTATTTCATTTTCCGATCGGAGAAAAATAACGTACATTAAGTATTTTTTGTGTTCAATTACCTTTCCGATAAAGTTTTCGAATGAAACTTTTTAAGTATCTCACCCGCCCCAAAAGTGTTTTTCAAAACAAATGAAAGAGAAAAAAAAAACACGCACCTCCCTTACAGTAAAATTTATAGTTTTCGATCCACTCGAAATCTATAATATATCATCATTATCCCCGAACCTACGTAGTATCACGATTAGTGGAAACAAACGAGTAAATATCAAATACAACGTGTAATAGACGAACATATTTTTTAAACGAGATATTATTTTATATTGATCTATTATTTTTTAAAAAAAATCATTAATTATTATTAGTATTTTTAATAATCATTTTTTATTATTTTTAAAATCGTTATTATACACAACAGATTTGACTGAGCAAATCGTTAGCAAGAATTAATGTCTTAACGTTGTGATATTTGATGCGTTTTCGTATCTGCAATCAATCAATGTCGTTCAAAATATATTTCCCCATACAGAAGGATTTGTCTGTCATGAAATTCGTTTCTGATTATTAATTTTTCGCAAACAATATCGTTATACTCTGTTGGAAAAGTTAGACGTAAATATTTTAATGACACTGAACGGCCTTTTTATCGCTCGATTGAAACTTTGTACGTAGATATTTATACTTTATCTGATAAGATACGACCAACGAATATTTAAAAAATGAAACTTCATGTTATCTACCCGTCCCTTACTTATAATTTTCACAAATATTGCACACGATTGCAAATAATATGAAATTTAGGAAACCTAATGCGTCATCACACGAAATAACAACATTTACTACCTACCTATGGTCAGCGATTATTGATTTTTATCAAGGGAATAACTATGCAAATTTATAATATATTTACTTATCTGCAATAACTATTTGTACGTTATATTCAAATAGGTATTATTATAATTACTCTGGTACATTGATAAAGAAAATATATCTTAGTTTTTAGATTTATGTGTAATGGAAGAAAATTAAACTTTGAGATAGTTAACTTAGGAAATAAGAAAGTTTTAACGCGATTTCCGCATTTACCTAATTAACTTAACTTGTTTTACATTTGAAAATGCAAACGGAAGAAACATAATATAAGTACGAAATGACCTTTACGGTCGAGTACCGTAATTTCTAATCGTAAACCTACCTACTTTCTTTGATAACCAAGACGTATGATATTTACATATTATGATTAATAACGTCTTAAATAAGAACCCGAAAACAAATTTAAATATAAATTATCATAAAATCGATTATATTTTTGTGTACGAACGGTAAAATATAGATTTACTAAGGTTTGTTTTTATTATTTTGAACATTTTATTTTTCAAAATAAATCAAAATTGTCCAACACATTTTGATTTAAACAAAAATCTATATAATATAATATTTCTTTGTCCCTATTATTATGTCTACTATTTTTTTCCCGAAAATCATTTACACAACTTATACGTCTTAAATGAAAAATAAAAAACTTATAACATATATCTATTATAGTTTTCCTTTTCAAATAAATTCCGATGATTTTTTTTAACATTTTTTAATTTCCCTGACATTTTTCTTTGGCGTTATGACTTTAAGTAAATAATAATACTCTTATATATTACAAACAGTTTACAGTAAAAATACGAAAGCCCTTTTTTATCAAAAATAATAAAACATTTTGGATGTTCTTTTTCGACTTGGTTAATTGCATTGACATACAAAATATATTTACATCGTATTCTTCCACTTGAGTAGACTACAAGACCTCTATCCAAGGCTAGTTCTCTCCAATGCGTTTATGTTTCTTTTCTTTTTAGTTATCTTAATTCTGATATGTGGATCTTTCACCTTGCTTGTGGATAACTCAATGATATTTCACGTTACGTTTGGGATCTCCAAATTAAACCAACTTGATCATTAACTATTTTCATTCATTCCACCTCAAATGTTCTGTTCGTTATTGAACAGGTTGTCTTTAATAAATTTATTATATTTACATAAATTATTAATAATAATAATAATAATATTAATTGATTTATCGTGAAACATCGTAGTTCTAGAACACGACACACAATCATAACTTACATACTTTTAGATATATAGTCTCATCGTATCAAAAAGCCGGTCGGACATTACTTTATCTTCTTTGGGTTTATTCAGAATCTTGGATCGATATGTTCCGGTCCGATTGGTCTGGTTTAAAATCCATCGATACGTTGTCGAGTTTCATCTGTGTCTATCGCCAAATTATTTTAATATGATCCACCTTTTGAAGATATAATATCTTTAAATTCTGAGTGAAATAAAGAATGTATTGGTTTTGCAATGATGTTTATTTCCTTTTTGTAAACGACTTTTCTATCAGAAATTTTGATCCGATTTTCAAGTATGTCACTTTTTTTGAAAGGAAATCCGACTGCAGTGGTACCTTAATGAGGTATTTTTTTTATTGTTTCAGAGGTTATCATAATAAATGAGAAAAAACGGGAAAATTTACGAAATGTATAATTTTAAAATCATAAATATTACGACCTTTCAAAACATTTGTAACCGAACTCCGATAAAAATCGATTTTCCTTTACTATGATCAATTTTTGCGTACAGATATGAGTACAAATTATTATAATACTTTTGATTATTGCTGTTCAGTCAGCCCGGTTTTTTTCATTAACTGGTCAACCGAACCAGTTCTGACCGATTTGACCGCCATTAGTTTAACTCGGTCTATAGTAATTTATACTTTATTTTTTTATGATAAATCGTATACATGAACTATTATTGTATTCCAAACTATTAAACAAAAATGTTTTCAATTGATGAATTTGTACCACCTGGTATCCACCTTCGTCCTAATATTCTAATTAAATCTAACAGAACATCATAACTTAGCCTATAAAATCTATAAGGAAACTCTTGTGTTCTTAATTTTACAAGTGAGTTTTAATTGTGTTGAAAAAAACATTTTCTTAGTGTTTTATACAATCTATGAATTTGTTATCCGTCTATGATATTGCTCGGTTTATTTGTAAAATTGACAATTAAATTGTTTCATTATTTGTTTTCACAATATTATTGTTAAATTTGTTATTGAGGCACCCCCTTTTTTGATTACGATAATACTAACGGTGAATTTATAATAACTATAAAATATTCGTTATGCTGATTTGTGTGAATTATACACTATAGTAGGTATACAATTAATTTTGCAACGAATCCCTTACTCAAACATTATTCCCAAACGTATTTTTGATCATTTATTATTCATATTACAATAACAATAATAATAATAATAATAATAATAATAATTTACTCTACTCCGTAGTTAACGTATAGTTTGGACATTTTATACAGACATATCATTATAATAAATAATTTATCGGTTACGTTATAATTTATTTAACTGTTAGACGGGACAATTTACTATATAGTATATAGGGCAATTCTTTTGTCATTAAACGGCGATTATTTTTGATCATAACGGTGTGTGTGTTTGTAAGAAATTATTAAAAATTCATTGTTATCGCATGTATCTACTCACTTTGTAACGCAATTAACGGATGTCGATTCGTTTCTTTTCTAACGTGCTTACATGTATTAGTTACTATTTGTCATTCTGTAGTACCAGAAATCAATAAATTTGCTTGTTCATCATCGTTTTGTATTGTGTTTACTCTTGTGACGTTAGGCACTCATTATCCATCAACTGTATTTGTCATTTAGATGTAAAACTCTGGTATTTCGCAGCTTACACACTCTACATACTCATACTACGAGCATAAACTCGCAAGTCGTCAATTTTCTATTAATTTGACGTCTCAGTATAGTCAAACAGGTAACTATATAGTTTGGTGGTTACGGTGATGCGGCGACAGAGGAACCGCGTCTATTTAGAATTTAGATAAACCAATAATCGGTGTTTATACTGTAACGATTTATCGAGACCTACGCATCATTACATTTGAGCAATAGACCTCTTGCGAACTTCAAACAGAATATCCTAGGTAAGTGATAATTATTATATTGTTGTAATAGGATATTAATTATAGTAAATAGTCGCCAAGAACGAATAATTACTGTCTACGATAGGTAATATAATACGCGTATTCATATCGACACAATATATATAATATTATAATATATCACACGATAAAATCCGTTCAACTCACACGCACACAACACATAAGAACCATTTTAACACAGACTACAACAATTTTATAACATACGAGCATTACGGCATTATGGCATTACCACCGCAGCACGCTCGCGTTATACATCATCTCACGCACAATTATTACATTACCATTTGTGTAGACAAATACCTTCAATAACAGACCCTTTTCTTTAATTTTATTCTATTACAAGTGGAATTTTAGTCTTTTATTTTATTCTTCATTCGGTTTTATTGCAACGGTTAGGGGTACTGAACGCAAAGAAAACAAAATAAGCACCCGTCGTAAATAAATCGATACTTATTTGAACGTGCTGTTACACACGATAATTTCCGTAGCACTGTGCTGAATTTAATGACAAACCGAAATATTAAGCAAACGTTACGAACCTCAAACCTGATTATAATACATCTTCCTACGGTTAATCGTAGTTATACGTGCGTAAAGCTCAAGTCGTAGGTTAGACGCGACGACGACTTCTCCGTTGTGAACGTTTTTCTCGTTAGCGCGTTTTCCGTGCGTGGCCGGTTATGACGCGTGATTACAATCCGTCGAGTCGCCCGCCGTCATTAATTTCCACGATTCCGGATCCTCATTGCGGCAGCTCGCAAACACGCACAATATTGTGTAGGCACCTACCAATGATAATAACATTTTATTTCGTTTTATACGATATTTTAACGCGCGATACCGTAATTATAACGACTATAAGCAGTAGCTCACGTTTCCTGCAAACTTTTTCGGTCCGACCATCATTATAATATAAATACCCCGAGTCATACCGGGGGTTCGTTCTGGAAAATTAACAAGTTTCACATCGTTCATTCGAAAAAATCAATCACACAGTGATTTCAACGGAGATTATTGTCGGTTTCATAAATCTTACCATTCTTGTCTAATCCATTCATGAAATCTATTCGATCTCGACGATCCAAAATACATTTCGAAAGACAATTACAAATATATATTTTTCGATGTTGTCCCTTGCAGACTGCCATTGAGTACACCATATTGATTGGTATTAGATAAATCTTGGAACCATTATTAAAAATAAATAGATTTGGAGAAACTTTTTAACGATGTAAGTAAAACCGTATAGTTTTCCTTCGTTTCACTTGATCTTATTTATCTCACCAGGGGGTGGGATGGGTCGTTAATTGAAAACCAAAAACTAATATATATTTCCATAGTGTACGAAAAAAGGATAAAATGTCAAAAATATTCTATGAATAAACTAGGAATACTTATTGTACGAATAACTAAAAAAAAAAAAAAACAATCAATATTACTTAAAATCTCCGTAGGTATAATCGCTGTTTTGTTGAATCAAGATAAAATAATCACCTTACACGTACAGATAATTAGAAATATTGAAACGGATAAACAATTAAACAATTTAAACATCTGTACAAACTACTAACATTTTTCTACAATGTCAAACATGTTTTTTTCCGTACAGTAAACAAAACAAATTTAAAAAATAATATAATCACTAATTGGTTATTATTTTTTCGATTGTATAAGATCACAAAAAGTTTATTAGATTAAAATATAAATATTTAATTATATTTGAAAGTTTTTATAAACTGCGTACTTTTGCTTTTATTATTATTATGTTGTATATACGATATACATTATGAAGTAATAACACGGTATTTTATGAGAAAATGAATACTATGGATTTTATGATTAATTTTCAAGTTAATAAATATTTTAAGCGCTTTTAACTCGAAAATGAGTTTTTTACAACTTCTAAAATCATCAATTTATAAATTATTAGCTGTCCCATTCGGCATGGCACGTACACAGTATTGACCGAAAATTTGTTGTTTTTCTAAAAATAATAAAGCGACTCATAGTTTCTATACTTGAACAGTCAAATTTGTTGCTCAGTAATTTATTACTTAAAAAAGATACGGACACATTTCGCATAACAGGTAGACTACTGTCGTAGGTGAAAAGTTAGGATTGTAGAGGGGAAATTAAGTCTATACGCAACACTTAACCATTGCTTATGAAAAACGATTCTAAACGGAGTTCGGTAAATAGTGTTAATTTGTCAACGATATATAAGGTGATTCACTAAACTTGCTCATCCCGTTTGTTTCGGTTAAATTTTGCATATATTCAAATTCTAATTTTTAGTATTTTTAAGTGTAGTTAAAACCGTTATACATTTTTATCTAATATTTGTACTTTGAATAAATGATTTTTTGATTTTGAAGAATTTTAGAAGTTGATTAAAAAAATTATAACTATACTAATTTACATTATGAAAAATAGCGGAATATTATTTTGTTGTATTGTTAAAATTTATTTATATGTATATTGATGTATTTTATAAAACGAAAAAAAAATTTGAATCAAATTCAAAATTATTCGAGCGAAAGATCGTGTGTTACAATTACATTAGAGTACAGCATATAATATAGGTATAATGAATTTAACTTGGTGCGCACGTCAAGATCAAAAACATGAAAAACCTAAACGCGATTTGAATTTTTCGATTTTGTTCTTGTATTTTTTTTTTTATGCACAATAGTACAAAAAAGTATTTTGGTTTTGTGTTATGGATTACATGGAAAATATACTATTTGGGAATTCGCATATTTCCTGGATTCTTGTCAATGACAACAACATCAAACGGTATAAAATGAAATTGAATATTTACAAAAAATGTATACATTATCTGAATCCTACTTCGAGATTTCTAAATTGAATAGGCGGAACGCATAGGAATTTAATTTACACGAAGCGATTCAAAATAATCTAACGTATTTTTTTTTTTAAGCAAAAATGTAGATATACATCACCTCATAATAATTGCGTTTTATTTTTCAAATATTTGTATTACAAAGTATTGTTTGACAAATTCTGTTTTTTCCTGTTTACACGTTACGCCCTATGGATTTTTATTCAGAAAAAAAAAATGTTAGTATTTTTTTTTAATATTTATACAATAACCCCGGAAAGTGGACTTGATATTTATGATTATCAAATCCTATATAATTTTTTCAAAATGACCAGTCAAACATATCTAAACAACATAATATTCAATGCATAAAAATTGATTTTTATTGAATATTATATTTTAAAAAATACGATCTATACAGATTTAAGATATATATAAATTGAACAGTAAAAATTACTCTTACAGTCAAAAAAATTGAATAGAGAGAAGCCAAACACTGAGTCATCCAAATCCCTGAATTAAAATTATAAACGTTAGGTTAGAGAAGTAGGTTGCAACAGCACTTTGTTTTCAATCTTTTAGGTGCATTATCAGGCGTTATTTTAGTTGAAATGTTTTGGTAGTAGATTTGGATGGTCACAGAGTGTGTTATGATAACGAGAATAGAATTTTATGGCGGATTTACTTTAGTTTATTTTAACTTTCCAGTTTTGACACCGAGTTTTCAAACGAGAAAGGTAAGAGTGTAGTTGGTTAAATGCAGAAATTTGATTTAAATGAACTGAAAGTACTGCCTCATCGTCGGAGTATTCGGTGACAAAAGTGATTCCACTTTGGGGAATTTCAGCTTGTATGGGGAAGGTAGAAGAAAGACTTGAGCGGTACCGAACAGCAAATTGGCGCTCATTGAGGAAAGATGTAGAAATAGCTAAAAAGCAGGGTGAAAGATTTGTTTTAATTTATAGAGAAGGCTAATATGCCAAACCTGACCGAATGCTTACGTTATGTCGAGAAAAACTGTTGTGCTACATTGGTTTTTTTTATCTAGAGCTGAAGCAATTGGATCTGTTATGCAATTCACTTGATGAATTCTGGAATGAATTTAGAACTAGATATAATATTGATGGTCTGAGGTCTTATGAGGTTAAATCTCAGCTAGAGAATTTCGTTCAATAAAAACTATAAAAAATATGTAATTTAAATAACATAATGTTTACGATCAAAGATTTATACGAAAACACGGCGTACGCTATAAAGATTAGATTTTAAAGACGAAAAAAAAATAGTACGTTACATTCGAAATACAATTTATATTACGAAAATAGTCTCAGAATAAATTTAGTTTAAGCACCAAACGGTTCAAAACTGGGACGCTCGTGTTCGGAAAACTAACATAGGCACTGATAATTCATTTATGGCTATATGGACAATGGTGAAAACCGTAATTATTCCTATGCCTTATTATAACCTTTGATATAGTTATCAAAAAAAAATCACCTTAGTAGACAATTATACTCAAAAGTACGATATACCACCGCCACCAGCATAATACTATTCTAATACATTTTCTAATACCACTAGTTTACAATGCTATACATAATATGTACATACAATGGAAATATGATATTCTTTCAAGTAGATTCGATCGATATGGGAACTTTACACCGACACACATCATTCATCATGAAAATTCGATATTCCTTTAACCATCCATCGTATTAAAATTGGATATTATTAACACATATTATAGAGTGTCTTGTTGTATAATACGTAAATGCTCGTAACTACTATTTTAAATTGTATTGAATCGGGAATTACGAGTAGGCAGTGGTGACTTGAACTTTTTTATTTTATGAGTAAAGCCTAGATAGGTTATAGGTTAACCACTACCACCTAAGTGTTATTAGACAAAGTCGTAGGGACGAAACACCCACACACCACTCCCCCCCCCAATCTTCACCAATATACCATTCTATAAATGTATGCTTTAAGTCATGGAAGTTTTATATTTTACAAATATCAAAAATTAATAAAATCGGGCACTTCATATATTTTAATAACACGTAATACCTTTATTTTATTTCGCTATTTGTCAATACAAGAAAACACTGAACTAATGATCACAATCACGAGCCATGTAAAACATGTAACATTTAATCGATAGATTTTAGGAGTCTGTGGAAGTTTTTTTTAAAAATTGATGTATACAATTAACAAATCATCAATTTAGTTTTATCATCTTCGTATAAATTGGTTTGTTAAAATGTTTGCTGATTACTTTAACACTGAATATTTAATACACGAAAGTTAAAGTGAATTAGTGAAATATAATATGTTAACTTAATATAAATATATATTTACTTTATATTAATAACAATAAACCGTTATTAAAACAATAAAGCATTAGGTATAAGGTATCAGTTGACAATAATTTATATTTTTAGCCTGGGGATATCACCACCCAATTGGTCATGAGGCCATTGTCTCATAAAAAAACCCTATCGCGCTGTCATTACGAGTCGGCACCTACGTGGATTTACAATTTTAAATAAATTACACATATTTTTTTTTTTTTTGATAAAAACACATAAATTACGTTAAATTGAAACCAACAGTAATATTTTGTTTGATTTAATATTTAATAGTGAAAACAACATATTTTTTTTTTTTTTAAGTGCTGTAGCTTTCTGAGTATAACTTGTGGGAGAAATCATTTTGAAAAAGCAAACAATACTTGTTTTCAAGTAGAAAGTAAAACATAATAATATTCAGTTACTACGGAATTCTGAGCAAAATAAAATGCGAACATTTTTTTTATGATTTTTGATTTTATTGGAACGAAGAAGCTTATGGTTTTAAAACGATGTTGTTTTTTTTATTTTTTTCTGTTGACAACTTTTCTACCAGAAATTTCACTCTGATTTTTGTGATTAACACCTTTTCTGAAAGGAAATCATATTGGGGATGTGCTTAAAAAGCATTATTTTCTTAAATGTATTGTTTTTATTACGTTTTCTCCCAGATTTTCTCAGATATTATGAAAACCAAAAAAAAAAAAATACCTCCTGAAGTACTATCTGATAAAAATGTATGTCACAATATAAAAAAAAAAAAAACGTTCTAGGATAATAGGGACGGGTGCAGCCTCTGCCTTAGGTAATTTAATGTAGATCTGTTAGCAATGGTTGACCATTACTAACGAAAAATCGATTATGAGCGGAGTTCAGTTGACAGTGGTGTTTTATCAATAATAGATATGTCATATTATAGTAAAATAATTAAGTAGGCATCATATATTATGATGAATAACATTTGTTTAATTTACCGATTTTCCGGGTTATCGTACATTTTCCAGTTTTTCCTAAGCTTTGTTTTCGATTTTTCACATTTGTTGAGAAAACTCCTGAAAAAATCGAAAAAGGACCTCTTTATAATACTTCCCCAGTGCAATTTCCTTTAAAAAAAATTGCTATCATTATAAGTTTGAGCAAAATTGCTGGTAGAAAAGTTGTCCACAGGAAAAAAAATATACATCTTTACAAAACCATAAGCCTCTTCACTCGACTCAAAATCTAAAATTAACGTTTTGTATGAAACCAATACATTCTTCTACTTCATTTAAAAATGTACATTAAATAATATGTTTATTATATCTATTATATCTACTCGTGGACCATTAACTATGCTAAATGCCAATTTCAATCCACTACTCTCGTGGGGGTGGATCATCCCATCGCCCCCTCAGGGACGTTCCTGAATGGCTTATCATTGCTTACAAATATACATTAAATTTCCCCTCTAATACCTTCTCAATTAGTCACCTACGACAGTGGCTACACTCACGTGCGACGTTGCCCAGCTTTTTTTTTATAATAAAATTGATATTAAATTATATTTTTCAAATAATTATCATAAAAAAAAAATACAATTTTCATATACAAGTAAAAATCTACTGACAATATCAATACGTTTTATACAATACGAATTAATTACACTTATATTTCATTTTATTATTCTAGTGATATTGTTAAATGATTATTATTTGATTCAATTTATTATAGAAATATCAATACATTAAATGAATATTACAATCATATTACAATTTTTTTTTTTTTCAAAAAAATATGTTAATACAATACGATTTATAATAAAATTACCTTAAATATTTTCCTTATGCATTTTAGTTATCAGGGACTAATAACTGAAGAGTAGTTTAATCTTCGAATATTAAGGCCCGTTCTCACTAATGTAACCGTTGATTTTTAAACGAAGTTTATAAGAAGATTATCGACCAATCGTGGTCGGTTTTTAGCTATATACAAAGTTTAAAATCAGATGAACGCTTTTTTTTTTTTTACATTAGTAACAACGGCCTGTAGTGTATGACATTGTATGTAAAAAGCTCTGAATTTTTGAAGATCAGCAGTTATAACCGCGATCGGTCCTCGTATTTTGTTAATTCTTTTGATAATAGACTCACAGGTATAATTTCATTGTCGCAGGGTTGCCCTTACAAGAAGTCTGTTTTCAGCAACATAATCGATAATAATAATTTGAAATCTATCAAGTCAATTTTGCATAAATGGATATATCTTTTTTGCCACAACGTATTTATAAAAGCGTTGAAGTGGTATTAAAATGACAACAGCCACACTCTTGCATTATGTAATTTAAAAATAGAAACGCCACTCAATCTTCACATCCACTTTTAATAAAATATTGTATCCATTTTAATATTTTGTACCCTTTTCTTATCGCGAGGTATATCACATCTGCCATGATATTGTCGTATTTCACGATGTCGGGGTTAAAACTGTCTGTTTTCAATATGCCATGTACTTCGAAATTCTTTTGGACGAATCAGGTTTTTCATTGGGCTTTTTTTCAAAATGGAAACAACTCAAGGCAATACCTCGGGGTCCAGAGCAGTCAACCATTTTTTTTTAGCTATTATTTATTTATATTACAAATTTATTTAATAATTTATGCGGTATTCGAACAAACATTCCAACATGCTGTACATTCTATCACCGGTTGACTGGTGACACTATAAAATATGTTTGGTGCAAAATAATTATTGTCTTTGATTATCTAATGTCTACAATTTATTTGTAACTGATTCGTCAGAAGAAGCTTCATCTATACAATGACGTATTTTAAGAGGGGGAGAAATTAAATTTTTGTAAATTTTAAATATTTCCCCCGCCCCCCTTTCTGCAAAAATGTTTAGCTTGTATTACATAAGCACATTGTAATACAATTTTTCAACAATATGTCTAAGTAAACATTTGCCTAATATGTTTGGTACAATATTAATTAAACATAACGGCTACAAGTGTATACCAAATGTATTTAAGATAATTATTTGCTTATATATAATATTTCTTTGTACGTTGTCTTTATTTACGTTTTTTTTTTTTTTTGACAAATGTGTGGTTCTACATTCAAAACCTAATATGGTAACAATAATATTAAAATGACTAGACAAGTTTTTTCAATTATTTTTAAAAAGATACCTCTGACTGAATATTAAATGTTTTCAACAAAAAAGCCCTCATATCCGAAGTTAAATAATTATCATAAATTGAAGCACAACGCAGCAAAATTCGTATTCTAATAAACTTGAGTATTATGTCAACTTTTACAATATTATTATAATATAATCTTATTAAACCATAATTATTGTTTGTCGAATATCGTATTGTTTTTGATTCGTGCCATAAGTGTACATTGATGACTAGAAAGCTATATTGCAAAACCGATAATTTCACAGTAAGCCACACTGGCTATACAGCTATTGTGAACGACACTCTAATTGTCTAAAGTATCATTGTTTAAAATTATTCCACACGAATACTTTTATCTTAAATAGTTCAAAGGAATCATCTTGAATTTGATTAGATTCTTTTTTAGGTATAAACAATATTCAAACACGTATAATTTAAAAAAATATATAATTATTGTTATTCTTTTTATATACACATTTATATGTCAAGAAAAAGTCGTTATATGACATTTGGTTATGTTCGTGCTCAGCCCAAGACGATATACCCAATGAGCGAACTTATCGAATTGATGTTGCAGACTTTGGTAACAAGAAATATCATTAGACTTCAAAACTATTTTGATATCATCTGCGAAGAGGAGAAATTTAGCCTTGGTGATCGACATACTCATTGAGTTAACAAATGAAATAAAAAGTAAGGGACTAAGATGACCTTCTTGGGGAACACCAGAGGCTATGCTATATAAGGATGACTTACAATTATTGACCGTTACAAGCTGCTACCTATTGAAGAGATAAAAACGCAATACATATCATATAATGGTAAAATAATGAAATAGACATGATAAATTTTATATAATAATATTTGTTTAATGAACGAAATTTTCCGATTTTCCAATTTTCTCGTTTTCCTTGTTTTACCATGTTCTTTCCCGGCTTTTCATATTTGCTTGGAATATTCTTCGGAAAATCAAAATATGATCTCCTTAAAGAACCTTCCTAGTCAGATTTCTTCCAAAAAAATTTTTATCACTGGCAAAATTGCCGCTAGAAAAGTTGTAAACAGATAAAAAAAAAATAAACATCTCTTTAAAACCATAGGTTACTTCGCTCTACTCAGAATCTAAAACTGAAAATAAAAAAAAAAGCATTTTTTTCTTAAATTTTCCCTCTCCTTATTTTTCGGTTTCGCTGAATTATCAAAAAAAAAAAATACAATAATACAAAAAAATACGACTTTCTTGTTCACCAACAAAACTAAAAATTCAACAAAAAAGATATCGTTCCTTTATTGGAGTAATATTTCTGGTAGAAAAAATAAAACCGACAAATTTAATATAATGAAACCGTAACGACGTAAATATTTCATTTTTCGGTTTTAGTTTTTTTTTTAGCCATTTTTTCCAATTATATATATTAAGAAAATTTCTAGGTAAATCAAAGAATGACTTCTTAATGAACAACATTAAAATTTAAAAAAAAAAAAATGTTTCTATTGTTTGTTTTCTATTCTATGTTTCTAATTTTTTGATAAGAGCAATTCTTCTATTTATAACCATAGTTTGAAATTAAAAACAATGAAATAAGTAACGCCGCAGTCACTATGGCGCTCCGTAAACATTTGTCACAGTACCTATAGTTTTGTTTCCGGTGTTTCACAACTATTTTGAAAACCTCTTGAAAAATCAAAAAAATTACTAAAATTACTTCTATTATACCAATTGAATAAAATTTCTTTTTAGAAAAGGTGCTACACTTGGTTTATTGAAACACGTTTTCTTTTCGAAAAGTTGTTTACATGCAGAAATAAATAAATAATAAAGCACATCGTATCAAAAAAAAACATTGACTCGCCTCGCTCCAAGTTTTAAAGTTGCAATTTATGTGGAATAAAAACAGTTAACCGTAACATATTAATGTTTTTTTTTTATACGCATTTTAACGAAAATCGTAAAAATAACGGAATTTCAAAAAATATTCAACTCCGAACTTCTCTCAGAATCGTCTTTTGTTATCAATGGTCTAGACATATTAAATCGATTGCTTTATGCATCTTACCTTCCTCACTCCTAACATGCAACATCGATGCATCCAACGGTAATACCGATTTTTTTTTCTTTTAATTTCTGCTTTAAATCACCAGAATACGCTTAAAAATAGTAGGTACATTGAGTAAACAATTGTAGAAGTATAACAATATCCGTAAGTGCGTTCTGAGAAATGAAACAAACAAAACATCTTATAATGTACAATATTTTATTACTTCGTATTATCGTCTTGATATAAATGTATAGGAAACGATTTTTATTAAATAGCTGTACACACAACGACACAATTCGTTTAGTAATAATAATAATAAAATGATTTCGGTCAACGAGTAAAATTCAAGGGACTCGGAAAAAAAATAATACACACTAATGCGTAGTGTGCGTACCGAACAATATTTCGCTTATTATAGTTGTGTTAGGTTTTGTCAAAAAACCTTTAAATATTTTAGTTATTAATATTGAAACATTAATAATATATATATATATATATACAGACTGTTCCACGAAGATATAACCCTTGAATTTTTTTCGGAGGTAACAAACATAATCAAATTATAGTTTTAGATTCCGAGCGTAGCGATGGAGCCGATTGGTTTTACTAAGATTTTTAATTTTTTCTTTCTTTGTTCTAGTCTGTGGACACGTTTTTTTTTTTTTCCAGTAAACTTGTTCGGCGTTGTTTAACGTGTTTCGACTTTTCTGAAAGCTCAAATTCACTAGATAGTAATTTAAAGAAGTCAGTTTTAGATTTTTGACGATATTTTTTGAAAAAAAGCACTTAAGGGGGAAAAAACGTAGAAAAACGTGCAATTTCACTATTTCATTTTTTTATGAAAACACGGATGACGTTTTCTACCAGAAAAAAATGATTAAATCGAAAAGTCCTTAGATATATGTTTTGTTGCTTTTTTGATTTACTTTCTTATGGTACCATCGTCAAAACTTTTGTGCCAATTTTGAGCTTTTAAGGAATTTTAATTTTTGAGAGTTCTTTTGCTGTAATTCAGTTATAAATACACGTAGAGACATAAAACTTGGTAATAATACTTATTTTGAACTTACCTAGACGTGGTAAAATTTCCAAGTTTCTCGGACAACTTTTTTTCTTTTCATAAAGCGTTTTGAAATCAAATTTAAACGAAAATCGCAATAAAAATTGCGTCACTTCAAATAATGTACTACCGAACTGCGCTCGGAATTGTCTATTGTCAACAATGATTTATCGTTGCTTACAGATATAAATGAAATAACTTTATGTATCCTACCTTACTATTTTCTCACCTACAACAGTAGCCGCTCCTATTCTCGGTATCATCTCATTTTTTTTTTTTTTTATGTATTATTCACAGGTATGAGGACTACACATATTTATATTTTCATTAAATTTTTTTTAGTAAAAAAAAATATATTTCATCACACATTTTTATCTGATGAATTCCGATAAATAATTTCTAACAGCCGTTTTAAATTCTTCTAACCTGTTTGAAAACCAATGTTATCGCGTTACGTAGACTGCTGTTACTTGGAAACTATTCATCGGGTATAAATGTGTGAGACAATTAAATGTTCAGAAAAAAAAAACCTGCAGAATGGCTATCTTTACATTTTCCGAAAATAATAAAATAAAAGTTTATTTTTTACAAAAAAAAAAAAGATCCTCGTCCTCGTGAGTAATATAAAATAGAATTTGATTATTTTTATTATCTTCGAAGATATTCAAAGGGTATATCATCTTGGGATGGCCTATACATATGTTAATAAATCATCATGGTTCTTGTTTTTTTGTACAAAATATATGGTATATTTTAATATTCATTGTTACAATAAAGTATTTTTTTCTAATAATTGAATTTAATCGTTTCATATATTACTTAGATAATGGTTCAATCTGCGAATATAGACAACAGGATTATGCATGTGAAAAGTCCTAAATTTTCTAACGTGAGCTGGTTCGGCTTCTTTTGGAATTTTAAATATTTCTTCCTCGACTATTTGGCACTTTTTTTCTATAGTTTCGTTTTTGGAATATTCGTCTTTCGTGTAGTCCAACTTCCGCAACAATTCTGTAGCTGATCCAATGAATTTTATCAAATCAGGATTTCCACTTAAGTCGATACGTTTGTTATGCAACATCATATTTATTAAAACGTCAATATGGTATTTAAATATCGACAACGACGTTCTAGCAATTTTCAATTCTGTACAATAAAAGTTCTCATCAATTTCACATTGAAATGTATATTGACATTTAGTATTTGATAAATAAGAATGAATAGTTAAATATTTCATCGCTTTCATAATTTTGTACCCTTCTTTTAACGCGACGTATAATATGACGTCGGCCACGATATTGTCGTATTGCACGATGTTGAGGTAATGTCTATCAGTTTTCAATTTGCTCTGTAATGCGGCCAAATTATACGTTCCCTCGGACGTATCAGATACTTCGTTGCGCCACTCCCATTTAGCCCCATCATCCTTCGTACTTGAAAATTCGTTGAGCTATAATTCATTACTATATTACATATGTATTAATAAATTATCAATACAATTTAAATACCGTTTTGTATCTACTCTACTAAAACGGAACGATAATAAAAAAAATATATTATTATGTATGGCATATTTCATTATGACTGTATCCGTTCTTAATCTGTGTGATTTGAAAAAATTAAAATAAAACACAGACGTTAAAAATAATGCTATTTCAATTATGACATTAGCGAAGAATTTATTTTTAATGATAAATAAATAGAAAAGTTAAGTATATTACCGAATACAATACAGGTATAACATCTTCAGTCGATACCTTAAAAAAAATGATAAATCAAATACCTTTTTTTTTTAAGTTTAATTAAGTTGAACATCTTAATATAACATTAATTTTAAATTTCACATGACAATCATTGATTTTATTTTTATTTTTTTGGTATATGAAATTGTTTATACAATTCTATTATATTCTATTATTATAATATCCATTATTTATAAATAAAAATTGAAACATAGAGTATGCATTGTTTTTAACCAAAATATTAATATTGTTGATTAATCATCTGTTGTGTTAATTATATTACATATCGAATAAATAAATACTATTATACACAATACACATCGTATTTATATTATTTTATTTTGGTATGCAAACCATTTGTATTCAGCCAATATCGTTTGTCTTTAAATTTTAAAGAATTATTTTGTTCAATTCCAATTAAAATATCCAAAAAAATACCTGTGTGGTTATATAATAGCCGTTTTATTTTATTTTTGAAGATATTATACATCTTCCGAAAACATCGTCTAATGTGACACTAATCATGGACATGTTTTAAATATATTACACGAATACATTAACAGTTCAGCTGAGTAACGCGAAGTAAAACGTCAAGTTCGGGTCTGAATTCTCTTCCTGAAATAGTTTTATAACATCCAATGTTTACAATAATATTTCTTCCTAACAAAATCATCTTTGATATTTTCAATCGTCATCGTTTATACAACGCAATACATTTCTACATGTGTGGTACACGCGTCGATGTCATTTCACCTTTATTATATTTGTATACTTAAAACATTTACTTTGAATTTATACATATACTCACTTAATGCATTTTTTTATGTAACTCATTTGTTTTAAAATAATTTTAGGTGCATACAATTATATTAAATATTATACAAAATCAGTAGAGTATCTATTTATAATTATAATTAGGCAAAACGAGTATTATAATATTCGATCATGCATTTGTACCTCGTTCATGTAGTTCTCATGTCTGTAATATTTAGTTTCCTATAAAATAAATTAAATACTGTAACACAATTGTTTTTAATACCTATGACTGAACTAAAAATTAGTATAATTCATTTTATATCGAGTAACTAGTGTTTAAATTTAGAAAAAAACAGGACAATTATCATTGATTTTCATTACTTAAACTAATATTAAATAGAAAATATTAACAGTTGCATCATAACAAATTGAATTATAATAAAAATATATTTATCTTAGCTGAAAGTTTACCATTACATATTTACCAAAATATTGCTACAATCCCACGATTCGATGCGGAGTTTTTCCGAAAAAAGTGCGCTATCGTCATCAACAT
Organism: Cinara cedri; assembly: GCA_902439185.1. Classification (NCBI taxonomy): domain Eukaryota; kingdom Metazoa; phylum Arthropoda; class Insecta; order Hemiptera; family Aphididae; genus Cinara; species Cinara cedri. Next base: position 1,406,243 of record CABPRJ010000949.1, read on the forward strand.
TCACAAACTAAAAAATGGATATAACATTGAACACAAATCAATTTAAAAGTGTATCTATTTGAAATAGCATTAGATATAATATCATCCGAACAGACGCTTTTGTCGTAATAATTATAATTGGGAAATATTGTTCATAATAAATAGAATCCGATTAGAATAACGTCAATAAAAATACGTACGTTCACGTTACACACTTCGGCTACAAATACATATTGCATAAAAAAATCAGATTCGACCTCTGCCGTACCGAACATATCGTAGCCAATTATTAACGGTGAACCCGTTGCATTACAAAACCGGTTTGAGATCAAATTAATCTCATTTTTGATAATCTCCATTAATACACTTTGATACTCCAAAAATGTTCGACTTTGTTTTGTATTTTCTTCTAAAAGTTGTTCACCATAAATCTCGTGTTCAATGTTTTCGTCGAGTTTGTACGATTTAATATTGAAAATTAAACGTTCTATCTTTTTCTTAATCAGATCGAGATCGGTTTCAGTAAAATGTTTTAAATACATCAAAGCTTCTAGTGCATTTCCGACGTCATATACACCGTAATCGTAAAGAAACGTAAAAACACAGTGGTCTTGATCCGACGTAAGTCTAATAGTTTTAATTATTTCCTCGTTCGAGACTTCATTTACCATTTTTTTTATCAGCTCAATTGCGAGTTGACAATAATAATGCATTTTCTTTAATATATAGCCAAAACTTCTATCCATAAAAAGTCTACCAAGGTTTTTTAGGTTATTTCTAACTGTTTTTAGTTTTTCCGATTTCATTTCTGTAGCACTTACATTGAACGAATATTTGTTCTTTTTAAACTCTTTTTTTATTACATCATACATGTCCACGAAAGACATGTCCATAACGTTTTGAATTTGATTCCAAGTTAATTCACTTTTGTACCTTAATTCGGCCAAATTTTTGAAACATTCTGTCAATAGAAACAGCGTGTTTAGAAATATTATAACCTTCATATTTTTTGTATAAACGTTAATTTTTAAATTATTCAACTAGTATACTAGGTATGTATTTCCAAACTTGTGCGCATGTAAACTTCGAGTAAAATTTTAAGTCAACATCACGCATAAACGTATAATGTGTTTTACAATAATTGTTTGCTTATATTAATTTTGATATTTATTTTATTTGTGTTTTGCTTTCGTTTTTCGATGCAAATATGTGGTTCAAAACACAAAGTTAATACGCCAGCAACGATTTAGCGGACTTTTTATTTCTTATTTTTGAAAAAATGTATTTAATCTATGTTTTCCCTTACTATTTATAAAGTATGTTTATGTGCGGACTTATTATTGTGAGAAAAAAACCAAATACTGTTCAACGTTAAGATGATGATGCGATACGGTTTAGATTTCGGTTTTTGATATTGAATATCAGTAATAAAAATTTGTATGGATGAAACAAACGTTCTACTCAAATACAATAGAGTATTATGGCCCTTGTTTAAACACATTTGCAAATGATAAGGTAATGGGCATAATATCGTGGTAAAGCATAATAATTGTTTGACAGACATCGAAGTTGTTCGCACAAATGACATATGGTGATGGTTAAAAACAATTTGGCGCAAAATACACGTGTGCAGTAATCAAGAGTGGCTATATGCACGTGCTAAAACTAGCATTACGGACGACCCTGTTGACAGATCGATGGTTGATATTTCTGTATAACATAGACGCAATAAAACATACATAATTTTAAAAAATAAATGATTTTTAACATTTCTTCCGTATTCGTGCTAAGTGAAGTAATTAAAAATCAAAATAATAAATAAAGATGTGTTTGACGGTAGACAAAAATTTAACTTCATGAAATATATATTTTTTTTTTTATAAGCATTTTATTGAAAATCGTAAAAATTAAGACGTTTCGAAACATATTTAACAGAAATTCGTTTATAATGCTATTTCGTTCGCACTGAGTTATCAATATTTATAGATATCATTTTAAAATAATACTTATTCCAAATACCTATTCTATTTTTTCTAATTTTAACATACCAAAGACGTATCTGTCTGGGGGTTCAAATATCCTCGGACATTTTGCAGGTTATATTATGCTGTGGGAAAATAATTAGTCCAATCAATTAAATGAGAACATCACTAACTTTAAGTTTACATCCCCAAGTTTACATTCTTATTGTAAACATAAGTTTACAACAAGAACTTATTATTAACATTAATATAATAACAGTACAATTAATTTAATAATAACAATTTAATAATCACTTCAATTTTGACAAACATATTATTGATATTGCTTAGTGTGTGTACCAACAATATTTCGCTCATTGTCCTAACATGAGGTTTTAATAAAATTCGATTAATATTTTAGTTTTAACTATTGAATTATTAAAATATTTCAATAAATAATTATGTTCCAAGTTACGTACTGTACGAAATGATTATAAGAAAGTCGTTGTATATTCGATTCGGAGCGAATTAGTTTTACTATGGTGTGCATTTTTTTTTTCTTATCTATAAACAATTTTTCCCCCAAAAATCTTACCCCATTATACAGAGTGTAGTAACATTTATGAAAATAAATTTTATCTAGTCCGTGCATTAGACAGATCATTTTTTGATTTCCCAAGAGGTTTTCGAGATAATATGGAAAAACCGAAATAAAACGGCAAATATTTACGGCGTACTCCAGTATTATTAGACTGTGACTTACGAGTAAAGTATAATTAAACATTTAATATGAGTCTAAATTTTTTTACCAATATGCGTCACATATAAATAAAAGTTAAACAATTTAAAGATTTCACTCTTAAACCTAACATAACTATACTCCCTTCTCACTACCAAACATTTTCTGAAATTTAATTATTTCAAATATATCACCCCCCTCATTCCAACCAACTCCCTAAAAAAAAAAAAAAATTCTGATTGCACCATTGGTAGTCAAAACGTTATTGAGCTATAATTTATTAATAATATATATGGATATTAATTATAAATTAATTTAAGTGCAGGTACTTTTGTATCTACTCTACTGAAACAATATGATAAAAATATATTATTATTTATTTTCTGTCAAGTATGGAAGGGGGGGAGGGGTGTTATAGGCGTTATTCTTTTTTGAGCGTATTAATTTTAATAAAACAATGTCAACAATTTCAAATCGAATATTTGAAGTTGATTCTTATGTTATTTTCTGTTTAGGAAAAATACAAATTGGAGAAAATATTAAAATAATTTTCCTTATGTATAAATTATACACACATTCCATAATAAAAGCTATCATTCATATCGACCGATGTGAGTAAAGTTTGGTTAGCTTTATGTAAGGGTCTCACCATCCTCACCTAACTAGAGGTTATAGGAAAGAATCTCATACCCAAGATTTTCGTTAGCAATGGTTGCATTACATGCGTGTCGTAACGATAGTAGATTTTTTTTTTTCAAATCTGATTTTGAGCTTGATAATATATTGACGTTTAAAGGCCCTAATAAAATATTATTCCCGAGATAGAGAAACATAAATAACACAAATACTGATTAGCGCCACTGTTCGTTGCGCTTCAAGAAAGAATTTCAACACTATGACAACGCGATTAAATACGTAAAATATAAATATGACATTATTCAAAACAATTACACGTTTTAGTTGATAGATTATTGTCATCGTAAAAATATCGTGACCAAAATGACTGACGATTCTTGTTTTTGCATTAATCTTTTGACGGTCGTCCTCGTCTTATTCCGATGCGTGTTGGGCGCCAGGATTTGCTGTAGTTCTTCGCTTACAGCACCGTACGTGGATGCCGACTCGGAAGACGGATACCGTTTCCCGGAGAACTCTCCGGACGTGTTACAAATCACATGCCGGTACACAAAGTCGACAACGATGTCACCAATCGCCAGCTCTAAAGTCGGCGGCAAACGACGACGACAGAAGCCATCGATAAAAAAAAACATCATCGGCAGTGGCCGGTGGTAAATCTGAACTGTATACGATTTCGGATATCATAAAACCTACTAATTTGCGAATATATCGCAATAGATATTAGGACTACAGTATTCACGATCACATGCCGTTAAGTGGACAACATCGTTGCACAGTTGTCAAAAATATATTACTGCTACTGTATTGTTACAAATTATTATTGTCGTTGTTCTTGGGTATTAATACTATTGGCCTTTACAGCTGTATCGTACAATTTTTGTAATTAATAATAATATTATTGCGATTTTTGTTTTTTGTGTTTTGTTATTGCCGTATCAAATTCACAACACTTGGTTTGTCGTTTTGTTTGGCACGTAAATCTCTATAATAGTAGTGATATTGTCATTTAAACTAATTCTTCATCAGAATTTTAGGGTAATAGGCGGTGCTTAAAATGGGAAAAAAAAAAGAGTGATTATAAGACTTGAAACAATTAAGCGTATCTTGAAATTACTTACTGAACTAAATCTAACCCGGGGAGGTGTTTCATCTCTATACTACCCTCTCATACTAATTTTTAATAATTATTTACGAAAAAAAAAAACAATAATGCAAGTTAAATTTGTACTTACCCTGCAATTTATAAATAATAATATGATATATTTATTTCAGGTTTTACTATAATAAATAATTTTAATGTGTTTTACATTCTGAACGGAGTAAAAATGTATTGGTTTTAATTTTTTTTTCCTGTGAATTACTTTTCTATCAGGAATACCGATCTAATTTTCAAGTGTATTATTTTCTCAGAAAGGAAATCTTTGAGTATATTTTTTGATTTTCCTATAGGTTTTCATAATAGAAAAAACGGGAAAAATGAACGTATTATTTTCAAATCGTAAATATTACGGCCTTTTAGGAAATGTATAACATTAAATCTCCCCGCTAACCTTTAACCCTCTAATTCTTTTAAACCTTCTCAACTTCTACATCAGTAGCCCACCGTCCACCCATCGTGCGAAGAATGTTTGTTTTTTTATTTCTTTGTCTATAAACAACTTATTTACTCAACATCTTGTTCTGACTATAAACTATGTGGGTAAAGGTGTCTGCTATAAAATGTCTTGATATTGTAATGAAGTCATATTTTGATTTTTCTTAAATAGTATAGTTAAAAATGGAGATAGCCCCCTCAAAAAAAAGTCAAGAATACTGGAATATATACATTATTTACACAACAGTATCTATTACATTAAATTTTGTTTTTTCATTGTAATTTAGCGAAAAATAACCATGAAAGCCAAACATTTCACTGAACATTACTTAATTTTTAATATTTATGACTATACTCATAATCTGCCCTAACGCACTATCGTCATAAATAATTTATATTCGTTATTGAATCCGTTATAAATTCGTGACAAATTAACCGATATTAGGAGTTGTATGTAATGAACAGTTTATTTACAGGAGACAAAAGTAATAATTTGCACACAACTTTAAATTAAAGAAAAACTCGTTATTATGTTAAGATAAAAATACTACCATTCGTAAGACAAAGTTCAGACTTATTCAGCTATATTATACATTTTTCATTAATGTTTTTTTTTTTAACTTAACCTATCTAAATGTGTCTAAGTAACATACCGGAAACAGAAGTAAAGTAAAATAAACATGCATTTAATAACATTAATATAACATAAATCAATTTTATTTAAAACTATTTTATATGCTGATTACTAATTTCTCTTATAATATTACTGTTAAGTGATAAGTTTTGTACTTAATTATTGAAGTATTCTTATTGTGTTTAAATAAATCTTCATACATTTAAACTTATATTCTAAGTATAAAATAAAAATATTTTATTATAACATAGAATATAATATTGTTGGTTATATTTTACCGATACGTTTTATTTATGAGTAGCATTACACTCGTAACTTACAAAATGGTTTANGATCCATTAATTTTAATAAATATGTTACTATCTCTTTAAACTCTATTAAACTGGCATTCTTCTTTAAATTGATACGTCTTTTACGCAATATCGTATCGATCAAAGCGTCAAAGTGATATTTGAATGTTAACAATAATGTCCTATTAGTATCTAATTGCGAATTAAAAATTAAATTCTCATTATCTGATATACAGTACTTAATATAAAGTTTTATTGCTTTCAATACTTTGATCCCTTCTTTTAACGCGACGTATAATATCACGTCGGCCGCGATATTTTCGTATTGCACGATACTTTGGTAATTATAATGGGTCTTCAATTTGTTCTGTAATGTGGCTAAATTGTATGAATTTTTTGACGTATCAGTTACTTCATTAGGCCACGTCCAGTTCACCTTATCATTCGTAGTCACCATGGTATTGAGCTATAATTGAGGAATATAATATACAGAGTGAACATAATAATCTGACAATTGAAATACCTTTTTTTGTGTTCAATATTTTTAAATGTTAGATTTTAATTATTACTGGAGCCTACTAGAATCTACTATGATTCCTTTATTTTATATATTTTATCATCGTTTAAAAATAAAAATTTCAAAATTCAAATCGGATAATATAATACTATTTAATTGTTATGTAATAGTGATAATGATAAAATGACGATTGTAGATGTAAAAAATTCCAGAGGTAAATATGTCCCCCGTTCAGATTTTCGTCAAAAGGTATAACGAAGAAGCAAATAGTGATGTGGAATGTCAGATCACTAGGAGTACATGGAAAACTTTAAAATTTGAAGTTATAAATAGAACGTCATAAAATTAATGTCCTAGTTATTAATGAAAAAAAATGGACTGGACTAGATTACTAGTCGGGAGATAACAGTGTAATATTTAATGGCGAACTTTGTTATGTTAAGGTACATCATACGCAATCATCCCATCCTACCCATTATTATACACAATTAATAGGTATTATATTAAGTATTGACGATTTGTAATATTTCGTAACTAGTCGTATCACCGAACTTTATAATCAGATTTTGATCAAATGACTATAGGACTGTCTTGAAGGAATATCGAATGAAAAAATAAAATATCATTCGAAAATTGGTTCATAGTTGACGGAATAATTAGTGAATAAATTTCTATGGCCAATATACTAATTATCAAGTAAATTATCAATCTTTTGGTTCAAATCAGTTCAAAATAACACAAAATATAGAAATGGATAAAGCTAGATGGTAAAATTATTATATGGTATGTATATAAAGTATAAGTATGTATGGTAGGTACATTACCGAAAAAAATATTTTTAACAAATCTTCCCGACGACCCTTAAAAAATGATAACAATTAATTTAAATTTGATTTTTTGTAAATTAAGTTTCAGGTGGATTGTCTTATACATAATATTATATTTAAATTTTAATTATATTGTCTTATGAACAATTTTTGAGTTCACCATATTATAATATTAGATAATCTATTTTAGATAGGCATATTATATACTGTCATTCCTTTGTCTTGTATTATAATATATCAGAAAAAATATATTTAAATGTATGATACATCTGCGACCTTCATTTCAATATAGTTTCATAGATACTACATAATAACAGGTACAGTCGGAATAAAAGAGTATAATTATTGTTGGTGTGAATTACAAATTTAAAAAAGGAAACATAAAAGCCGAGATAATTCGCACCATGGACAAATATCTGTTGTTTTTAGGTATCACAGGAAGTTTAAAATATTGGATATACATAGAGTGATCAATATAAGACAAAGCACTTATTATCTCTGTTATTTTTCAAATCGGTTCCCTTTCAATTTTGTATGAGTTATTTGAAATGAAATATTCAACGCATCGTGATTTAGAGAAATACTTTCAAAAACAACCGGGAAGCATAATATATAATTACAAAATTAATTTAAACTTTAAAAAATAATTATTATTATAACAAACATTTTAAGAAGTTTTGGGTATACTGCAGTTAAACTCCCAAGTGATTTTTCGAACAATTTTCTTTTCGGAAATCTATGTATTTCGACAAGTTAAGAATAATAGTACAATTAGATTTAATTGTCGGTCAGTCAGATGTACTACCTAAATAGAAAGATTAGTCAGATAAAATCATAACTGACAAAAAAAGTAAAAATTTTTTTCTAACAAATATCGGTTCCGGTTTGAGTTAAGATTCCTATGAAAATCAAAAAATGTTTTCGGTTACGTATCGGTTCTAACATTTTTAAAATGTTCCGGTAAAAATATCGGTTCCAAGCTCTGAACTTCATACTTGTCCTGCACACACTAGTACAGATATACTTACTACTACTAGTAATTAATCCCAATAGACATACCGCGTGTTTCTTTTGTATAGTTGGTACTCATAAAATAATAACTAATTTTTTACAACTGAATACTTTCCGCGGTGCATCGCTATACACTTTCAATTACCTACTTAAATCATAAGGCTGTCCAATTCTATCGGTGTTTCAGAATTCTTTTTTCAAAACAATGTTGTCCTGACCGACAGCTTTTCGAATATGTTAAATTATGATGAATGACAAATGATAAATCTCGGACACCAACATGTTCATCATTTACACTGACCACGAAATATCAGGAATGGAGTAAATCCTTCCAGGAACACTTGGAGGGAATTGTCTGGCGCAATATTTTTCGACCCGAACCTCCGGATCAGACCCGGGGAATCGGCACATATAAAAACCAATATAACAATATTTTTCTTAAACCCGATGAATTTCACCTCGGATCCGGTATGGACCAATGGGAAATTTAAGTAAATTTACTATGAAAAATCTATACCGATTAGGGGAAATACACTTTAGGACTCCTATTATTTTATATAAAAAATTTGAATTATTTTGGATTTTATTGTAATATCTATGGTTAAATGATATTAGAGTTGTTTTAATTAATTAAATATAAAACGTAAACATATAAAGTAATACGATTAAAAAATATCAAACAAATAATAGAATATTTACGTTATTTGTTTGGACCTTATATCCGTATTCTTCGGATCCCTAAAAAAAAAAAAAAAACAATACAATGTAATTATACAGTGGGAATGCATATTATTCTTATTATTATCTCATTCAATATGTTATAAACAACGAATTCCAAAGATAATAAGGTATAACGAATCATTTTTTCTTTCTCTGATTTACTGCTCAAAATAGGATACCCGATGGCAAATACAGTTAATAAATTGCATATAGAAATAAGAAATAAGAAAAATGTATTTGTTTTGTAAAATATCTATAATGCAAAAGTAATCTATGAAAATGTTGAACTTACCAAAATACTACTACAATCCCACGATTCGATATGATGTTTTTCCGAATGGAGTTCACTATCACTATTAGCATTCACAAACTAAGAATATTAAATACAAGTATATGTTAACATATTATCTAATTTTGTATAAACAGTAATTTTCTGTATAATAATTAAAATTAGAAATATGTTTCATAATCAATAAAAGACATTCAAAAAAAAACTTACTTTCACGTTACATTCTTCGGACACAAATACGTAATGCATAAAATTATCAGTTTCAAAATTTGTATTACTGAACATATCATCATTGATAAGCTGAGGACCCGTTACATCACAAAACAGATTTGAGCTAAGATAAATGTCTTTTTTGATATTATCCAATAATTCATCAAAGCTAACTTCAAGGTCGGGTATACTGTCATTAAAATCTTGCACTTCACCATAAATCTGGTGTTTAATATTTTCTTCTAGTTTATATGATTCAATATTTTTTATTATACGCTTTAAATTTGTCAGTATTATTACAAGATTAGTTTCAGTAAACAATTTTAAATACATCATTGTTTCTAGTGCATTTTCGACTTCATATTTGCCGTAATCGTACAGAAACGTAAAAATACAGTATTGTTGATTTGAATGCAATTTAATTATTCTAATTAATTGTTCATCCGAGATAGTAAAAGGCTTATATTTTATCAGCAGGATCGCGAATGTACAAAAGTAATACATTTGCTTCAGTATATAACCAATGGTTCTGTCCATAAACCGTGATCTCACACTGTCAAGGTTTTGTTTGACTAAACTTAATTTGTCACTATTCGTTCCCGTGATACCTACATTATATGTAGAACTTCTTTCTTTGAATCCTTCATTGATTACATTAAATATTTTCTCATTCTGAGAAATTTCCATAATGTATTGTATTTGATTCCAAGTTATTTTTTGTTTGTGTCTTAATTCATCAAATTTAAAACATTCTGTCATTAGACATAATGTGTTAAGGAATATTAAAATCTTCATATTTATTGCGATGTGTGTAATCGTTTATTTTGAAATACCTTCGACTGGATACTCTGTAGAAGCCTCCTAAATGNGATTTATTACGCAATAATAACAATTTGGAAATATTAAAATAATTTTTGTCGTAAATTTGTCTGTTTTTCTTCAGGTTTTTGACTACAGTTTGTTTCAATTATTTCGAAAACTGCTTTGAACATCAAAAATCGACTTGAATACATAATAAAATACTAATATTTTTTTTATGCAATTCTCAAAATTCGGTACTATAGAAAATCAAAACTAAAAAAAAAATCGAAATTGAATTTGTACTTTTAAAATATTGCCGGCTACATAATTTCTATTTACTATTATATATTATTATATACAATATAAATTCTGGTGCCTTTCTATCTCTTTCCAAAGGTATTTTGTAGGTATTACTTTTCGGTTAGGTATTTATTCATATGCTTTATTTATATTCTATCAGTTAATAGATACGTAATTGTTTGAGTTTTTGTTATTATTAAATTTCTTAATCACGTATTATGCGAAACTAAATAAATCGCAGCATAATTTTAAACAACTCGATTTATTTATGTTCATGTTCACGGAGTCCATTGCGAATCAATTTTTATTAGTTCGTTATCAAAAATGATTGCATTATTTTAAATGTTTACTATTAGAATATTACAACCATAAAAGTTCTCATTTAAAATAATAACACAATGCATGTATTTGCCATGTAATATTATTTTAGATATTATTTATGTCATATTATTGGTTATTAAAAAGGCTTTTGAAAGCAGTCAATAAATATGTTGATAGACAAACAATTATCATGACTGTAATCATTCAATTATAATAATATGTATTATGAATTTGATGTGCAACAAACATTGAATGTATTATTAAATAATATAATGATTGTAGGTTACAAAATATTTCATTATGGTAAAGAAAAAATTAGGAATTATTGAATGTGAAAAAAATTGAACTATTCCTTAGTTAATAGAAATGTAATCAAACACAGGATTGCAATGCATATTCTAAAAGTTGTAAATTGAATTTATTCGAATTTATGAAACGTGAATACGCGTTACTCGCACACAATTAATATTCAGTTTTAATAATGGCAAATTAAATACCATTGGCACGTTTTTCAAATATTGTACGATTTTACAGGACGATAGTAAATAGGTTATTCTTCCATGTATCCTATATGAAAAAATCAAAAAACGTAGCTTGATTTTGTTTGTTTTAAAATAATGATAATGCATATATATTCGAAACTGTTTTTAAAGAACTTGAATAAAAGTATACATATATATGTATGTAATGAACANAAATTTTGTTTTTTCATTGTAATTTAGCGAAAAATAACCATGAAAGCCAAACATTTCACTGAACATTACTTAATTTTTAATATTTATGACTATACTCATAATCTGCCCTAACGCACTATCGTCATAAATAATTTATATTCGTTATTGAATCCGTTATAAATTCGTGACAAATTAACCGATATTAGGAGTTGTATGTAATGAACAGTTTATTTACAGGAGACAAAAGTAATAATTTGCACACAACTTTAAATTTAAGAAAAACTCGTTATTATGTTAAGATAAAAATACTACCATTCGTAAGACAAAGTTCAAACTTATTCAGCTATATTATACATTTTTCATTAATGTTTTTTTTTTTTAACTTAACCTAAATAAATGTGTCTAAGTAACATACCGGAAACAGAAGTAAAGTAAAATAAACATGCATTTAATAACATTAATATAACATAAGTCAATTTTATTTAAAACTATTTTATATGCTGATTACTTATTTCTTTTATAATATTACTGTTAAGTGATAAGTTTTGTACTTAATTATTGAAGTATTCTTATTGTGTTTAAATAAATCTTCAAACATTTAAACTTATATTCTAAGTATGAAATAGAAATATTTTATTATAACACGGAATACAATATTGTTGGTTATATTTTACCGATACGTTTTATTTATGAGTAGAATTACACTCGTAACTTACAAAATGGTTTAATCTACGAATATTTAATNTTCTCTTATAATATTACTGTTAAGTGATAAGTTTTGTACTTAATTATTGAAGTATTCTTATTGTGTTTAAATAAATCTTCATACATTTAAACTTATATTCTAAGTATAAAATAAAAATATTTTATTATAACATAGAATATAATATTGTTGGTTATATTTTACCGATACGTTTTATTTATGAGTAGCATTACACTCGTAACTTACAAAATGGTTTAATCTACGAATATTTAATATAGGATTAATCATATAGAATTCTCTTAGATTTCCAAATCCATCAATCTCAGAAGCAATTGAAACATTTTCATCTATTGTACCTATTTTGTCTAAGAATGATTCGACCTTCCTATCTTCATCATTTTCGGTACCAACTTTGATAAACAAAGGATCCATTAATTTTAATAAATATGTTACTATCTCTTTAAACTCTATTAAACTGGCATTCTTCTTTAAATTGATACGTCTTTTACGCAATATCGTATCGATCAAAGCGTCAAAGTGATATTTGAATGTTAACAATAATGTCCTATTAGTAATTAATTGCGAATTAAAAATTAAATTCTCATTATCTGATATACAGTACTTAATATAAAGTTTTATTGCTTTCAATACTTTGATCCCTTCTTTTAACGCGACGTATAATATCACGTCGGCCGCGATATTTTCGTATTGCACGATACTTTGGTAATTATAATGGGTCTTCAATTTGTTCTGTAATGTGGCTAAATTGTATGAATTTTTTGACGTATCAGTTACTTCATTAGGCCACGTCCAGTTCACCTTATCATTCGTAGTCGCCATGGTATTGAGCTATAATTGAGGAATATAATATACAGAGTGAACATAATAATCTGACAATTGAAATACCTTTTTTTGTGTTCAATATTTTTAAATGTTTAGATTTTAATTATTACTGGAGCCTACTAGAATCTACTATGATTCCTCTATTTTATATATTTTATCNCTGAATATTTTCTTTTTAATTCTCGTTACAAAATTCAAATCGAACAATATAATACTATTTAATTGTTATGTAATAGTGATAATGATGAAATGACGATTGTAGATATAAAAATATCCAGAGGTAAATATGTCCCCCGTTCAGATGTTCGTCAAAAGGTCTAACGAAGAGGCAAATGGTGATGTGGAATGTCAGATCACTAGGAGTATATGAAAAATTTTAAAATTTGAAGTTATAAATAGAAAGTTATACAATTTATGTTCTAGGTATTAATGAAATAAAATGGACTGGACTAGATTACTAGTCGGGAGATTACAGAGAAATATTTGATGGCGATGAGAACAAAATTAACAGACTGGAACTAATTGAAAATAAAGAATTTGGCCATAAAATCTAGAGTACTATCCACTTCAATGATAGAATTGGATATATCGAAGTAAAAACTAAACAAACAGACACATTTATTAAACAGATTTACATGCCAACTTCTAATCATAAAGACGAAGATTTCGAAGAAATGTACGAACTAGTTTTAGAAATAATAGAAATGGCAAAGGAAAGAGACAATATAATTATTTTAGTATATTGGAGTGTGGTTGTAGGCGAAGGGACTGAACCAGGAGTAACAGGAAAGTTTGAAGTCGCACTAAGAAACCAAAGAGGTGATAAACTTATATAAGCAGGTAATTGGTATCAATTGGATTATATACTAATTAGAAAAAAATAAAGAAATCAAGTTAAGTAAAATAAAAGCTTTTCGGGGGTAGACATAGACTTAATAATTTGAATTATTATCTTGTAGTTATGGCGACAAGAGTATGTCTTAATGAGAAAAACCGGAAATTTATGAGGATACATAGAAAGTTCTTAAAGAAACAATAACAAAAACAGCTTATAAGATTTTAGAGAAAATTAAGAACAGCCCTATAAAGCCATTGATTAGTACAAACATAGTAGAACTCATAGACGCAAAAAGAAAGTATAAAAATGGAAAAAGAGGATAGAAGAGAGGACAAAAGAGTGATTGCTAGAAGAAATGTGCTCATCTGTAGAAAAGTGTTTTACAAGAGGCTTAAGTGATAAAGCATATTTATAACTATTTTAAATTTTTTGTTTTTTATTTAAGATTTTATAATTAAATCAAATTATTAATTTTTTTCTTATCTTGACAATTGCATAAACAATTTGTTTAGTTTAAAAAAAAAAAACAAAACAAAGAAATCATAGTGTACAGCTCTAGTAATTATAACTAGAAAAAAACACTTAATTTTATTGAACAAACAAACAATTTTTTCATGTGTCAGTTCTTCTCGTTATATGGTGTACGGAAAAATTATAAATATAAAAGTGTGTATGATTGGGGGGTGCCAAATTTATTATAAATAATATATTGACATTGTGTAACATTTTGTAATTATTAGTTAACTCCAAAACAATGATATAAATTAATAAAATATTAATAGAAGGGATACAATACATTTAGTTATAATATTATATTATATTTTAAAAAATATTTAAGATTCAGTGCATGGTGAGGAATGTGTTGGTTTTACTATGATACGTGATTTTTTTTTTCGATTTGAACAAATTCTCTGTTCAAAATTGTACATCAAAACTAACAAAAATAAAAAATTAAAAAAATACACAATAAAACCAATAAAACCTTTGCTATATTTTGAATCTAAAACTCAATTATTGTAAATTTTTTTATTTTTTTTTTAAAATTTCAAAAATTTATTATCGAACAAAAACATACAAATTTCTTAAAAGTTAATTACAGTAGTTTTAAGATTTTTTTCCCATTCTACGTATCCCTTCTACCTATTCATTTAAGGGATGCCGAATATTTAGGACCCCATTTAGTGATAAATGGCTATTTTTTTTATATTAATGTGGTACCGAAATTTTAATACAAATCAATTTTTAAAAAACCCTTGGAACTACTGTACATTTTTTTAGTTATCGTGTATTTTAAGTCTGTTATTTTGTTATGTTGAGGTACATCATACGCAATCTCTTCATCCTACCTATTAATTATACACAATAAATAGGTATAATATTAAGTATTGACGATTGGTAATATTTTGAACTAGTCGTATCACCGAACTTTATAATCAAATTTTGATCAAATGACTATGGGACTGTCTTAAAAGAATATTGAATGAAAAAATAAAATATCATTCGAAAATTTGTTCATAGTTGACGGAATAATTAGTGAATAAATTTCTATGGCCTATATACTAATTATCAAGTAAATTATCAATCTTTTGGTTCAAATCAGTTCAAAATAACACAAAATATAGAAATAGATAAAGCTAGATGGTAAAATTATTATATGTTATGTATATAAAGTATAATTATGTATGGTAGGTACATTACCGAAAAAAATATTTTTAACAAATCTTCACTCCGACGCTTGAAAAATGATAACAATTAATTAAAATTTGACTTTTTGTAAATTAAGTTTCAGGTGGATTGTCTTATACATAATATTATATTTAGTTTATAATTAAATTGTCTTATGAACAATTTTTGAGTTCACCATATTATAATTCTTGATAATCTATTTTAGATAGGCATAAACTATACTGTCATTCCTTTGTCTTGTATTATAATATATCAGCAAAAATATATTTAAATGTGTGATACATCTGCGACCTTCGTTTCAATATAGTTTCATAGATACTACATAATTACAGGTACAGTCGGAATAAAAGAGTATAATAATTGTTGGTGTGAATAACAAATTTAATTTAGGAAACATAAAAATCGATATAATTCGCACCATGGACAAATATCTGTTGTTTTTAGGTATCATAAAAAGTTTAAAATATTGGATATATATAAAGTGATCAATATAAGATAAAGCACACATTATCTCTGTTATTTTAAAAATCGTTACACTTTCAATTTTGTATGAATTATTTGAAATTAAATATTCAACGCATCGTGATTTAGAGAAATACTTTCAAAAACAACCGGTAAGCATAATATATAATTATAAATTTAATTTAAACTTTAAAAAATAATTATTATTTTAACCAACATTTTAAGAAGTTTTGGGTATTGTGCAATTAAACTCCCAAGTGATTTTTCGAACAATTTTCTTTTCGGAAATCTATGTTTTACAACAACTTACAAATAATGGTACAATTAGACTTAATTGTCGGTCAGTCTAATTTTTTGTACACCTATCCAAAATCACGACATAAAAATTAAATAGGACAGGTTACTCGTGAATTATACTGGCTTCGTTTTAGTTTTTGATGCAGTTAAGTTTTCATGAATGTTTTTATGCAAGAGAAATCATCATAAATTATTTTGTCCGTGTTCTTAAAGATAAAGTATATGGGACATAGGATTATTTATTTTAAACGAAATACCAAAACATGTGGGGATATAATTTCTATCGAAATGTAATAATTAAAAAAAAATACCAATTGCTTTAGTAATTTAAACAATACAATTTAAACTTAGGTACCAACAGAATTGAAAATATTACGGCCCTCCAAAATAGTATCTTATCACTTTTCGTATCCTAAATTGTAATCAGACACCTCTTAGATAACGATTGACGGTTATTTTGTTGGAGTCATCGTTTTATAAGTATAGACTACACTAGTCGGCAATTTATTATGTGTATATATTTGTGAAAACTGTTCAGGAACTATTAAGCGTGTTATTATATTATATTTAATGTGTATTTGAATATTGCGTACATAAATATAGGTGGAAGTATAAGAGTATATTATTTTATTAGTTTAACTCACAACCCAATAACAATTTATATTATTTTAATCGTTTTGATTATCATTTTGTTACACATAAACATAACCAGCGGTCGTCATCCAAAACTATTTATAAACTATACAATTATACAATTATATAAATATAAGAAAATAATTACGACGACAGGTCTTACATACCGACGGGCGAATGACAATATTTATTATTTATTTTATATATTTATATTTTGATTACTACTCTAATAACTGATAGATTATAGAATTATAGAATTTCAAGTACATGTAAACGTTGACAACATCAACCAAATTTAATGAATCAATTTTATTATTTGTAGTACATCTAAATGGGTACATGTAGATGTACTACCTAAATAGAAAGAATAGTCAGATAAAATCATAACCGACAAAAAAAGTAAAAATTTTTTTCTAACAAACATCTGTTCCGGTTTGGATTAGGGTTCCTATGAAAATCAAAAAATTTTTTCGGTTACGTACCGGTTCTAACATTTTCAAAATGTTCCGGTTAAAACATCGGTTCCAAGCTCTGAACTTCATACTTGTCCTGCAGACACCAGTACTCTATATGAATGATGATGATCATTAGTTAGCCAATAGACATACCGCGTGTTTCTCTTGTATAGTGGGTACTCATAAAATAATAACTAATTCTTTACAACTGAATACTTTCCGCGGTTCATCGCTATATACTTTCAATTACCTACTTAAATCATAAGGCTGTCCAATTCTATCAGTGTTTCAGAATTCTTTTATTCAAAACAATGTTTTCCTGACCAACAGATTTTCGAATATGTTAAATTATGATGAATGACAAATGATAAATCTCGGACACCAACATGTTCATCATTTACACTGACCACGAAATATCAGGAATGGAGTAAATCCTTCCAGGAACACTGGGAGGGAATTGTCTAGCGCAATATTTTTCGACCCGAACCTCCGGATCAGACCCGGGGATTCGGCACATATAAAAACCAATATGACAATATTTTGCTTAAATCCGATGAATTTCACCTCGGATCCGGTATGGACCAATGGAAAATTTAAGTAAATTTACTATGAAAAATCTATACCGATTAGGGGAAATACACTTTAGGACTCCTATTATTTTATATAAAAAATTTGAATTATTTTGGATTTTATTGTAATATCTATGGTTAAATGATATTAGAGTTGTTTTAATTAATTAAATATAAATTGTAAACATATAAAGTAATACGATTAATAAATATCAAATAATAGAATATTTACATTATTTGTTTGGACCTTATATCCGTATTCTTCGGATCCCTAAAAAAAAAAAATACAATACAACGCAATACAATGTAATTATAAGTGTGAATGCATGTTATTCCTATAATTTTTTTAAATAAATAATATAAAAGACGGACATACTTTGCACAATGGGTGGGTCTCTGTTGTGGAAAAGAAGTTGAGAAGGTAGCAGGGAATTTGAATGTATATCAATAGGCAAAAATAAATAATTTGAAACGCAAAATAATTCTGAGCGAAGTTCTGTTACACAAATTTTTAAAGGCCTTAAAACGTATTTAAGATTCTCAACAAAATTTGATATTAAAATATTACAGTCAATATTGTTTTATTTATTATTTTTTTTTTTTTTATTGTATAAATAGTAAGAATTATAGAGAAGTACCGATCGAATGAAAATTACGTGAAAAACAAATTTCTACAAATAGCTCAAAAAAGTCAAATTTTTAAAAATTTGACTACGTTTAAAAAAATTAAATATACATTTTCTGTCAAAATTTAAAGTTTCCTTGAATATTTTATACTGAGGATTTCTTATAACATTTTTTTAAAGCCAGGTTTCTGGTAGAAAATATAAATTAAAAAAATATAAAATCATGAATTCGTTTCGCCGTACTCTAAATATTTGTCTGTTTATCCATGCATTTTTCCAACGGTTTTGCTACGTTTTTTTCATATTATTATGAAAACCACTGAGAAAATCAAATAAAAAAATGCTCTTGCTAAAGTATCAGCTAGATACAAATTTCTTTTAAAATATATGCCACACTTGATACATTAGAGTTAGAATTCTGTTAAAAATTGTGTACACAGAAAAAAAAATAAAAATATAATCATCATTATAAAACTAATACATAAATCATTTAGCTCAGAATCTAAAACTAATAAATATAATTTATATCGTTTAAAGAATATTTATTTTTAAAACAGAAAAGGAATATTATCATTAGCTATTTTATGTATATATATTATCAAACCTTAAACATAAAACAATACAAAACCGAATAGTTTCATTAATCATTGCAAATAAAATTAAAATTAAAATTAATTTTCCTTATAATACAAATACATGTTTAAACCTTGATAATTCATAATTTTGCTCTTGAAATTTCTCTAGACAAATATGAGTCGTGATATATTCTTTACTCGAGTTTCTTGATAATAAAACGTACAAATCTCATTAACACATTATTGCTAAGTAAAAGTATAACGAATCATTTATCTGATTTACTGCTCAAAATAGAATACCCGATGGCAAATACAGTTAATAAATTGCATATAG
The DNA here is from genome assembly GCA_902439185.1 of Cinara cedri. Lineage (NCBI taxonomy): Eukaryota > Metazoa > Arthropoda > Insecta > Hemiptera > Aphididae > Cinara > Cinara cedri. The sequence continues at coordinate 1,425,770 of CABPRJ010000949.1, forward strand.
AAATAAGATATAAGAAAAATGTGTTTGTTTTGTATAAAATCTATAATGCAAATTTACATAATAAAAATGTTGAACTTACCAAAATGCTACTACAATCCCACGATTCGATATGATGTTTTTCCGAATGGAGTTCACTATCACTATTAGCATTCACAAACTAAGAAAATTAAATACAAATATATGTTAACATATGATCTAATTTTTTATAAACAGTAATTTTCTGTATAATAATTAAAATTAGAAATTTGAATTATAATCAATTAAAGACATTAAAAAAAAACTTACTTTCACGTTACATTCTTCGGACACAAATACGTAATGCATAAAATTATCAGTTTTAAAATTTGTTTTACTGAACATATCATCACTGATAAGCTGAGAACCCGTTACATCACAAAACAGATTTGAGCTAAGATAAATGTCTTCTTTGATATTATGCAATAATTCATCATAGCCAACTTCAAGGTCGCGTATACTGCCATTAAAATCCTGCACTTCACCATACATCGGGTGTCTAATATTTTCTTCGAGTTTATATGATTCAATATTATTTACTAAACGCTTTAAATTTGTCTGTATTAATTCGAGATTAGTTTCAGTAAACAATTTTAAATACATCATTGTTTCTAGTGCATTTTCGACATCATATTTGCCGTAATCGTGCAGAAACGTAAAAATACAGTATTGTTGATTTGAATGCAATTTAATTATTCTAATAATTTGTTCATCCGAGATACCATAAGCCTTATCATTTATCAGCAGGATCGCGAATGTATAATAGTAATACATTTGCTTCAGTATATAACCAAAGGTTCTGTCCATAAACCGTGATCTCACACTGTCAAGGTTTTGTTTGACTAAACTTAATTTGCAAGGTTTTGTTTGACTAAACTTAATTTGTCACTTTTCGTTCCCGTGATACCTACATTATATGTAGAGCCTTTTTTGTTTAATCCTTCATTGATTACATTAAATATTTTCTCATTCTGAGAAATTTCCATGATGTATTGTATTTGATTCCAAGTTATTTTTTGTTTGTGTCTTAATTCATCAAATTTAAAANCGTTTATTTTGAAATACCTTCGACTGGATACTCTGTAGAAGCCTCCTAAATGTTACACTTGTAATTGTTGACTACAATTTTAAGTCAACATCACGCTTAAACGAATAATGTGTTTTATGATAGTTATTTGCTTATACCATAGAATTCGGTAGTTCTGTTAATTGCAGTTTTTTTTTAAATTCTACAAAACGTGTGTTTATCACACAAAGTCAATACCTGAACTACTGGTAGGTTAATCCATTGCAAATTTTAAGAAATTCTATTGAATTTAATATTGTATTTCTTCAACAAAACCATTCCTGTATTCCGAAAAATATGAGGACAACATATACAATTATATTATTAAATACCAAATTTAAAAATTTAGCTGGTACTATTGTGTGTTCTACTGTTGTAGATGGGGAGTTTGAAGAATAGGGTACTTAGATTTATTACGCAATAATAACAATTTGGAAATATTAAAATAATTTTTGTCGTAAATTTGTCTGTTTTTCTTCAGGTTTTTGACTACAGTTTGTTTCAATTATTTCGAAAACTGCTTTGAACATCAAAAATCGACTTGAATACATAATAAAATACTAATATTTTTTTTATGCAATTCTCAAAATTCGGTACTATAGAAAATCAAAACTAAAAAAAAAATCGAAATTGAATTTGTACTTTTAAAATATTGCCGGCTACATAATTTCTATTTACTATTATATATTATTATATACAATATAAATTCTGGTGCCTTTCTATCTCTTTCCAAAGGTATTTTGTAGGTATTACTTTTCGGTTAGGTATTTATTCATATGCTTTATNCTTAGATTTATTACGCAATAATAACAATTTGGAAATATTAAAATAATTTTTGTCGTAAATTTGTCTGTTTTTCTTTAGGTTTTTGACTTCAGATTGTTTCAATTATTATGAAAACTGCTTTGAACATCAAAAATCGACTTGAATACATAATAAAATACTAATATTTTTTTATGTTATTCTCAAAATTCGGTACTATAGAAAATCAAAACTATAAAAAAAAAAAAATCGAAATTGAATTGGTTCTTTTAAAATATTGCCGGCTACATAATTTTTATTTACTATTATATATTATTATATGCAATATAAATTCTGGTGCCTTTCTATCTCTTTCCAAAGGGATTTTGTAGGTATTACTTTTCGGTTAGGTATTTATTCATATGCTTTATTTATATTCTATCAGTTAATAGATACGTAATTTTTTGAGTTATTGTTATTATTAAATTTCTTATTTACGTATAATGCAAAACTAAATAAATGGCAGTATAATTTTAAACAACTTGATTCATTTATGTTCATGTTCACGGAGTCCAATGCGAATCAATTTTTATTAGTGCGTCTATTGAAATTGATTGCATTATTTTAAATGTTTACTATTAGAATATTATTACCGTACAAGTTCTCGTTTAAAATAATAAAACAATGCTTCTATTTGCCATATAATATTATTTTAGATTCATATTTTGGTTATTAAAAACTGTTTTGAAAGCAGTCGAGAAATATATAATAAAACCAATATGTTGCTGGACAAACAATTATCAAGACTGAAATCAATCAATTATAATAATATGTATTATGAATTTGATTTGCACCAATCATTGAATGTATTATTAAATAATATTATGATTGTAGGTTACAATACATTTCACTATGGTTATGAAAAAATTAGGAATTATTGAATGTGAAAAAAATTTAATTGCCGGTCAACTTATTATTAAGGGATATATTTGTGACAATATTATAATTGTTACACCACGTCGCCGATATCCGTTTTTCCGCCAACATTTTGTTTTTTTTTAATATTTACCTGTGAATGTTACGTCGAGTGAAGTACACCTATTCATGACTCCACCCTACTATAGATCATATTACAACAACTCGTTTCCGTTGTCGTTTTTGTAGATATTACACTTGTTCTATTAAATTGTCCCCATATTAAACATTAAATTATGAAAATAATAAGAACAATTATTTTGAACATCTATCTTATCGTTGATTACCTATTGGTATTGTCAATAGTTTATTGTATTTTCGATAATACTTAATTTATATATTTACCTTAGCTCATGCTGCCGACATTTCTTTAGCAATAGTAATTTTATTGCAACAATAATATTTCAATTCAAAATCATAATATAACCGATAAATGTATCGGCAAAATAGGAAGATTTTTATTACCTTATAAAATCGGTTTGTTTGTCAGCAAAATGGAAGTCGGCGATGTAGGAAGACACATAATAAACGTTGACATCAGTAGGAAAGTATTGTGAAAATATATCTCTCGCTGCCTCGCTTGCGATAAGCACATGCATAGGGTAGTTAGGGTAAGCATTTGACTACTCTGCGAACTTATTTCCCCACCAAATATTCAATTTTATCATATAATAACCGTTTTGTTATTTAATTATGTTCAACACGGTAAATGGTAAAATTTTTAATATTGGTTATAAAGTGACTGGTATCATTTATTCAGTTCTTCGTACGGCTATCAGCTGCAGCTGTTGTCAGTAAATAACAGTTCCATCATAGAGTATTAATTATCATATTGCCGTATGAAACTATTCCAAAATGGAATTTAGGGTACAAAAAGATAACCTACTACTATCACGAACCAAACAACTGACCTCACTAGTTGATTGAAGTTTCAACATATTAATCTGCTACCTATCATAGATTATAATTTATTTTATCGAATGTGCGTTTAATGTATAATATGAATGCCAGTAATGTCTTCACACAATTATAACTGCTATCGGTTATAAATTGAAAAAAATAAGATTACTTAAGTTCACTTTTGAGATGAAAAAAATGTTGTAACATTCCTTGATCATAACTGAATAGATACTATTAAAATATCATATAACGTTCATAAAATTTAAAACTCAAAGAATTTTACCAATAGGCATTAGGTACCTATCATGGACTAAAATAGAAAGAACTTGAAATTACTAGACGGGTGGGTTATAGGAGAAGGACCTCTTACAGTTGACGAGTGTGGTGAACCGGAAGGGAAATGTTCTTTATCGACGCAAGCACCGCCTAGTAATACCTACACAGGTACACGAGACGTATAAGGTTTAGTGAAAAACGACATGGGTGAAAAGTGACGATGATGGCGTAAGTTACAACGTTACAGAGTATTTCCCCTCCGGTACTCCACACTCGTGATTAGTAAGCCACCTGACGGTACGGCTGTGGTTTTCAGACTATTTTCATCTTAGTCCAGGGTACTTTTTCAATTATTTTCTCAATTATAATTAAGGAATATTAAAAAATAGTTTATTATCTTATTGAAAACGTTAGCTATGAGTTTAAGACGATCATACACAAGTAGACTTTAACGTGTTACATATTTAAAACTAGTGTAATATGTGTTAAATTTTTGTTATATTACTTAGGTAGAAGTCTTAATAATATTCTGCATTGCGTGATTATCACATCAGGCATATGTTAAAACATTGTATATTTCATGCATTATCAATTTGATAAAATTTCAAACATTATTAGATTTGTATTTTTATTTTTACTTTTTTTGATTTTGTACACTGTATTTTATTTAAATGGAAGAAAAATCAGCAATAATTTTACACGTGAGGCAAGAAGCTGTATTCTATCTCAATGTTATTACTAAACACGTTTGAATTTGCAGTTAACCTAAACATTTTAAATGGTTTGATACATTTTCGTTTAAAAACTGCTTTTCTGGTGGTTTCATCTTACTATAACAGTATACAATATTACTATTGCGAATAACTACGGATGAACTTTTTCACAATATAAACGTTAAAATATATATCTACCTATATAAACATTTATTTGTCTGTACAATAACAGAGAATAAAACTATTTTATTACATTTTTCGTTTTCTTTATGTTTCAGGTAAGATAAAATAATATACAGACTAAGGAATTCTCCGTAGCCCACGGTGAGTTATTCGCGGTTATATTATTTATAAATTAAAATGCATTCAGTTATAATAATATATAGGTGGTATCCGAAATGTTTTCATTTTTATTAAGTTTAAAAAATGTAGGGAGTTATTCAAAGGTTTTTCAACTATATAGGTATACAGAAATAATAATAATGTTATCATTATCAGTGTTGATTTTTCTTTATGCTCAAAATTGAATCAATAAACAATAATGTTGTATTTTAATCTTTATACTAATTATGGTAAATTACCATATGTTTATTTTTATTTTATGATTTACATTTCGAGTGTATCCGTGTATAAAATTTTTTTGAAAGATACACGATTGCGAACGATTTTTTGTGTAGCGTTGTGAAACGAACGTAAACGTTTATTACGAATCTATTATTCAATCAATCTTTTATAAACAATACATGACGAATTAAGTCAATGTCTTGAATTCAGATTTTGTTTAAAGTTCTTTTTTTCTAATGACGTAGATCATGTATATTCATGGGAACTATGGCAGTAAGTTCTAATTAAAAGGTTAGACACTGATTTTAGTATTACAAACGTGTTAATACCGTTCATTAAACTAGATACATTATTTCTTGCTATTCTGTGGGTAAAAAAATCATCGGTAAGTTAATGATGTTTTTATTGTATACGTAAATATATTGAACTGTTATTATTTCACTTGTATCGTGTTATAATTATCGATACATAAAAAAAGACGGATATACTTCACACGATGGGTGGGCCACTGTTGTAGGTGATAAGTTAGAAATGTAGGATACACAAAGATTAATCATTGCTAATGAAAAACTATTCTGAGCGGAATTTGGTCATACATAATTTAAAAGGTCGTAGTATTTACGATTTTCGCCAAAAAAATTCTTATAAAAAAAAAATTTGTATTTCACTGTTTTACCGCAAAATACGACTTATAATGAACCTCCTATTTGAACTTGTCTGATACAAATATGGAGAAATGTAAATATTTTATTCTGTACATGTTGTGGTATACCCAAGATATAATTGATAGCACTTTTTCTGAGAGGAAATCTTACTGGGAAGGTATTTTAAAGAGATCATTTTTCGATTTTCTTAGGAGTTTTCTTATCAAATATGAAAAATCGAGAGAAAAATGAAGAAAAATGGGAAAAACGTAAGAAAAACGGATATATCAGTACATCAAACAAATATAATTTAAGATAATTTATAATTCCTATGCAATTATTTTACCATAATATGAAATATATATTGTCAACAAAGCATCACTATCAACTGAACTCCGCTAAGAATTGTTTGTTTTTCCGTTAGCAACGGTTTATCGTTATACAGATATACATTAAATAATTTATAACAGTGATTGCATCCGACCTCGTTATCCTAAAACAGATTTTTTTTAAATTTATTTCATTATTCTTATAAGATGATATAAATATTATAATATTTTTATCCCGAAAATAAGGGTGACGAGCAAATGGTCGAAATGGCTTTGAATTGTAAAACAAAGTTAATACGATCTAAGATATCATAATGGCATATATCTTTGCGGGAGACTATAAATTATAGTTAGAAACTGTAACTGCAATATAGGGTCAGGGTGTATTATAACTTTATACGGTACCATAGGCGATTAGGTGTTGAACAAATCGTTGACTTTTTAACGTTCTGAGTACAAATACCTACACTGGTTACGATAAACCGTTTTACGGATTTTTTATGATATTATATTTATTGTTAGACACCACTAAATTCGTCGCTGCCATTATCATGACTTCCCCGGTCGTTATAAAGAAAAAGTCGCCATTTACGTTTTATTGAGAAATCTGAACGTGACGTTATCGTGATGATACGTGTGCACTTAGAACTTTTTTTTTTTAGTGCAGTAACCAGTGATATTAATATTCGAGTTTTTGTTTGTACTATTCTCAATACCATGCATTAATAATAAGAGTAAAGGTTAAATCGATAACATGTTAACTTAAATTACTTTTAATGTCAATAATTAAATATCATTAATATTTATAATAATAAACATTATTAATTATTATTATATTTAATATTAATATTAAATATATCGGGCACGCGTCCGATCTCCTAAAATTAATTTGCTCCTCAATTTAGTCTAACACCGACCGACCTTAATACGTAGGTGGGAATTTGAGTACAGAACACGACAAGAAGTGGACAGGATCATCAAGCAAATTCCGTGAACGCTAATATGAGACGGATGTGTATGTATATATGTATATGTATGGATATGTAGATAAAAAAAAAAGGCAATTCATTCAAAAAATTATAACGGAAAATACGATATTATTCAGTATTGCTGTTACAAATAAATAATTAAATAACGATAAACGCACGTAGACAAATCCACAGCAATACAAATATGGTAACTAAACAGTATGTGGTTAAAAAAAACGCTATCAGTAAAATGAACAATGAATTACGGCACTGTTGGCCCAAACAATTATAATAAAAATATAATATAATAAAATAATAAATAATTTGCAACATTCGTCGGTGAACTGCTGATCAGCTGCTGCCAGCGCTTATAGCTGTGAGCTGGAGTAAATATTGATAAAATATAACACAGCTATTGAATATTTGAGCCATAATAAATACCATAGATTAATATAGAAGCTGCGATCTGAATAAAAACTGAAGCACAAACCATAGTAGTTGTAGACTCCTTTTTCAGTGTTACAATTTCAACAAAGTTAAAATACTATAGACAATATCAATTTGTTTGCAACATGTACACTTCACAGCAGTGCCAAACGGTTATCACTTATCATCAAATAGATATCAATATTTGTTGATGTACAACGTGAAATAGCGGAACAAATTTTTGTTAACAGATTCCTTTTTCGGGCCAATGATCGACGGTTGGGCTTCAATTTTGTTATACAGCCATTGTAGGGAACGCTGCCTCTATATTACTCTATTATAAACACTTACCTATCAACAAATTTTAAACCGGTACCGGTATAAAACTATTCTCAATACGTACGATGCGACGGATAAACTCAGACAAATAATTTACGTAATTTATAATACTAATTTTTAAACAAATATAACATTTCATTATACCTATATATACCTATCTAATGAATGTGTGTGTGTGTGTGTGTGAATTAGTAGTGCATGCAGGAATTTTTATTCGTTCATAATAACTTCCTAGAGAGTGGAAGACATTTCGGAGGAGTTTTGACTATCTAACCCTCCTCTATGTACGCCAATATTGTGTAAGTGGTCGACGGTAATAATACTTGATAACCTTGGCGGGGGTAATCGCCATGGCAGCGTGTATTTTATACGGATTCAACGACTACGTTAAAAATCTAGTGGCCTGGAGTTTCCCCATTTTAAAACGTTTTGTTTCTAATTTTAATTTGGCCAACTTAGGTTGAGTTAGGTCAATAAATCGATATGTCACACCATGAATTACATAATAATAATACAAAATTACCCTACAATAACCTAAATAAGGAGTTATTATTAAAACTGATGAGTATGTTCTGTGATCATTAAAACTTGTAATTCGACACCTTACATACTTAAGCTACAAATAAATATTGCACAAATATGTCAGTTTTTATTTTCTCTACGGTGAATATGTCTTCACCAAGGTGGACCGACTGTATTACACAATTTTTTTGAACCCCAATAAATGTTGTCTTTGATAAACAACCATTGATGTCAAATTTGTATCCAAATTGTGATTTAAAATGTCAATGCTATGATTGAACTCGTAAAATTTGATATTTTTCATCAAATTATTTTTCGCTGTCGTTGTCAGAGAGACATTTTTTCAGTAAACGAATTTAAATAAACCTAATGATTTCTAGTGCATTTTCTACCTTTTATCCGTTATTATATAGGTACAAAATCATATCAAATTCGAATGGACTAATGTATTCTATGGATATATTATTTAATAGTTCCATTGCTAATTCAAAATATTTATGTAAACTCTACAGTTTGTATCCAAAGCTTCAATTCAGAAATATTTTACTCATCTTGTCTACATATTTTTTACTTTGTATAATTCGCCTCTTATCAGTAGTTCACCACATTTATGCCACTTAAATTCACCTTTGATGGTGTGAAATAATCTCCTATTATTAGACTCCATAATAGTATCACGATTTTGACTTGATGTTAATCCTCTTTTATATCTTTTATCTTATATCTTTTCACCACCTATTTCATTTTATACTAAAAAATAAAATAAATAAAATATTCAGAATATCATTTCTGCAAATTTGTATACCTTATATGAATTACACAAATGTTATAAAACAGGAATTATAAATTCATCATGTCATAATCGTCATCAATTTTTATTTCACTGAAACAACATGTCTTTTTTTTAAAGTGTTATAAAAATGATTATTGTAAGCCTCCCACGGTAGTTTCATTTCTGTCTCTTTCTCAAAATGTTGATTTGCATTTGTCTGACTTCGTTTTTCTCGGTTTATAACGAGATTGACACCACAAGACCCAAATCACGGAATAAAAATTGTATTATCTTATTACTTCATACATAAATAATAACATTTAATTTTTAATTTGGATTTATTTATACTTATATTTGTTTTTAAACGCTTGGTAGGGATAGAGAACAGAAATAATACGTACGGGGTTAAATTTAGTTCAATATAAACAATAGAGACAAGAAAAAATGAGCAACAAAATAAAACAAATAAGAAAATATTAAGAAAAAGTTTTACACGAATGTATTTAAAATTCCAATACAAATAAGTTTAAAACAGTACTTATTTAAAATACTTTCCTAATATTTAATTCAAAAAGTATTATATAGGTATACTATACAAGTATATTTAAATGCTTTTATTCACGTGTGAAAATCTTTTTTGATTTTTATTTGCTATTTAAAATTCATGATCGAACACAGAAGTTTTTAACCATAGTCTATAACCAAAGCAGTGTTTAGAAGATTAAGTCAGTGTACTATAATTTAACTGCATTCGACTGATAGAAACGAAAACATTAACAAAATGTTCAATTGTACAATTAACCACTGTCCTTCAGAAGTTATGAAAATTATAATAAAAATAAAAAAATTATGAAATCCAAAATCGCTTTATATGCATTAGTATCTAATTTCTACATTATAATTATCAGCCTAAATAAGTGGTACCATTTTAAAAAATAGATATTACAATATTGTTATTATAATATACGTACAGTATAGTTACCGGTTTGTTAACTATTACTTTGGTCAGTAAATAATTTATCAAGTTGAACTGTACAAGAGAATCAAAATTAGTGAGCCCAATATCATTTTAAAAAATTTTAAAGCCGGAGGTCTACCCGTGGTAGCACTATTAATTTGTTTTACCAATTATTTTATTCCTGTCATTTATTAATGTAATCCAAATTACTTACTTTACATTATTTTATGTTTATTCTTATTACATTAAACAAATTTTAACTTTAATATGAGTTACATATTAAATGTTCAAAACTAAAAGAAAAAAATAATATCTGAATTAGTGTCTCAAACTCAAATAAATTACCAATGGGCCATTTATTTATTCGACAAATGTTCTGAAACAAAGAATTTTGTTAAACCCAATGTAAATGTCATTTATTTTTATTAAAAGTAATTATTATTTTATTACATTTGTGTTATTATTATATTTAATACAAGGGTATACATATTATTTACATACAATTTATTAATTTAATTACTGTCGGCAATTCTTCCAAAAAAATGGAAATAATACTATAATGTGCATTGATTTTTAATGTTCAAATAAAAACTTTTCACAAAACAAATGATTGCTATGAAATTCGTATGGGAAATTTGACTGGTTCATTATAAAAAGAATCATTCCGTATAATATGATAATATTATTATAATATTATTATTATTATAACACGATTGTTCGACACGCCTAGTACAGTCAGTACAATACACTCGTATTATGCTACTACCCAGCAGCAGCAGTATCAACCGTGTATGACCGTAGTTCTAATATACTCGTAAACTGAATCGTATAAAACCATGATGATTATCATGTCCGTATACGTGTACGACTAGCGTGATATTTTTTGTATTTTGTATACGTACAGCACCACGGCGATGACGATGATGACGGGAGTGTGCACACGTGCATGCACGAATCGTATTTAATATTGTTAATCCATTGCGAATTTATGACGGTCGATTGGATATAGTCACTGGGATTTTTTTTTTTTTTTTGTGGGGGAAACAGGGACCGTTTGTATAACTACAGTACAAATTTGGTTCCCTTTATCCTGTCCATGCTTTCCACAGCGACCGAAACTTTACACGAGCATAGCGATAGGTTCCGGATAAAAAAACTGGAGAAACACCACGGCGGCCCGTACGAGGAAATCTTCTGGAAAATCACTACGCCGCTAACGGTGAAATAATAATAATAATACCCAATATTTACGAGTTTATTTGAGATGACGGATTATTACTTCTTTTTATTTTTTTGTTGTTCAATCTACTATATTATATAGTGTATGTTGTTAAGTAGTCCGCATTTATACGGTCACCCTACACTACAGTAATATACTCTTACGTTGACGAGGAGTTCGAATGGTATTGGATATTATGTGTATTTATGAAGCGATTATTATAAAACAAAAAAAAATGACCGCAATTATCATTTATTTAATACAAATATAATAATACATTCATTTAAATTTTGAAATGCAATTAAAAATCTAAATATTCTGCAGAATGAAAAAAAAAATTACATACACATATATTATGTATACATATATATATATATATAGATATATTATAAAAACACAAATTGCTACTGTTCATTTTTTATAATAATAATATTTAATTTATTAAATTTATACAATCATTAGATACTACATTAAATATTTATATACTAGTATGCATCTATTATATACATATATTCTTTTTAATTATTAAAATATAACTGTATAGTTTATATACCGGTTGATTCATTTATCGTTGAACACTAAGTATTTTGAAAATTATTAACTATTTTTGAATTTTTCGTATAAAACTTAAGTAACAAATAGTCCTAAAATGTTACACCATCGTTTTTGTTTTGTTATCCTTATTTTTGGGGATAAAAATACTAACCAAATACCTTAAACAGACGGAGCATTAGTTAAAATTAATTTTGGTGTTCACATTTTTGACTTCCGTCAAGCCGTTGACGAGACATTCCACTTTTAAATTTTGGTCGGGGAAGAATAGTGGAATATCGTTTGTGTGGCGGCACGTCGTGCAGCGTTTTAATAATGCATCATTATTTCTGTCAACGGGTTGACGGTAATCAAAAATTGCAACACCAAAATTTATTTTAACTAATACCTCGTGTATTTAAGGAATATGTATTAAATAAATCATTATTATTATCATTAACTTATATTGTAAAAATTATAACGTTGTATTTCAAAATATGCTTATTATTATTTATGTTTAATTATATTGTTTTGAATGTTTTAACAATTAATTTTTAATACTTAGTACCAATATTACTTACATAATTAGTTAATCTACGAATATTAAGCACAGGACTTTTCATGCTGAATATTTTAAATGGGTTTAGGTTACCTGATGGCATACCTGTGCCAGATATGTATTTTTTGGCTATTTCATCAATTATAAATGGGCAGTTTTTGTGTATAATATCGATATCGATGTTCGAACCTTTTAAAAAACTCATCAACGATAACACATTATTTGTTAAATCGTTGAACTCTTTCAAATTAGTATTTTCTCTTAAATCGATTCGCCTTTTTTTCAACACTGTATTGATGAACGCGTGGAAATGATATTTGAATAACGACAAAATTGACCTGGAATAATCTAATTGCATAATAGTATCGTCTATCTTAGAAATATTTGTACATTGACTTCTAATAATAAGGTCTATCCATTTTACGATTCTGTACCCTTCTTTTATCGCGACGTACAACATAACGTCGGCCGCGATATTGTCGTATTGGATCACGTTGAGGAAATATCTGTTATTTTCCAATGATTTTCGTAACGATTCTAAGCTATAAAAGTCATTGACCGGACCATTTCTTTTGATGCGCCATTGTAACTCAGGCTTCACTGGTGTATTATAGAATTTCTCGAGCTGTAATTAATTAATAACATATATCATTGTATTTGTATTCTACTAAAACAGTTTAATACAAATATGTAATTTTATAACTCGAATAGTTAATATCTGTTCACAACCAAGTAACAATGCCGTTTGGAACAAATTTAATTAAATACTGAAATAAACGGTGGTGGGTGTACATTTTTATCTGTGTTTTGCATTTATTTTAAATTATTAATAAATAATGTATATGTATATTACCAAATTTAATACTCGTATGAAATCTTTATCAGGTCCCTTTAAAAAAAAAAAAAACAAACAATAAACATTTTATTTTCCGTTTCTACATAAATTTAAAGGAATAAATACGATTGAGTACAATCCTTATCGTCGATATCCTTTTGATAAATTGTTTTGCTATTACGATTGAACATGCTCAGGTTTTTAAATTCCACACAACGTTGCGAAATATATTAAGACACACGTTATCATTATCGTTGAACATAGTGATATTAATGTTGAGTTTTACGATTACTTATTGTTGTTTTTATCCATCGATCATTCAGGACAGAGAAAACAATTATTAACAAGTGAAGATTCAACATTAATAAATGTATAGTGAGTTTGTTAATAGAAGGTGAAAATTACGCTGTTAAAGTAGTTTTGGCTGAGTACTGAAATTTTTCTAAAGCTAACATCAAAAGTTGAACTCTATCATTACGGGAGAATTAAAATAGAGAAGCTTTGGAAAAAGTTTTGAATAGACCAAAAAAAATAATTTGTACAGATCTCATGAAAAACATAAACACCTCAGTTCTTGAACATCAAAATTTCAAATATATTTGAAAAACAATTTACTGCAAATAAAAAAGATAAATATAACCTGTCTTAACTAAGATCCGTATTAAGGCTGTTACCAGACTTAGAAATACGAAAAATTATGACGATTTTAAGTATAGAGATTAACTGTTTATTTATGTGCATGGCGATATGACAACATTGCCCGGAAACGCATACACAATAGTACTAATAGTTTTTGCATTGGCAGTTTCTTTCATTATTATATGTATTATATTTTTTATTTATTATTATATTTGAGCGCGTTTAAACGTATGCCAAAAAAGATAAAGCGTGCTCATCTAACTTAATATTAATAGTAATAGTAATATTTTCAGGTTATTTCATACTTTAAAGATCAATATGACAGAAAAAATGTTTAATATATTTAAAATTATGAAATAAAATATTAATTGACCATAAATTAAAATTAAAAAATATAGTACCAATATATTATTTTGAATCAAAATGTTTCTAAAATTTCTTAGTTTTTTGGTTGTATATAATATGTATAAAAATATGTACGTAAAAATAAAAAATGCTAAATATACACATACATTACGCGAAATGTTTTATTTTCTATTCGATATTTGTGCATTCACTGTTTTTCCACATTTTCATTTAAGAAAATAGCTCGGTCTAATATAAAATATGTTTTAATATATGCATAACAATTCTGCGACCATCACTCGTTTATCTAATTTATCTAACCAATTAGATATTTAATACTCATATAATACTTACAGACAAATGTATAATCCTCAATATTTCAGAACAATTTTAAATTTAAATTTAAACTATTTTCAATAGTCATTTTAATAATTTCAACCGATACTTTAATTAAAAACCATAACTGTCTTTAGTATTCAGAATCATCAATTATTTAATTTAACATATGGAAAACACATCATTATATACAACGTTTACATACCTAGTTATACTATGTTCACAGTATATTTGTACTAAAATAATATAAATGCCCATGCATTGTATTGTCTTATTCATGGTAAAATAATTTTAGAGGTACAAAATTTTATAATTAAATACAAAACATAAACAATATTGCTAAAAGAACAAAAAATTGTCCAAGAAACTAAATGAATATTAAAATATTACTTCTTTTTTGTGGCACTCGTAACTGAACTCCTTGGTTTTCTATAGTAAAAATAACATTTATATTTATTAATAAATAATTCCTAATATTTTAATTTTTAAAATAATAGACTTTAAAAATAAGTCACTATTTACTGTGTATTGTATTAAGTAATAGGAATAACGGACGAGTGCCTACTATCATATTCGATAGATTCACATAAATTAACGCACAATAACCTTAAAAGTAAGGGTACATAAATAAAAACCTCCTAATAATAATTAATATTTACTGAAAATTAAATATTATAACAATACATTTCTCCTAGAGTATTTTGTATTTATTTCTTGTGACTATTCATACAAGTTTGTCTTCAAAATGTATTTAAGAACATAAAATAAATTATAAGGATTATAAATCAATCATCCAATCGATTTATAGATCGCCGTCATGCGTAATGCATACGTGTATGAATATACTTATACCTATCACCCCCGTATAAAAACTTACCCATCCATACTCTTTCCCATACTCTACTCTACTCCCTCCTTTACTTTTCTTCTTCTTCTCCCTTCTCTCCCTTCAATCTTTCCTCTTTTCCATGCCCGATTTTTAAATTATTTTTTATTCTACAACATATTTAAAAATGTATAATTCGAGTGTCTACATATCAGTGTTTAAAAATGTCTAAGAACCAAGAATTAAAAATCAATAATTTTTTGTATAAAAATAATGATTGGTTTTATTTTATTATACAAAAATAATACATTTATGTCATAAGTACAAGTAATAACTGATTCCGATTTCTGAAGCTATTGTAAAACTATCTGTTTTCTCTCTCTCTCTACTCAAAATAGTTCAGTTATTTAGACATGTAATAAGTGTCATACAATTTATGATTTAAAAAATAAACATCCCCAGAAATAAAGAATATAACTATGTCATATTTGCGTATTTACCAAAATGTTGCTACAATCCCATGTCATGATACGGTGTGTTACTGAAGGCACATAGTGAACTAGAAACTTCGAATACATACTTTCATTTTCATTTTTAAACTAGAAATGTCAATAATTTCAAATTAAATTAATTAACAGTACAATATATTACAGTATAAAATGTAATTTTATGTGAAATAATTGTACTTATTAATATTATGGATACTACAAACATACTTACGACTACTTTACATACTTCAGCTACAAATACATGTTGCAAAAACATATCGGATTTAATTTCCTCCGTGTCGAATAAATCTTCGCCGATTAAAGGTGGACCCGCTGTATCGCAAAATATTTTTGATCCCCAATATATCTGGTCTTTTATATACATCCATCTTTCTGTTGAGTTTTCCTTCAACCGAATTTCATCATTCACACTGTCATTCCAATTCCAATTACCAGTTTGAGGGAGTATGATTTTCGTTCTAATATTATTGTGTAAACGCGCTAGTTCTACCTTTAATAGAGATACGTCGGATTCAGTAAACGTTTTAAGATAATGCATAGCCTCAAGTACGTATTCTACGTCGAATTCACCGTAATCGTACACATACGTAAAAATACAAAGTTCCTGATCATTTGGAAATCTAATCATTTCCTCTTCCTGTGCAGTTAATGGTCCATCTGACCGATCTTTTAATTTTCTATGAATGTATAACAAATGATAATGCAAATTCTTCACTACATAACCAAAGCTTCTTAACAAAAACATATGAGTCAATTTGTCAAGTTCTTCTTTGACCTTGTGGAATTTTTTTCTTAACGATAATTCTTTACTTACATTGTGATTAGATCCATCGAAATCACCATTAGTTATACGAAAAAACTTCATATTATTAGACAATGTCAAGATGTTATAAATTTGATTTGCGGTTAATCTATTTCTGTATCTTAATTCACTTAATTGTTTTTGACATACTGCCAACAGAAAAAGTGCAATAAGAAAAATTATTAGAATTTTCATATTTATTGTTGTATACGCACACGTTAGTTTCGAAATATTTTCAATAGTATATTATTATGTATACATTTCCAAACTTGTGCGCTAGTATATTTCGTCTACGCTACTAAGTAAGCAACAGTATAATGTACTACGATAGCTATTTCCTTATATAAATTTTAATAATTCCTTCAATATTTATTTTATTTGTATTTTTTTTTTTCAAATATGTTGTCAACTCACACAAGTTATTTGTCCTATATTACCAACAAAATTTTCCTCGTATATTAATTTAGATAATGTATACTAATATTTTGTTTATTTTTTTAAAATTGCATTTATATTTTTATTATTATTTTTTATTATGACTATATTATTTATTCATATTATAATATTATGATCCTTCTTCTCCTTCAGCTTATTGATCTTATGAAAACTATTGCTGTCACCACAAAACCTCTCTGATTTTCTCTGTCGTATGCCTCGTAAAAATGTTGCGTTTTTATTTTATATTTTTGATGTTTTATGATATAAAATCTAACTACCGGATTTTGGGTCTTCTTAATGGTCTTTCTTTTGTAAATTGTTTTGGTTGATTCTTCTTTTAAAACTTGCTCATCCGCTCTCCAAACATGTCCAAACCATTTCAGACATTTTCTTCTTATGTATGATAAATTTATCATACATAATTATTTGATGTGTTATATAGAGATTACTATAAAGTATATTGTTAAAAATACGTTTTGCTATAATGGGGACGTTTACAGCCACTATTAAAGGTAGTTTGATATATATTTATAGGCAACGATAAACAATAGTTTACGAAAAAACGATTTTGAGTGGAGTTAAGTTGATAATAATACTTTGTCAACATTACCTATAACATATTATAACAAAATAATTAGATAGGCTTTATATATTTTCTTCAATAATATTTGGTTAATATTTTTAGGTTTTTCACATTTGATGAGAAAAATATTGTGAAAATCTTAAAATGACCACTCTATAGTACCACTCCGATACTCTTTACACAGATTTTCTTTCAGAAAAAGTGTTATACGTAAAAATCAGAGTAAGTTCTCTGGGAGAAAATTATTCACAGAAAAAAAAACTTATTTGTAAAACCAAAAGCTTCTTCATTACTTTAAGAATAAAAAATATTTCAAATTTTAAGTTTCCGTGAAGAAAATGGATACTTGGAAAATCTATAAAAAGATGTGAATCAAAAAGGATATAAAATCATAAGACAAAGAAAAAAATTGGAAAGAAAATACGGATAGAAAAGGACAGGAAACGAAATCGTCCTAAAATACCTTATAATTATGATGATGATAATCATGAGACGCAATCTTGACAGGAATACGAGGACAATATTTTTGTTAATATTCAATCCTTAAAAAATAATTATGATTTACCTACCGACTCACATGAACAATGTACATTAAACAACATATTTTTAAAAAGAATGTATCCAAATAAAAGTATTATGGAAAGAATATCAAAATCCACAAAAGAAAACAGTTATCATTGTTCACATTATACATGTGTTTAAACGTGTTGTTTATTTAGTTGTGTAAACAAAAAATAAAGCCAACAAGTTTAGAGATTTCTAAAAAATATTTTAAAATTTAAGTTTATGTGCACAACAATAAATAAGACGATTTTAATTTGCCTTACTATACTGTTTTTGATGACAGAATTGTTTAAATAATTAAACGAGTTGAAATTACACGTCTATGGACAAATTATAATAATTTTATATAATCTTACTACTATGGGATTGATAAAGAACTGCACCTTATATTTATAGACTTTAAACAAGTCTATAATTATAATATGGAAGAGCTATGAAAACCATTGGATGTATCTCATAAAAATACATGATTTTGAAGAAAGAATATAACAATAAAATTATTTGCAGAGTTCGTTTTTAGCAAGAAACGTCTGAACATTTCAAGGTAAAGTCAGGTCTTCGACAAAAAGACGATGTTTTTCCTGCCGTATTAAATATGGCCCTTAAACAAGAAATGAGAAACGTGTGAGATGGCCGAAAAATAGAAATTTGTGGAGAACACGTGACTTGAGCGGATGCTATGTCGATACAATCAAAGACCTGTTTAAAGTCTTTAAATATAAGCTGCCGTTTTACATCAAACTCAAAATACTATGGTTACATTAAATTATTAAAATTTGTCGTTGTTGTTGTTGATAATTGTTGTTGATTTGAGGCGATGACGTTTCTTATTCCAATCCTAATATTGGTTAAACGATAATAATATTCTTTATGTAGTATTCTGAATATGATTTTTTAAAACGGATATTTCAGATTTAAAATATTTAAACAATTTTTCTACTAAAAACTATGGAGATATGATAATATAGCCCCTCTCTTTTATCCCTTACCCCCGTTTTCCTCCTATGATTATCCCAAGTTTACGAAACTCGTTATTAGGTGTGTAATATACTAAAATTGTTCCGCGGTTGTTATCATTTATGCTGCTGCTGTATTGTTATGATTATTGCAGTTGTTATTGCACAATATATATTAAAATTATTCATCTTTGCAACTGTATCACAATGTGGGTTCCATCACATGCTGGAATTTCTGGGAATGAAAAAGCAGATTCTAAAGTTAACGTAGCAACAATATCCCAATTCTTTATAAAAATCAATAAAAACACCATATCTGATGCAAATTACAATATTAAAAAAAAAAATAATGGACAGTTTTGTAGACAATTTAGATTAATGTACCTCTTTCAAATGAATTCAGAAACATAAAACCACACGAGCAAAAATGGAAAATTCCTTCGGGCATTTCAAAAAGAAGGGTTATTACCCGAGCGGCAATCAGCAAAGAACCGAAACCGTGTGCTAAACATGGAGAGTCAACATATCTATCCACCATATAATGATCAATTACCCTACATTCTCGGAATCTCGCAAGTTTTTCAGCAACCCTATTTCAATTCATCAAGCTCTCAACGAAGACAACACCAAAGCTATCTGTCCCTTTTTTCGTAAAATTAATATATTCAAAAATTGTAAAACACCAATATATTATGTACAGATTTTTAAAATTTCCCTTAAGTGTTATATATTATATTTAATTGTTAAATTTAAGTAGACTAATTATAATTTTTGTTGAAGCCTTTACTTCTAATAAAAAAAAAAAATAAAATTAGTTTTTGTTTTAATTTCTTAGTTTGAAAAATTAATAAATTATTCAAAAACCGAAAATATTAGATAAATCATTTGGCAAAACATTATAAATACTCTTCTTTATAAAACGCAAAATAACTTTATTTGCTCTAAACTTAACCAGAGAGTCAAAATCATTGGTAGTTATAACTGAAATTCAGGGGGCACAAATGAATAAAAATTTAAAAATTCCTCATTAAAACATTTTTTTTTTGAAGACATCGAGTTTTACTATTATTTTTTTCTAACCTTTATAATAAATTGTAGCATGTTTTTGAAAGCCAATTGTAACTATTTGTGTATTGGGTATTTGTTTCCTATTAGTTACCTAGGCAATTAAAAACACCTATACATTGTTATTTTGTATCCAGCCCTATAAACTACTGGTTAGGTATATTACTTCTAAAGGTTGGATCGAGAATTTCAATCAATTTAAACCTTCCCTAGACAACTCAGACCATTTTGCAAAAAATCGGCCCGGTTGTTTTTTACTCAATAGCTAACAGAGAAAGAAATCAACAAAGAAACATTCATTTTATATTTATATATATAAATATATAGAGAGAGAAAATAGTAATTCAGGAATATTAGAGACCCAAGCTGTTTCGATAGGTACATTTTATTATTATACAATATAAATTCTAGTACCTTTCTTTCTTTTCAAAAGCGGTTGTGTATTACTTTTCGGTTAGATATACTTTATTTATATTTCTACCGGTGGATATTTGCCCACGTTATTGTATTTTTTATGATTATTCAATAATATTCTTATTAGGTCAAAATGTTTTATATATCTTTAGTTTTTATATTTATGTATGCACTCTGTAAAAATATTTTTGACCAAAAATTATGATCAGATCATCACTTTTGGAGATTGCTTCTCGGGTAAAAAATGTTTTCTTCTTTGTATTATTTTTAAAAATAAATTCTGTATTGAGACTTTTCTTGATAAATTTATAATTAGGTATCTTTTATTTTATCTGGATAGTTACTGTCAAGTTAACTAAATATTTACCTCAGATAAAAATATCACTTATACAGATTTATTTTTCTGTATGGATGTACTTTTTTGATGTTTTGTCATTCACGAGTTCTAGTACTGAATTTAGGACAGAGGACCCCACAGGAATTAACCTCGATGTATGTGAATTTTTTTGAAACAAATTATAATTATTATTAAATTATAATTATTTATTTTATTTGTTTGTATTGTGCAGTTTTTAGAACCTAGTATGTGAGTAATAATCTGTTATAATCTTAACAATATAAAATGTAAACTATTATTGAAAAACAAAAATAAAATTGTTTTAGTACGTCCAATAAACGCAATCGCCAGAAAGTATTGCATAATATACGTACATATCATCATTGTTATTGAAATTAACCTTTATAGATTTAATAACAAAATCAAAACGATTGTTCGCTGAAAATATTCTTGTTTAATAATTAGAAAATTGATTGTATCTAAGTACTATACATACTATCTAACGCATTTCTTGCTTCGCTCAGAACATCAAATTGTAATCAAATTGAATTTACAACAGATATTAGAATCTTTGTTCGTGCCAGGAGCTAGATTTGATAGTCGCAGACAAAATGTTATCGTGTCACCCTCGTCTCCACCGCATCTGTTTCGGAGATTTGACCACCGCCCGATTATCGTCCCACGTAGAAGTACGTTTTGCGGGTGATTTAAGAGACTATCGTTCATTTTTTAACGGCCACAACGTGTATATCCGTATGCCTTGTACGTCATGTACGTACGTCTCTGTTTTAAGCTTTTCGTGCGTGTACATACCCTGACAGCCTCCGGTCTGTTATCAACGTTCAACCGGGTGTCCAGCTCATTGCGTCACGTAATGTTACCGCATTTTATTTATAATATGGTATTTTTTGTTAGCCAACTTATCCCAAAGTATCCTGTTTAGGTGAACGATCGCGTATTGCTGTTATTATTTTTTTTACTTTATTTTCTTTTGAAACAACTGATTATTATGATTTTTTTGTCGCCGTTTGCAATTTCAATTATGCTCAGTTAATGCATTTTTTTATTTCATTTAATATCGAATATAAAAAAATATTCTTTTATAAGTCAACTAAATATTTATTGTCAAAACATTTATTTTTTTTGTTCGTAATTAATATTAAAAGTATTCTCATTTATCGCATATTATGGGTCGGGTACAGTACTTCTAATTTTAACAACAATTGATAACAGTTTCGGTGGATCTATTACACTAACCTTAGAAACATAAATAAATAAATACTAAATCATGCGATTTTCGTATAATAAATCTATTATCATTTTTATTTAACCGATGTAAACAAAAAAAACGAAAACATACTTTTATTATAATCATCAAAAAATAATAACTAATTGTAAATGAGTGTTTAAATTTGTCTTGTTTTACTTAAAAATGTAGTAATACCTAGTAATAACTAATATTAATGTTTACAGTTATAAAAAATGTTTATGACACTTCATTATAATTGTAATTACAACTAATATTTTATAGATTGTATTGCTTTTAGAGTTTTAATACGAATCTATAACTGAAATGTACAATGCTCAGTGCATTAAAATTTATAAATTCTATGTTAAGTAGGTTTTAAAAAAAAAAAAAAAGATCCATTCAAAAAAAATAGTGACACAGGATAACAGATACAAATTGTATTATCATAAAATATAGAAATTATTTAAACAGATTTTTATTTAAATAAAAAAATACCATACCTATTTATACAATTATGCAATGTAAAAAATAATGAAAAGTAAAATGAAATAATTATAGTGAATAAATATACTTATCTACTCATTTACTATAGACTAATGGTTTTCAAACTTTTTTGACCACGGCATACTTTGTTTTTTACAACATTATCACGGCATACTAAGATCTTTTTTTTTGTCATTGATAATTTTTTGTACAAAATTAGAACTTATAACAAAATTGATAATTTATACTCAATCGAGTCCTAGTCAAAAGTGTACGACTTTATATTTAACGAGCGGTCTGTCATCAATTTAAGGAAAACAACATTCCAAAGACCTCGGCATACTTAGTGAACACGTGGCACCCAGTTACAAAACCACTGCTATAGACTATTGTATTCTGAAATGAACTATAAAGATAAATGACGAAATAGATAATAGTAGTGACTACAAAATGCCAACTAGATTGATGTATAACACAATTTGAAAATTTAAAACGGCATACTTATTATTTACACCAAACTACACCGAATAATTAAATAACATAAACAAGACAAATCAGTAGGATAACAGAAATAAATGAATATGGGTACTTACGAATGTTGAGTTCACACGGAGTGAGCCGGTCGTAATCACTCTAAAATCCCATAGTAATCTCGCCCAGTTTATGGCTCTGTGTGATCTCTGTCCTTTTATATTTTACAAATAAATAGTTCGTAAAGTATAATTTATTGTTAACATAGGGTAGGCAAATTTGAATTGTAAATACCTATAAAGTAGAAGGTTTAACGTAAACAAAATCACAAATTTTATTTCGAATAAAGTTATTTGCAATTCTTTTTTCTGTTTACAATTACATTCATTGTTAATAATTAGACGTTTATTATGATTAATGGTTTATTATGTTTAGTAGTATTCAATTTTTTCTGTTTTTCGTTTATTTTCCTTTTATTGATTCCATCAATTTTTTTCTGTTATAACATTATGAATAATGTATCGAAGCCCTGATATCAAAGACGATATCAAGATTTTTTATTAGGGGGGGGTATAAAAATGTATTAAAAGGCGAGTTGTGGAGACTACGCCATCACATCCCCTTTTTTCTTATATAAAAACAATATGCATTAAATTATAACACATGATATTTTTAATTTACAAATTGGTATCAATTTCTCTTGATATTTGAGCCAGTAAATCAAGAACTAAATCATCCACCTAACCTAACCTAAATAATTCATCAAAATCAGTATATAACCGACTGTCGTCTGTATTCTGTATACGTCTATTGTGGAAAATGATATGAAGTCAAAAAAATGTTTATTGATTATATTTAATTGTTATTACTAAATATCAGTTGAAAAACGAGGCGATCGCGGCAACTCGAAGGATTGTGTTTATCACATCCATATAGGTGTATAAATTATTAAATTAAAATATTTTTGGCCTTTTTTATCAAAAAAAAAAAGATTTGGTCTGCAAAATTATGTCGGATAGGTTACAAGAAAAAAAAACAAAGATTTTGAACGATTTTTATGAAAATATCCTTCGATTTGTTCTGCTAAACCATGTCAGGTGGGTAACAGAATTAATTCATTTTTTTAAAAATAAAATATTTAATATTAAAAAAAAAAAAAAATTATATTGGTCGCCTACCAGATTTGAATCCGGTACCGCAAGTTTCC
Organism: Cinara cedri; assembly: GCA_902439185.1. Lineage (NCBI taxonomy): Eukaryota > Metazoa > Arthropoda > Insecta > Hemiptera > Aphididae > Cinara > Cinara cedri. The sequence goes on from CABPRJ010000949.1 coordinate 1,450,346, forward strand.
CACGCGTGATATTTACCATTTGGCCGCTGCATAATTTTGAAATACGAATGTATGCTATTTAACCATAACCGTAAAATCAAGTATGTCAAGATAACATGACTCTCCGAACTGCCGCGATTGCCTCGTGTTAAACAGGCAATTCCATATTACTTAAAAAAAAAAAGTAGGATCCATCCCCGAATTCCTCCTCCCCCGTGAAAACGCCCATGTCTAATATAAACAGACATAAACAAATCCCCTACATCATAGTATAACAAATACATTTCGTTAATTTCGTTTGTAAATAATATATACTGACCTGCCTATACAGTTTTATCTAATAAAAATTTAATAAATTATGCTATTAAGCATCGCTTATGTTTCTATAAGAAGTCATCAATTATACCATTGATGTATAAGTATATAAACCATCCATCAATTAAATACAAACTCATTGTTGACTTTTTCAATGAGATTATAAACAATTATTTTATATTCATTGATTATAATGGAATATTTTTTGATGTAGTTTTTAACATTATTGAATTTCATTTTATGTATTCTTGGAAAAACATTTTATAATGAATATTTAAAAAATGGATTATAAATAATTTGATTTTTGCATACTTAATTGAAACTAGTATTATTATTTTTATTGTAGTTGAGTATTTCGACGATTTAAATGAGATTTTTGTACTGAAATCGGATATAATCCTACAGAATATTATATTTTTTAGAGTCATATACCTTTAACGAAATGTATACAGTTCAAATTAATATTTTACAAATTAAATTTTCTATAGGTGAGATACGATTGTAATAATATTATAAACATTCAATTTTGGATTAATGTTTTATATATTATTCAAATCTATAAAATGTATATAACCTAAAATAATAATTATAGGTGATGCGGTTGCAGATACAGGTAACAAGGTCAAAGTGCTAGAAGAAACAGCGAAGAAAGTAGGTCTTGAAATAAATACCTATAAGATATCGGAGCTAATCTAGATTGAGGATCCCAATGAAATGGAGAACTTAACTTATAAAAATGTTATCAATTTTAAATATTTGGGATCAACGTCAGACACAAAGGATAATTGATCAAATGAAATAAGTATTTGGATAAATAAAGCCCGAAAAGCTTTATACAGAATAATTTCCTTAAGTTTAAAATAATATCTTGGAAAATATAAGTAAGACTGTGTGTGGCTATTATAAGACCGACTCTCACAGAGAAAAACCTAAGAACTGTTGAGAACAGAGTATGGAGAAAAAAATGTGGGCTCGTCATCGATAAAACAACGGAGAAATAGCGGAAGAGGTTTAACAGAGAGCTATACGGTATGTTGAAATTGGCAACAGTAACAAGCTTTATTAAGAGCTAAATGTTACAATAGCTGGGTCATATAATGAGAAGATGAGAGAACAAAATAGTTAGAGTAGCATTGGAATAGATACCGCCAGGGAAAAGACCTAAAGGAAGACCTAGGAAAAGATGGATTGACATGGTGGAAGAAGATCTATAAACCATTGGAGTTAAAAATTGGAGAGAGAGAGAGTTCAAGATAAAGATAAGTGGTAGATATAGTAGATGAAAATATACGAGTATTCTATCAATTCCATTATCGAGAATCGATATGAGTTATATAGTAACTTAGCTCGTCTCTAAATAATATTAAATACAGACATCAGTGGTATTATTTTGGATATTTTATAAAAGAAAAGTTCGAAAAGCTGGACGAAATGCCATATCTTTTCAAAAATCGAAAACTATCTTTTCGTATATAGCTGCTTCGGTCATTGTGGTTATAGGGTACTAAAACGATTAGAAGTAGAAAACATCGTTGACTTTTTATCGTCCCGGGTATACCCGGGATAAGTAGATACTTACTTAAATGACAATAAATCGTTTCACAGATATTTCATAATATTATTTTAGACACATTTTACACTAGATTCATCGCCGTATGCGTGATCATTATCAAGATTCTCCGGTTCATTATAGAAAAAAATTCGTCAGTTACGCTGTCTCGAAAATCGGAACTTTCCTACGCAATGTTATCGCGATGCCGAAATTATGAACTTGTCGTATTAATATCAAATAGTATCATTGATAGTATGATTTATTTTTACTATAGTATTTTGTGATATTATTATGTAGGTTTTTATTAGTATTATTATCAATGCAGTGCATACATATAATGAGTTTAAAAATTAGGTTAATTATTAACTATTGGTTCTGTAAACAGTTGATTTTTATTGACTCGACTTAAGTAATAAACGAGTTAATTTTTAACTATACAGCAACATGTTGATTTCAATGTCTTCGAATCTCAAAAAAGTTGAATACAATATTAACCGTAAAATCTGTAGACCTACCCAACATTTAAATAAGTTTAAATAAACTCTTTGTGTTCAACCTAAGGAATTATCGAAAGTCTTTAGAAAAAATGATCAATAAAAAAAAAACTTTAACTCTAGTATTAAGCGCATTTATTACACTATAATCAAAATAACGATTTTACAAAAAAAAAAAAAACTAAATAATAACTCAAACCAAGTTATAATGAGTTAGTCAAAAAACGGGGAAATATACGAAATGTATTATTTTCAAATCATAAATGTTACGACCCTTTAAGATATGTATCATCAAACTCTGCTTAGAATCGATTTTCGTTAGCAAAGTTTAATCGTAGCGTAAAGATGTACATACAATTTCCCCCCTTATACTTATTTTCACAAATTTTCACATACAACAGTTGCCCACCCATCGTACGATGTATGTCAATATCTTTTTTTAAAATCATTTTCCCTTAATTTTATATTTTTATAATACACTTTACAATATTACAATCGTATCGCGTGCAAAATAATAACATGTGTAACAACTAATATTATTATAACGTCATTATATTTTATAGGATATTACCGTTATGAGTCATAATAATGTAACCTTCGATAATGCATTAATGTTAATTTTTACGAGCATTTATATTTATTTAATATAATATTACAATGTATCAACTAAGTTGTTAATAAAAAACGAAAGTTTATCAATCTTTTGTTTTTTCAGCAAAATGTGAGGGAGCTTTTTGTTATGTACTATTTGGGTATTTAATCGCACTTACTCCGTAGAAAAAAAAAAAACTAATTACACACAGACAGTAAGAACTGTTGAGTAATTATAATATAATATCATATACCAATTCTAAATGTACGTTACCAATTTAATATATTATGAAAAACTGATATTCGGCATGAAACCGGGTTTTAATATTTCATTCTAAACACCACTCGAAATGTCTCGTTACTCGTAGGTCTATATTAATTAATTATTTATAAAAACAATCTTGAAAACGGAATGAGCATGGAACGAATAATGAAACTATAGTCAATGTGTATGCATATTAAGGATTTCGCAAAATGACAATATATTTTTATGGAATTTAATTGCTATCTATCTCTCGAATGTCATCGATTCATGTTTAGGATACGAGCGACACGAGAGTCAAAAAATATGTAACAAATAGTGAAAATGACTTGTAATTCATTCATCGAATTATTATGTGTTTATAATAATTCGATTCGTGTATCATTTGAGTTTTTATTTTTTTTTCGTTTAATATACTATTCTAAAAACAATTTGATATATCACAGGTTTTGAATATAGAGAAATGAAATCCAAAAATATCGTCATTATCATACTCTACAGACTACTGAGTACACATTTACTACAGAATTTACTTTTTTTTTTTTTGTTTTAGAAACTCCTTGTATAATTACGATGCCATTAACGTGATTGAAGTTTTAAATACTTTCGATAAATTAAAATAATAGTCTTCTAGTTTCGCAGTGTACTTTTTACTCAGGCGGATCAACTGATTGCTATTACTTGAGTTTTATAATATTATTAGCGTAGAAGTTCAAATACGATAGTACAATTTTTAATATTTATTTATAGTCCATAGTGAAATAAGTACATTATTTAAGAATAATAATGCGTTATTTCGAGAACGGATATAAGTTAAATTAATAAAAAAAAATGACCCATATAGGTATTTTGATTACAGTGATGCAGATGGATATAATATACCCGGATATATTGTTTACCTTTGGAAGTTGATTTACAAATATGTGGTTAAAATATGTACGAGGTATGTACATGAGGTCCTATGGATATTTGACAAACGCAATCATTTTTGTTTTTTAATTAGGTATTTTATTCAAAATTTGAGGAATGTGTTAAATATCATTGCATTTCAAAACATGTTTTACCAAATTTCGCTTGGAATCAGATTTTGTGAACAATGATTAAATTGTATACATTGAATAGTTGCGTTCATGTATAAAATAAATATCTATCATACATCCTTTATTCATAAATTCTTTCACACCCAAGAGCAGTGTCAGTTCATTTTTTAAATTTGAAATTATATTTTACAAAATAAATAATTTTATCAAATTTCAATCTTTAAAAACTTACGAAAACGTAAGATTAGGGCCAATATTTTCTATTTTTAAATATTATTAAAATAATAAACGGACTTAGTTATTGTATTGTATCATAATTAACAATTTTAGAATTTCAATAAGATAAATATCTAATGAAAACTATTAATTATTCTAAAAACAATTATAGATTTTAATATTTTTTTAGATACTTGTAGTATAGAAATTTAAAGATTTGTTAAAGAAAAATAAATGATCTCTGAATTTGTTATGATGATTTAATTTTTAAATAATGATTTATTCATTTAATTATTTTATGATACATTGTAATTTAAAATGTTACTAATTTGTAAATAAAAATTATAAATTACAGTAGATCAGTACATTATAGTTTTTATTATATTTTTTTGTCGTACTAGTGATTATATTTGCCATTTAATACAATTTATAAAATCTCATACAACTTTATAAGTGCTTGTATTCATACTGTTATTTTTATATTCGTTTTTATTTACACAGATTTTTCGAATAAAAATGCTGTCCTAGCAGTAGTATAACTGGAGAAAAATCAAGGGGGGGGGGCAAAATAATTTATTTACCATGATCAAAACCCTGAGCCCCCTCAGTTCAAATATATTTGTATTGCATGTATTTTATACAGTATAGCTAATTTTTTGATTTTACACTAGTCTTAAAATTCATTTGATGATTCAAAATGTAGATTGAAAAAAAATTGTAGATAGCAGGTACTAGGTACCAATAATATTTAATAATATTAGAGCTCAGATTATAATTTGTTATTGACCTAAAAATAACATCCCGTTCCTGTAGTCATAATCAAGATTTCAAGATAAAAATATCGTATTTATACTTCATACAGTGATAATATTACTATTGGATTATTTTTGTTCCTAATCAAACTAATGTGATAACTGCGATAACATATACAACAAGAAAAATCTAAAGTAAATGTTAACTTCTATGAAATAATTTAAAGAAAAAATATTGTTATCTGATAAGTCATATATCAAATTAAATAATATTATATTCTTTCTCAACTTATAATATTTTAAATATTTTTACTGTCAGATTATCGGGGTAAGAGGGCAAAATGATACATTTGATCCACAGAAAATTATCAGGGAGTAAGTGACTCTCATCGCCTCCAACATTAACGCCACTATGTCCTAGGATAATTGGCATGGGTGTAGCTACTGTAATATGTAAAAGGTGGGATGTTGGTAAAGGAATAATAATTGAATGTATATCTGTTAGCAACGATAAACCAAGAAAAATAAATTCTGGGGATAATTGTAAAATGAACTCTCTAAAGTACTTCCCCAGTAAAATTTCCTTTCAGAAACATTGCTATCATTAAATGGCGGAGCAAAATTGCTGATAGAAAAGTTGTCCACAAAAAAAAATCATAATATTCTATTTATTATATTAATACATATTTTATTATTGTAACAATAATAATAATATTATGTAATATAAAAAAAAAAATGGAGGTCTTCAACTCCAAAGCCCTCCCTGGGTGCACCACTGCTCGAGTGTAAGAACAAAATATTATAATAAAATAATATTTCAATAAATAAAATAAATTATTAATAGATGCAAACTAAAATACAAACCGATTTATATAATTTAACAAATCAAACAAAAATTCACGAGCAAAAAAAAAACAAACTATTGCTAAGTGAAAAAATAAACTGAGACGTAACGTAATATTATGATTGCGTAGTAAGTACTTTCAAAGAGTACATTATTATAACAGCTTGTATAAAATTATAATATAATTGAATATCTGCTTCGTGAACCCAGTGACGGAGCCGTATTCAGGGGGGGGGGATGGAACAATTGCGGTTAATTTTGAGATGGCGGCTATTTTTTTTTTACATTTGTGTATTTTATTATAAATATGTTTTGTTTTAGATTCTGATTGATGAAAGAAACGTATTGTTTATTTTTTTGAAATTTTTATATTCTGAATTTAGTGAAGAATGTATTGGTTTTACAACGGTGTTCATTTATTGTTTAATTATTTTATTTTTAACTGAACACTGTCTACCGAAAATTTTACACCTATTATCAAATATAATGCCTTTTTTGAAATGAAATATTCTTTGGGTGGAACTATAAAGAGGCTTTTTTTTTTAAATTCTCATTCATATTCGAGGTAATGAGGGAAACCTAGTTCTTTAGGTTAAAAAAGATTGAAAGATTAAAAATAAGGTTGTCATTGGCAACATGTTTTATTTATTTTTTGTTATTATGAATTTGTATTATAAATAATAATAATCTTTTTATACAATCTATGTTTTCATGGAAACGCACATTGTTGAAAAAGCAATACTATATTAACCGAGTTATATAAAAATAAAAAATATTTGATTCCAATACATTCCTTTTTTAATCATTAAATTATATTTCTTTATTCTGTACTTAAGCATATCAACTAAACTCCGCTCAAAATTGTTCATTTGTTATCAATGGTAATTGCTCACAGATATACGTTAAATTGTTCCTCTACTACCTTCCCAACTTCCTACTTAAAACAATAACTGCATCCACGTGCGAAGTATATCCGTCTTTTTTTATGTATAATAATTATATTTATAGGGATTTAATTTTGTCTTTTTATTTTTCAGTACTATTTGGATATATAATTGTTAGAAACCAAAAAGAAATTTAAGATTGAAAATTTAACTGGTGGCTATCATCTATTATAAGTTCCAAATAGCAGTGTTACAGTAAATAAAATATAGCGTAATGCATTAAATTTCTTTTTATAATATCTAAATTGTTTTAGGATCTAATTTCGTTTAAAATGGTTAATATTACGGCCATACAAATATAAGGTATAAACGAACCACACTCAGAATCGTTTTTCGCAGTATAAACTCTTTTTTTTTTATAATTTATTACCTAAAATGTTTAATAATAAAGACTTTAAGAAAGCGGATATTACTAACCATTATAAAATGATCTATTATTAGGAATTTATTACATTGGAATAATATCGGTATTATTAATATAAACATTTTTGGCGTAATATCCATGTGTGTTGACGTATATACAATGCAGATACAAACAAGTATAAATAATGATAATTTCATAATTCAAAGAAGGAAATATTTAAAAAATCACAATTGTAAACTATGTCAAAATTTGTATGCAAAATTTAAAAAGTAAATATTAAAATAATAAAAATTAAATATAATAATAAAAAGAAAGTACTTGGTTTTAATATTCGTAAAATGTTGAAATTTAGAGTGCTGTGAACGTTTAGTAAATGTCCCGCGGGTATTTTATGAAGATTTAATTTATAGAAAATACCGAGTTGTTATTAAATTTAGTTAGTATTTTACGTTTAAATTTAAATTTAAAATTGTATTTATTTGTAGTGACATGAATTTATCGGTAAATTATTATTATTATTTTAAATTAATAATATCTAAATATAATAACTGTTATAATGGTTATTGTAACCTACACGATAAACCAAATATGCGTAAACGCTTAAACATTACATAATTTACAATTATTATAAGTTACACAGGATTTTTTTTTATTGATATGATGTTTTGTATAATATATTACGTATCAGAAAATTAGGTGTCTCGAAAAACCGAAACGCAGTGAATCCACCCGACGTTGGCCTCTCGAGACCGCCGACCGCTGGCCTAAAGTTCATCGAACTCTGGTCGCCGAAAACTTTCCCGAAATTCTGTTTTCAGACTCTCAACCCATACGGTATTTGATGCGTGAGTCGTTGTCGAGGTGGCCACAGAGTAATAATTAACACTCGTTGTCGTCGAAATATCCGTTCAAACATCTGAAAATAGAATTTTAAAGAAACACGTTTTTGATCACACAAATGGTGGCTTCGAGAGGCTTCCAGTGTCGGGACCGTTTGTTTAATCGGCGGATTCATAATTATTATATAAACGCGCTCCGTCGTTTGGTGTTTTCAGAACAATATTATAACCGCAATAGTTTCAAAAATCTACAAATCGTTTTCGAAAGACGGAAATGGATTAATCAGTAGCTGATGTGCAGCGCTACTGTTCTCGGGAAATTCCATCCTAACGGATATTATTTCATGTGTTATTTGTCCGATATGAAAATAGTTTCAAATAACTTCTCCCGAATAAGGTTGCTGGCTCTCTTCTAAAAACGTGACAAACGCGAACAAATATGGCTAATTTTAAAACCATTTTCAGTTATTGTATCAAAAATGTGATTATAGCATTTGTCAGTTACCAGCACCTTCAACCTATTTGTATTTTTAAATTATGCATGGATTAAATGTTGGTTTTTAAAATTTTAAAGTGAAGTGAAAGACTATACACACTTGAATTTTTTAGAACATTTAATTTTAAATCATTGTAAATTGTAATCGGAATTCAATTACAAAGTTGCTGGGTTATTCTGCTTTTAATATTATTAAGGATAATAGACTTTTATTGTTAATTGAACACAGATATTTTCATAGGAGCCGTGTGTAGGCAATTTCTTGTTGGGATCGTGCAGTTTATTTAGTATTTAAATCAGAATAACTCTGAAGCTTTTCATTCAAATAGCGGTTACAATATGTCAACATATTCCGAAAAATTATCCTATTAAGAATTTGCATTAAAATATGTAGGTTCTTATTGTTTTTTAAAAAAACCAAATTTGGCATTGCTTCAGGATATTAATGAAATGTTCTGAAAAATACACTATTCAAAGTTATCGTCTTTTACTACGCTCAAAAACGCCCAGAATTTCAATTTAAGTATGATTTAAAAACATAAAAATGACGTTAGAAATCGCTTTGTATATGATGAATTTAAAAAATGTATACATTTATTATATTATTATATTTTAATCATTTTTGAACACTTAAAATTTATCAACTGTCTTATTTTGAATGAAAACTTCTAAGAGTAGTTCCTAGCCAGTATTTATCTGATTGAAAAAATAGTAAAATCTATAAAAGTCTAAAATACTATTTTAAATAATTTAAAATATTACAATAATTAAAAATTAAATTATGAAATTATGAGATTAAATGGGTGGGTCACTGTTGTAACATGAAACTGCACATTTTTAAATGAATTCGGTCTAAAAAAAAATGTTGTTATTAATATTATACACATATCATGTAACTATGAATATACGAGTACTACGAAACAGAGAGAGCTAAAAATAAAGATTTTATTTAAATTAAAACACATTATTCACATTTCCCTGTGTTTAGCGAGTAAAATACTAATCCTCTGCGGAATATTAAAACTGAATTTGTATTCTGACGTGTGTGTGTCTGTGTGTGTGTGTATGTGTGTATGGCGTAAATGAACTTGAACCCGGGAACAGTAAAAAAAATAAAAACAACCGCACGTACGCATTTATATATATTTATGAAAATAATATAAAAGTGAAAAAAAAATGAAGACAAATCTGTGTAAAAAAAAAAAACTAATAGGAAAGGCACGTGGGAAAACAACCGTTTTCCTCCACTTTGTCCTTATAACGTCCGTTTCAAATCTTTTACTAATTTAGGTATGCACACACGTCATCCTCGCGGTGGAAGCCAACAACGACGACGGTCCGACGACAAATCCTTATTTTGACGTTTTCCCTTGCCCGTCATGCACCGGCCCACAAATCCGAGGGTTTTAACTACGTACACGCGTTTCCCCACTGTCATGCTAATAGCCTTTTCATTTCGCTTAATATATTTGATCTCGGTCACGACGTAATTTGCATTTCAGAAAAAAAACAAATACTTGCATAAAATACGATGCTATTCCCCGAGGATTCGGTGTACGCGTACTTGTTTTCGTGTGGAATCACTTTATCCACGTCACACGACTTATGTAGATAAATTGTCTAGACAATTATCGTGGTAATCCTGTACTTCTTCGTAGTTATATCGTCCTTTATTACCGTACTGACATAGATATTGTATTCCCACCGCGGTCATTTAATTTGGCGAAGTCATGCGAGTATCTCCAATATCGAGTAATCATAATATATTTTTAACGTTTCCTGGCTTTTCACGGTAAGATTAAATGAAATATTTTTTTAAAATCAATTTATCAAAAAAATTTCTCTTATAATATAGTGGCGATATTAAAAAAAAAAAAAAAAAAAAAAAAACCGATAAGAAGTGACCGTGGTTTTAGTTTAGTGTAAAATAGGATAAATAAGAAAAAAAACAGCCTTGTTGTTAAGTCAATTTATAGTGTTGTGTTATTATTTTTTAATACGACTACACGACTGTCAATGATATAACGAAATATCCGTATTGCCGTTTGAAAAGAAAAAAAAATATTAACGATCAGCGCCAAAAGCGGATTTGAAACATCTACAAAACTTTTATTACAAGTATCAAATTCGATCAGAGAATTGACAGAAAATATTTGCAGTCCGAGGGGTTGGCAATGATTTATCTTAAAAAAAAAAAAACCGTCTGTAGTAGAAAAAAATATTATTATTTATTACTTATTATTATTATTACTTATTATTTTGTATTTGAACGGGTTGTATGAAAAAGGGAACATGTCTAAAAATTCAAATCTTACAGGAAAGCCATAAAGCTAATTTTTCGAATTAAACTATTCGGTATTTCGGTATTTTTAGTGTATTTGTTTAAATATATTGACACATTTATACATTTTTAGGTGTTTAGAGCATATAAATATTTTCCCCGGTGATGAGCAGTTTTATTGGTTTCATAAGAACAGTGAGGTTTTGTAATTGCCATTGGCATATGCACTCGACAATATTGATTTTAGAAGCTTAAAAATGCCTAAAAAAAGAAAATTTTCACTTCCGATGATAGTTATCCTTAGAGTATTTTGCTTTTTTAAAATCAATAATTACGAACATGTTTAATTATAAATTAGATTTGTGTATATATAAATTTATATTAAAAACCCTCTGTACACCGCATATTGTTTGTTTTTGAGATGAATGATTATTACAATAACGCCATGAGACGAGGGCCCGACGGGATTATCATCAAGGCTGAGTATAATATTTAAATTGGGAATTTTATTTTTTAGGAAATCAATCGGCATACCGACCTTTAACAATTATTTTTAACTCGTTCTATAGGTACTGCTGGCCCCAAGGCCCGTTACAATATTGACAACGATACTAACGACTTTATTTAAATCGGGTGTATGACCGAAATGAGTACTTATATAATATATTATTATTTTTGTTTACATGTTTTATATCTCTAAGCCCTTAAACCATATATAATGTAGGAACTGATCGTAATCGTATTTGATTTAGGTACTGCGGAATTTACTGAGAAAAACGTCGTCTAATCGGAGTATTGCGGATCCGTTAACGCGCGTTATAAATCTCGCTCGGCGTTAAGCTATTTGCAAAGAGATCGTTACAGGCCTCGCAGAGTTTAATTCGGATCGAGCGTAATGCACTCCCTCTTTTGTTTTTTTATATCGTCTCGAGTTTAGATTTTATTATTGTATTAGGACGTCGTGATGTGCGAGGCCAAACAAAATATACAATGTACATTATACATAATATGTAAGACGACTATAATATATTAAGTGTGTTGTCCGTTTTGGGATGAATACAAAACTGCAATTTTATGTATACGTGGTATTGTTGTAAAAGTTATAAATAATATATGGGGAGTTAAATGGAAATGCGGACGACCCACATAATATACATCACCTGCAGTTCATAAAATAATAGTATTCATAACACGAAAAACTTTATTTGCAGTAAAACGGATCTATATTGTTTACAGGACGCTTCAGTATAACTACAAAATATTGTAGTAACTTTATTCGAAATGTTTTTTTTTTTTTTTTTATGTTTAAAAATAAAAGTAAAAAAATAATTACTTAGTATTAAAAATTTCCAAAGTTATAGTTTGTAGCTAGCAATATAGATATTATTTTACATATTCATAGACTAAAAAAATAAAACGTAAAAAAATTATTTGAACGTCTTGTCAAAGGAATTTAAACTTCAAATCAAATCTGAAAATCAAACGCACAATAAAAAAAATCGATTTTTAAATTTTGAATTTCTAAAATTATAATTTAATTTTGTGCTTTTAGATTCTAAATGGATCGAGGATTGTATTGGTTTTACTACAATGTGTTTTTTTCTGTTAGTGAGCGTCTTATCTAACAAAAACCTTGTTCCGATCTAATAATAACAAGATACCTTTTTTATTGAATTTTGGATCTGATTGGTGTATTGAGTAGGCTATTAAAGATTAATTATGAAGTTTTTATAATAAAGGAAAAACCAAAAAAAAAAAATAAAAATACCGTGAAGGAAAAACAGAAAAATATTTACAGTTTAACGATTTCATTTTTTAAAATGTTTACGATTTTTGTTTCTGCCGAGGATTTTGATCCTAATTTTTATAATTATTTATTTTAGTTTGTAAAAAATTGTACTTACTAATTAAATAAAAAACAATAATAATTTAACGTAAAAAGGGTAGGTGTAGGGATAAAAAATTGAACTCCCAAAAGACACGTCATGGATTGTTAAATTATGCGTGTGCTAATATTATCCTTATGGTTTTCATTTGGGGGTCCCGTTAAGTTGTTCAAAGCTAAAAAAAAAAATACCCTCGTTCCAAAATAACACGATGGACTTCATATTAAAATTTAACCTAACGTTAATCACTGCAACACGCCTATAAAACTGTTTTAATTTTCGAGTTTAAACTCATTTGGTCCGGAGGTAGCAGGAAAAATGTGGAAAAATTTGTGGATAAATATGCATAAATATTTCAATTTAAATAGATACCTTTTCCAAAAACTGTGTTCATTTTGAGAAAATATTAGATTTAACATCATATCATTTCATTGAACAATATTCAACAAAAAAAGCTTGTCATATATCAAACTACAAGTCTACAACACCCGAATTTATCCTGTACACGAGAAGGTACTATGTAAAAAATTGAGATGTCACAATCGCAACGCTCGCAAGTGTTCCGGTCTTTTTAGTCGTATGACATGTTGGTTTATAATATGCACGAGTAGCTAATATATCATACTACATTATAATATCCCTACGAATATTTTTTACGATAACAGATGCGTTACATTATATTTCACACACTAAATTCTGTGACCGTACACGAATATATTATAATAATTATATGTTGTAATGTGCGTAAACTGTTATCCAGTTGCGTTCACAGTTATTTAAGAAGTAAATAACAATCACGAATACATGGTAGGATCTCTTTTTTTTTTACTCGTAACTTCAATATAGGAATAAAAAACGAATTTTAATTCTATAAATAAATAATTCAAGATTCTCTTTGTAATTTGAGGTGTATATTTGTAATCTATATTATAGATTAAAAAATAGTTGGATATACAGATTCTGTATAACCAACCACTTTTAGGGTAAAGATAAGAGTAAACTATACCAAAAAAACTTAAAATTTGTAACATCTCGTATTGTATAATTTTATCCATATAGTAATAAAAACTAAAAATATACGTTTTTCTTATCCAATAATAAGGTAAACTACTCAGAAAATCAAAGAACAACTTTTTTACTCACTAACTAGATACACAATTCAACGAAAAGTGTCTATTGGTATTTTTTGTATACGAACAAGATTTCTGGTATAAAAATAGAATACAGACAGAAAACGGATCAAATAAACATAAAATAAAACCCATAATAGTAAAACCAATACATTTTTGCCCTGCTCAGCATCTAAAAACTAAATCAAAATAATTAAAACGTTATTGCCGTAGACATTACCGTTTTCCTGATTTGTTTTCCGATTGCTAAGACAACTACAAGTAAAATCAATGAAGTACCTGTTAATACATTAATAAGTTATAACTTTTGATCAGAGAAGATCCCTACAGTTAAAAAAAACCGCAGCAATATTCCCCGAAGAAAAGTTTTTTACAAACGGAGAATAAAATGAATATCATGGTTAAATCAATGCATTTTTTGTGCGCTCATTAAATTATAACATATAAAACAATTTAATCATGACGTATAAATCTCAAACTGTTTTTTGTGGGAATTTCTCTTCGGTTCGCCACAAGATTGGATCACTCTGTTCATATTTTTTAATCCGGTTACACTTTACGCATTTCCGTTTGGTTGCTAATCGTCATTTGTATAACATAAAATCTGATTGGGTGTCTAAAAGTAGACACCCAATCTGGAAAAACCTTCGGCGAACACTGGAAGTCGATGGACTTTGGTCATGGGCCGACGACGGGCCAAAAGATGCCAACATTTGATGGATCCGCCCCGTTTCGGTTTTTCACCTTATCAATTTCATATATATTTATTATATTCATTTCGTCGTTTTGTCGTTTATGGACATATAACAATAAAATGGCCGCGAATTTTACAACTTCTGAAACTATATTATGAATGTTCGATAGAACCCGAACATCCGATTGGTTATCTGAAAAACAGACTTCTTGGCAAATAGTCCCGCGGTCGTCGACCCCTGCAGGTGATTGGTTCACGGCGGCGCGCCGTTCACTATCAGTGTCGGTATACAAGCGCCACGCCACCCCCCGTTTCTGAGGACACCACAGCTCAATATTGCATAATTGCAGTTTTTTCCGGCCATCCTCGGCCGTTTTTTTTCTTTTTTTTTTTTTTATAAGTAAGGAAAACCGAGTAAAAACCATTTCGGCAAAAATCACGTATTATATTACGTGTGTTATGTAACTGTTATTGGGTTTTTTTTGTACACACGCGCCGATTTGATTTATCTCGGTGGCCATTAATAATTTATCACGAGTTTAGGAAGCACCGAGCTTGAGGAAAATATTTTAACGGAATAAAATAATAATCATACGGAAACGTCCCGGCGTTTACCGCAGACGATTTAACTTTGTCCAGGATTACGGGAACATTGCGTGAATTTAATATTTTCGTATAATATGCTCGTACCCGTTTCTCAAGACCAGAGATCATAATAATAACATTATAGTCAAATTTTCCTCGGATAAAATAGACTCTCACAGTTTGCGGTGTCCGTTGTGTACGATGCATATAGTTAATATATTGTATATTAGGTATCATTTTATCTCGCTATACAGAGTGAGTAATTCTCGATAAGACTAAAAATGTTTATTGATTTGTTGTTCCTTAACACCCCAAAGAGGTAAATAGTACAGTTCAAAGACAATAAAAAATGTATACATGTATATAAAAATGTATGGTTTGAAGGTACCTACAACAAACTTACATATAGTTTTTCGTATACATAGTTAATACTAAGAAGCTAATTAAATTTAGTTATTTTTTATAATTTGTTTTAGTTTAAATAATGAATCAAAGAAAAAAAAATCAAAATTTGGTACAGTGTTACATAAACCTAAGGCAGTACTCTGAGCTGAACTTGGTAATATTAGTAGCTCACTACTAATGAAATCAAAATGGGACAGTGATTCCTAGAATTAAAGACTGGAATCAAAATAATCTCAAAAAGACTTGACTATTTTTGGAATTTTCTTTTTTGACAATTTTTGACTGCTTTAATTTATTGCATGCTGTTTTTTTTTTTTTTTTTTTTTTTTTTTTTTTTTGTTACCTTGTTAAAATTTAAAATAAATTGGAATTTTTAATTTAACTATACATTTATAATATTTTACTGTATTTATGATAGTCTATTCAGTTGTAACAGTGTACAGTACAAAAAAAAAAAATAATAATAATAGATTAGACGGGTCAAATTAAAATTGGTAACTAAATACGCGGTGGTTTCTTAAAAGACACAAAACACAATTTTCAAATTTATACTCCCTCTGATGTGTAATTATAACTTCATTATTATTATTATTATGGCTCGAATTTTAAATATGATGTACTATAATATTATGAAATGACTATAACACTGCAAAAAATGAAAATAACCTCCCAGTGAATGCTATAAAATCTCTAATTTTATTTTTAAGTAGATATAATAAATTATTCGAACGAAATGTTTCTAACTTTTTGGGTTCGGGAAAAAGAAAAAAAAACCGTGATAAATTTAACAAAAATAATTTATGTACAATATTGTGTAATAATAACTTTTTTTTCCCTTCAACTTTTACGCGTCGCATAAATAATTTTACGTTCGTTCGACTGGGCGGAAGAATTAAAAAAAAAACACGTTCGCGGATACGACATAAAAATATAATAATATCTTAACTACATAACGTATTTTATATATTATAATTAACACCATGTTAGTGCGTAAGTACGGTACATAGAAATAATTGTTGTTTATGCATAGTATAAAACACATACCACCTACATTTTGCGACGGTGTTTTTATTGCTCCGAAGAAAATATTATGCAAGTTTATCGCACGCTTTGGCCGTTGAACATCCACAAAATATGGGTTTTGTCTGAAAAGTAATGTCAGTGATTTAATTTGAATAAAATAACTATCCGTCGTAGCGCGATAAGACCGGTTGGAATTGATAATAGGGAAAGTCAGCTATACGACCACGTAGTCGACTGTCCGGCGAACGATAACGTGTTTTTCCGTCTAACTAGATTTCGTCCTTCGTGCAAATCACAACGCAGCGTTCGATAGAACAAAGATTTGCCATCAAGTTTTGTGTGAAACTTGGCAAGTCTCCGGTAAAAACTTTTCGAATGATAAAGACGGTATTTGGTGATGACTCTTTATCGGAACGTCAAGACTTTCGGTGCCACAATGCCTTTTTAGAAGATGTGAAGAGGTCAGCGATAAAGTCCCCGTCGGACGGCCATTAACGACTATCATTGATTAAAATGTGGCTCCTGTGAGAGATCTTTTGAACATAAACCGTCGGTTTTGTATTTGTTTAGTGTCACATACATTAAACATCAAAGAAGTACCGTTCACGAGATTGTGACCAACAATATGCAGATGCTAAAGTGCTCGCGAAACTGGTACCCAATGTGATACAATTTTTGGCTGGTTCAAAGGTTCCAACGATTCTCCAGCCACTTTACAGTCCTGATTTGCCTCCCCTACACTTTTTCCTATTTTCCCGATTGAAAATTTCAATGAAAGGTAATCATATTGGAATATATACCGATATGATAAATATATTTTTTTAATCGATTGCTGGCATTACTTTTAGGATAAACCCTGTTTACTGGTGTTCGGATATTCATGAGGGTTCGACTTTCAAACATACAGTATAAAATGTTTAATAATTAAAATGCCGAAAAAAAAATGGTACAGTATAGTATAAAGAAAATCACGTCGGCAAACACATGGTATAATCCTTTTTAAATCCTATAATTCGACCTTTGAATTTTAAATTCTGGGTCCCAAAAAGCATTTTTGTTTTTTCTATTAGTCAAGATATTACTTGTGAATCGACCTGAATGGATACATTTCGGATTAAATAATAAAATACTTAAAGTTTTAGTATTTTTAAGTTAGTGAGAGGAAAAATAAGACCAAAATTCACAGCTCTGCACCTAATATCATAACTGATATCTAGATAATCGATAAATCAAATGGTGATAACTGGAAGATAGAAAATCAAAAAAATATTTAACTTTTTATACTGGCCATTACATAGAATATGTTCAGAACTCAGAATTTTCCAGAATGTTCAAAAGCTTAAAACTGAACTCTACAAATAATATCTATATTACTGAAAGAATTTTGAAAACAATCGATGGAAAAAACGATAAGTTGAAATACGAATTTAAGCGAAGTTTGATTGTTCATTATGTTTTGAAATACCGTAATTCTAACGATTTTCGTCAAATTTGATCTTCAAAACGTCAAAAAAAAAAAAAAGCTATCATGCTGGCTTTTCCGTGCACATGCTATTAATATCTTCGGTTTAGTACATAATACGTAATACAATTTGTGAAATATTTAAATCGATAATTATAAACAATTTTGTGTACAAATTTTATTGATTAAATTAGCTTGAAAAAAAAAGTACCATTCTAATATATAAATAAAGTATTAACAAAGGTATAAATATTAACGTTACTTACGCATATTTGTACCGAAATGGTACCGAAATTTATCCTAAAACGCATACTTCAATAGCACTTATTCTCTAAAAAAAAAAAAAAATCCATGGTTATCTGAGAACATACTGTTAACCGTCATTATAATATTGATAATAGTTTGTTAAACTTTCCGGTCCGACGACTGTTTTCTCGCGCGAAAAACCGCCCGCTTGGAGAAAATGCATATTGTTATTATCTTGTGTACCACTATTATGATTATTATGGCTCGTTAGCATTTTCTGTAGCCCGACAAAAAATACAACACGATAAAATGTTATTATACGTACCGCGTAGGTATTATTCCTGAGTGTACGCGTTTATCGATTATAATGTATTATTATAATTGTCGTCTCACGATAAAATTTTTTGTTTTATCTATTCATTTTTACTTTCAACAGACCATCGGTGAATATTTTACGTAGATACGAATTAGGACAGACCTTATTTTAATAATGTATGGAAAAAAAACCGTGAGATAATTTTGATCGAGCCTCCCTCCCCTTTCATTCTGTTTGTAAATACAAGAAAGTGAATCTGGTAAAATTTGACGATTACAGCGTTCGTTTCAAGGAAAAGAGTTGGAGATTTCTCGATATAGTGTAATCAAACCGTTTTTTTTTTTTTAATTAACTAAAAAACTATAGCGTAAAAATGTACCAGCTAAGACATACGATTACATAGACACATCGTCATGGAAAATTGTTTTGTAAATTCGAAAATAATTAATTAGGTATTTTATCGATGTTTCAGAAAAAAAAAGCCAAACCATCCTCTTTGGGTTAAGTAATCATTACAAAATTTCACTAAAATAACGCTCTTATATTGACGAATAACCATTTTTTTCTCCATTTATAAAATAATGACCATCACAAATTATAATAAAATATAGTAGGGTTTAGTCACCATCTATGGCCAGTTAATAGTATCCACACTATGATCACTTATTTGTATTTTAATCGTTAATTAAAGTATATTTTTGGAATTTGATATTCTATACATGGTTATTTTTGTATTCATTTTTATTAATTTATTTACTGTGTGGTATCAATATTATTATAATCATATAGATAACAAAATGTAGCCTGCACAGAAGGTGAAAATGAAATTATAAAAAAGTTAATTTTATAATATTCCATACTGTATTTCTAACAAATCTATGAAATATTTACTAAGTGTTGGGTTAGTATTGTTTAGTATACATGGTTCAATTTTCAATTGTTTTTTTAAAAAACCGTAGACAAAATAACAGATCTATTAAATCTGGGCCGCAACTTTCATTAGCGATTTACAAAGCTTATAACTCACTACTTGCTGATTAGAAAAAATTGAACGTTCGCTAGCATTAACAAGTCTGTAATTTCTTGGATACTTGACCTAAAACTGTACCTTATCACCGTTAATGTACGGTGATAAGAGTTCTAGTTTCTTTCTTAAAACTATTTTATTTTCAGTTTCTGGATTATTAGTATTGCACAGCTTGATTATTTTCTTCCTAGATTAGTTTTTTTTTTCCATTAACGAAATTGGTATAAAATATATATTAATATTCACCTTGCTTAGCATAATGTAATCATTTATAATTAAGTTAACCTGTTGAATAAATACCTAAATATTTTCAATTATGTCCTTATGTAGAATTATCAATTCCATTAATATATTAATATTTTTCTCGTTCAGTAAAGTTTTTCTGTCTTACCCTTTTTCGAGCCATCATCAAAAACCAAACAAATATTATGATATAAATCGTGGTTCAAATATGTTTTTATTATTAATATTATTATTAATTAACACTTGATAATGTAATCAGTAATCATTGAAATCAAATTTAATGTGGTATAATTTATTTAGTAACCATAGATATCAATAAAATACAATATATATTTTATGCAACTCAATTTTTTTTTACACGGTTTTTAAACGTCATCAGCTTGGTTAGTTACAAGTTCTTTAACCCTTAACAAACAAGGCCCGGTAACAGGTAACCGGAGTGAGATAGAACACTACTAAATAGATTATATCATTAACTATTAAGTACCGATTTATCCTATATACTTTGATAGATAAGCCCAACGATCCCCTGAAATATTTTTGCTTATCTGCCATACCTCTGTGTGCTTCCAGCTTTCGAATAAGTTTATCGTTCTTGGCGTTAATGCCAAAGGTTAGATTAATTTAGTCATGTGTTCAACATATGACATAAAATATTAACTAACAGAGGAAGAAATTATGATGGACTAATAAAAAGTATTGTTTTGTTTTGTTCAGTTCCTTTTGTTTATTTTACAAATACATATTAGCATTGATTATATATTAGTATACATTTTGGTATTCATAATTAATGGTATTAGGTATAATAATTATGATAAGTAAAAATAAAGTGAATTTATAAAAAAAGTTTGGTTATTTCTTATCCATATAAAATAAATTATAACCTCACCCGTGACCACCCGTATCTGTTCTGTTGGAATTTATAGCCTTGTCTGTGAAGGGTTAACAAAGTTACAGACTGGTCTGTATACAACCGACCCGAAGTGATTGAGAAATTCTTAAATCGGCCCATATATGATGACTCCACCACCCTGTGTGTATGTAATTTTATTCGTACGTATTAAGATTTTGTTATCGTTTTCCCACGCCGGACTTGTACAAAATATAGTTTTGTATATTATGACTTTTTTATTATTATTATTATTATTATTATTATTACGGCGCATTGCACAGTAATAATTATGCGCGCCGAGACAGAGCTGTTCGCGCGAAACAACTCGTATAAAAGTAAAAATATATTATACGGTACATATTCGATATATATAAATATACGCCCTTCGCCGTCCGTTTACGATCTCCGGTTTTTAATGTCGTTTCGATCACCGACCCCCTTGCTCGTATTATATACCCATAGGTATACATAGCCAACAACTCGTATTATACACAGACTGCCGCGATAGACGATAAAAATAAAACGGACCGCGTTTAATTCACCCGCCGTCGTCGGCAACCGCGCGCGTACAATAAAAATTCAATTCGTCCTTTCGTATTTTTTTTTTCACTTTTTTTTCGCCGGTTTTCGCAAACATCGTCGTCGTAGGTCGTCGGTCTCCGTCCGCTCGTATACGTATATAACGATTTGAATAGCGTTTCCGGTGTGTTAAACACGCGCGCACAGCATCACCGCCGTTGCCCGCCACCGGACCGGTCAAAAGTTATGGAGTTTCTCTCCTGCTCCACCGCTTACCCCCCGCCGATGTTTTTATAACCTTTTCTCGGACAATCCCCGTTCGTAGTTTATAGAAAAACTGCGGTAGTCGCGGAGAACCAAAGGACCGAACCAAACGACGACGGCGACGACGGTCTCACGCAATCTCCTTTACGACCCGAGCTCGCACGGGGAGAAAATGAATGGCCAGACCAGATAGCCCGACGACGACCGTTTGTTCCGCCACATTGGTTAAGACAAATTATTATTATTATACATTATAGACGCGCTCAATTCCGCCTGTCGACACTAATTTTTTGAATGTAAATGTTGGTATCAATTTAATTCATCTAGACTATATCACGTTACTCTTTATCTTATCTAGATGAAAATTTCGAAATCTATCTGGGGATTATTTGAGATAAAACAATAATTACAAATAGAACGGTAACATTTATAAAAACGTGAACACATAGAACTAAGTGTGGCTTGATAAAGTGGAAAGAAGTTCCAGATTTTTTATGCGACAAGATTATTTAAATGAAACTTAAAGATAAGTACTACAAAAGTGTGAAGAGAGTAAATTGTATGATAGTAGGTACGGAGTATTGACTGTAGACTGAACAAACTGACATACTCTGCAAGCTGGGTAGTCCAGTGTTATTGTTGAGAAGTTAAGAAGTTAGAAAGTTAATTTAATGTATATATTTAGGCAACTATGTATTTTTGCTAACGATTCTGAGCGGAATTTGATTGAATATGTTTTAAAAGTCCCTAATACTTACGATGTAAAAATTTTACATTTCGTACATTTTTTCTATTTTCCTATATTTTTTCCCGAACTTTCCTATTTATTATGACAACCCCTAGGAATATCAAAACACAATTTTCTTAAAGTACCACACACATTCAATTTCTTTTTAAGGAAGTGCTACATTTGAAAATCAGAGAAAAATGTCTGGTAGAAAAACTGTTCATAGAAAAAAAAATTAAAACTAAAGATAAATAACATTAAACAGAAAATATGCTACTCAAAATTGTTGATAAAAAAAATCGAAAATAATGGATCTTTAATTGTCGTACATTTTTCCAGTTTTTCTATCGGGTTTTTCCAATTAGTTGTGACAACTACTTAGAAAGTAAAAAAAAAATGACTATCATAAACGCACAAGTGGATGACGAATTCTTCAAAAAAACTGTAACTGTTACTAAATAACTAGAGCGACACTTCTGGTAGAAAAAATTTACACAGATATAATACAAAAATAGCCTATATTAAAACCTATTTACAAATCAATGCGTTTATAATCTAAAATATTCGGTGATATATAATCCGATTAAATGTATACAACCTGATAAATTACCTTGTGACATCCAAAGGCTGAATGAAATTTAATAAAAAATACATCGCATCATTTGTCAGCGGAACTTTTGAAACCAGGTATTTTTGTACCGTACTAAATGCCGTGGATTATATTTTGGTGTCGGGTATTATTTCCGCGAACCCATATAACCTGAACCTTGTATCATCAAACATTATTTACCGAATTAATTGACATAAAATCAAAATATTCCTTTATTTCGCATCACTATAGCAGTCAATACCGAATACATAATAGAAATTATTTATTTATTGGAAAGCATTCACAAGAGAAACTTATTTAATTCAAAACAAATTGTGAATGTGTATTCATTAATTTTATTTTTTATGCATTATAAGTCAAAAGTCAGTTTTAAAATTGAATATATAGGTCTATTAATTAATAAAAAAAACCTCAGATATTAACAAATAACAGGGAAAGTTCAATTATGTACAATAAAACTGTTAACCGTAGTTAAGAATAATAAATAAATTAGATATGATTAATTAAACTTATATCTTTAAGGTATGAGAGCTTATTATGTCACAATGTGAATGAAAACTCTAGAATTTCAAAAAAAAAAAAAATAAACCTTATGAAATACATTAGATAATATAGTTTTTTAAATTACTAGAAAAATGTATCTATGCAATCTGTAATTTTGTGTTGGGAGCGTAGCGAGGGATCTGTTGGTTTTACAACGATGCAAGTTTTTATTTCGTAATTTTTCCTATCGACAACCTTTCGAAAAACAATATTGCTCCGATGCAAAGTACCTTTTCTGAAAGAAAATTTTATCTTACATTAGAGAATTAATTGTATGGTTAACCAATGAGTATTCAAAATGGCTTGGGAAAAACCAAAAACGAAATTAAAGACAAAACGACAAATATTTGTGGCCGTGACAGCATAACCGATTTACGTTTTTAATTTTCGGAAACTATGTTTTTACTAGGAATATTACTTTACTCAAAAAATTAAAAGACATTAAGAACTTTTTCAAGGAATTTTGGATTTAGTTGCTCACACAGAAAGTCCTTTTTATGATTTACAATGTAGTTTCTTTTAATAATTGAATGAAACCAAGAATAAATGTTGAAAGAACTGGACAATTTACGATAGTCATTATTTTATTATTTTAAATTTTGTTATTCAGTTAAAAATACTAATAGAGAATATTCATTTATATGGAAAAACTAATATTAGCCTTTGTCTGACGTGATCAAATTTAAAAAAATAATAGGGCTATTTTTAAGCGTTTTTTTTTTTTTTTGCGAGTTTTACGTAATTTTTATTTTGTAGGTACTCATTTGTGGATAAAATTGTTTGATCAAATACAAATGATTGGAAATTTAACAGGAGCTCTATGAATCTTAGTTATATGTTATACAAATAAAAAAAATTGAGTGTATTTTTTTTTTTAGTTTTAATAACAAATTTTGAAGAAAATCGTAAATATTACAGCCTTTTAAAACGTGCATGTAACCAAACTTCACTACGAATAACTTTTTGTTAACAATGGTTTATCGTTCTTACATTTTCATCTTCCCACCTATAACAGTAGCACATCCGTCCCCAGAATCAGCTCTTTTAGTTCCTTATTTTTCGAAACCAATTTTTTGTTTGTTTTCGAATGTGCTTGGAATGCATTTCAAATTTTGACAAACTTGAATTTAAAACGTATTAATTTTAATAATAGGAAATATGACGAACCGAAATGCATTACATTTTTCAACTCAGGAAGGCAAATAAGGACGCGTTTCGTTGTGAAAGGAATTTTTCAAACACTGCCTATCGTCTTGGAGATTTAATGTTTCGACGTTAAATGTAAGATAGAGGTACGGTATATGACGGCACTACACACACTCACGCCGCAGACTCCATTATCGCGCGTGCACTACAAGAAAACGAGAGAGAGACAGAGAGATAGAGAGTGAGAGAGAGAGAGAGAGAGTGAGAGAGAGAGAGAGTGTGTGAGAGAGTGTGTGTGTGAGAGAGAGAGAGTGAGTGAGAGAGTGAGAGAAAGATACGCTTTTCGTAAATAACCGACTCCGACTGCTCGTACTACCGGCATGAGAACGTTTCCGATACGCGGCACGTGTCCGACGGGATTTCGCGCCTCGAAAACTTCACGTCGCCGACGTCGGGCTACGCTCTCCTCTCCGGTCCGTCCATCACGTCCTATATTCCTTACAGTGCCTCGCGAGTGTTTCCCGACCGATTCCCGACCGTCCTCATTCCGAAAACCACGCCCGGCACCACCACCGTCGTACCTACACATGATTTATATACATACACACATAACATATAACACGTATACGCCGTCGTCATCAGGGGTCCCCAATACCTGTCGATACACTACCGACTAGGTCCTGAAACCCGACGCATTTGCATCTTCGTTTCCGTTGTTTACATTCGAGACTTGTCTCTTTAGAAACATGACTTTTGTCACGCAGAATCCAACGATGCGAATTTCATTTTGAATTTTTTTTTTGGTATTCCTTTTTAGTATTTTTAGTATCGGTATATTTTAAACATTAGTCCACTTTTTCTAGGTATATTTCAATTTTATTTTTGTTTAAATAATTTGACAAACATTTAAGAAACTAGAAAAAGAAAAACCGAAAAGATAGAATATTTATTTTAAGTATGACAAAACGGTCTTAATATTATATGTGTGTATAATTTTGTATGGCATACATGCATTTTAACACGTTTTTATTAGCATTTTATATAATTATATGCATTTTTTTTTCGTGCATGTTATCAAGAATTTTGAGTTACCAAGTTCTAGACCCTAAAACTGAAAAATATATTATTACTTATTAGTATAGAAGATTGAGTAGTTTCTTCGATAAGATATTTTGTACATAATCTTGTATTGTGATACTAAAATAAATGTTTAAAGCATCTAGAGTATTGAAATACTTATTTCGAAGTGTCTTACCAACAGGTACTCGAATATAGGTAATTTAAATTTTCTTTTCAAAATACAACAATTTCAGCAGTTATGGAACAGTGTGTTTAGATTAAACTGAAAAATAATTGGAGGACACCTGGAGGTTATTTAGAAAAATATGCCAACTAAACCCCCTCTCATCGCGAAAATTATTATTATTATTACATGGCACAGTTCTGACTTTGTAATTCATATTAAATAAAAAAATAATGTTCCTCACTATTGAAATAATCAATATACTATGCATAATATACGGATGCGATTATATTGTGAACTTCTTTATTCCGTAATCTAAAAGCTACACATAATAAGTTTCATGAAATTAAGATTTATTTTCAACGAGATATTTTATAGTCTTCGTAGAGTTGTCTATATTTTGCTCAGACCGTGCTACATTGTATTGCAATTTATGAAATCTGCAGTAATTTGGGTCATCATATTATAATATAATAATAACCTCGACGCACTGTACAAAACAAAGCGTATAATAAAGCGAATATTTATGAGAAAATTAAGTATACTGCAGATATAGTTTTATTTTAACAATAAGCCAAAGAATAAGTATATATGTACCTAACTATAACAATATCTACCTTGCAAATTACCTTCTCAAAATCAGAGGAATAATACCGGGGTTTCTGGTTTCGTACTTTAAATTTGATTCAGTTAAATATAGGTATTACATTTATTTTTATTTTATATTTGCATCATTAATTAAATACCAGATCATCGACAGTTTGGCATGCCGGAAATTGTAAGTGAGAGCAAAAAAGGTTGAGGGTGATATTAAAATGGGGGGGGGAAGGGAGAAAAGAATATTTTTGAAATTGAAGTAGATTTGATTTGGTTGAATCGTTTTTTAAGCAAAAAAAAAAAATGTATCCATAATTCTATGTTCACCCATGCACAGAATATATTGCGTTATAAATGCTTTTAATATCATAAAATATTTTGGCCAACAACAATACATAGCTAACCGGACCACAATGCAGTTAAATCTCCAAAATTTACTCAATCACAGTGTATATTTTTACGCAGATCGGTAACAAATACTAAATGACCGACGATCGCTTTTTCGTCTTTTTTTGGTAGCTGTTTTGCTGTTTAGCTTGTTTTGGTTTTGTTTTCTTATTACGTGTCTTGGCTATCGGAATTGGGTCTTCTAGAAAAATCTCGAGCACATCACTGTCATCGTCAGAAAGCGGCGGTCCATCAACATTTCGAGTGGTATCAGCAGTAGTGTCGCAATCGTTTTGACGACGTTGAGCTGTTATGGTCATTTTTTGATGTTTTTGTCGTTTGTCCTGATCACCAGAATTATTTACCACCCCGTCGGTGTCTCGTTCTCTACTGACATATATGTAATTCATTAAAATGTTTAAAGTATTTTATAGAATGAAAAAAAATCAGGTCATTTATAAATTCATGCATGGTTATTAATAATATTTTTTTCCAAATTTGTTTAAAAATGTATAAAAACAATAATATTAACTCGAATCCAAAAATAGAATTTCATGCGGGTACATTTATTTCTCGTGTCACAAACATCAACTCATTTCGTTTCTAAAATTCGATTAATTGTACTATTAGTTTGAAAATAAAAAACGGTAATCAGAAAACAATAATGTCAGTAGTATTAATTATAATACTACTATTATAAATATTAATTATTATAATTATTATAATAAACATTTTTTTTTTGAAATAGATACATGTTTTCACCGTGGTGATATAATTGCAACGATTCGATATTTAATATAATATCTCAGCATTATAAATTTAACCTTTTTATTTTTTTCTCAATACCTATAATAATTCTTATCGTAAATTAAAACAATTATTCGTTTTTAATCTCTAAAAACAAAAAAAGGCTTATGTTGTCACTGTTTTCATTTTTTTTTAGAAAGGAAATTAGAAGAGGGGATGTGTAGAGTAATCTAATATTTACCAGTATGCAATGAACCAACGAAATCTAACAAAAAACGTGTGTCATTTTAATTAAGAAAACTAAGGAAAATCAAAATATCTTTTTCTTAGCGCCTAAATCAGATTAAAAATGTTACAATGAATATCCTATAACAGTTTTGTTTCGAGTAACATCTCTGATAGAAAAATTGATCAGACACACATATCAAAAAAATGTTTAAAAAAATGCACCAAAGCAAATCAACTCGCTAATTTGTTCATAATTAAATAAAAAAATAATTATTGAATTTTTTTTTTTACCTAGCTAAGCTATCATCTACATCAATCTCTTCATCTTCACTGTTATCGTCACAAATCGGACAGTATTTGCGTTTATTGTTTATACCGCTCGTACCTTGTAAGTCTGACCGTGCCGTTTCTTCTGTGTCTTTCAATGTACTCATCAGTATGTCTTTACGTCCACCTCTTGAACGATATCTCGCATTATTTGTCTCATGAATGAAACAATAATCTCGATGCTGCGTTCTATCCGTTTTAAATAATAAACACAATAAGTTACATATTAGTTAACATTTGTTACCTAGGTACAAACACACCAACGTTAAAAATAAACTATTGATGTTAGTTTATTTCCATATAGACCAACCGATAAATCGTCTTTATTTTTTTCCGTCCACTATAATTGTTTATTGTCGCATACAGCATATAAATCGAATCGCCTTGTATGTCTAACCTTCTGACTAGCTGCCTATAACCCATAAGCAGTATCAGAAATGTACATTCAATCTTAAAGGCACAAAAATTATGAACATTTTTTTCATGATAATCAAACACATATAGTTTCTAAATTACCAAAATATAATAAATAGAAAAAAAATACGAATCTTTATAAATTTCGTGGCAGTAAAAAATTATTATTGTATTATTAATAACATTTAGGTATACATCCCAGTAAAAATTCTAGCCTCTTTTTTTTTTTTTTTTTAAACTTGATAAAAATGTGTGTTTAGTCTACACTCAAATGTTAATAATTGTTATAAATATCTATTTTTACATCGTGTTGAATAGTTAATAATAAAATAGTTAAGTATATTAAATGGTTTTAAAGTCAAATTTTTCCGATATGAGCGTTTTAATAGTTATCAATACTATACAAAACACTAAACACTTAATAGTTAAAATATAATTATTAAACTGTAAATGAAAATCATTTCATTTATAAAAAACATCATTCTTGTCATAGTAAAACCAATTAGTTTCTCGCCGCGCTCAGAATGTTTAAACAAATTAATAACGAATATGTCGATACGGATTTATTCATAACCCAATTTAAAATTATATATTGGTAAATTATATACAGGTGACGTTCAAAATGATTGAAGTTTCTTTGACATACTGAACCAGATTTAAGCATTTCCCTTGCCCCTGATATTTCATATTAATAATCTTCTAGTTTCCTATTTCAAATTACACACAAAATAATAATACACTCTAAGTGAATATATAGTATTTTAAAGATATAAATATTTTCCGTATTCAACATAAAAATATCTTATTACAAATTCTAAATTTAACAATAACCTGGACGATTAAAAAACATTTGTACGTCCCATTAAAAAAAAAAAAAAAAAAAAACAAAATGTCTTCGATTTTTCAAATATATGGACGGGTTTCTAAAATATCGTCTGTATACCTATTCTCCAATGTCCATTTCAATTAACGTATAATTAGTAGTAAAATACAAAATGTGTGTAGTAAAATGTAGTATTACATATTCATTCTCGTTAGTAGTATAACGTTTCTCCAATGATAAAATAAAAAACTTCATTTTTTTCCCATACCCATATAATAAAAAATGAATATACCAAAAATAAAAAAACATTTGTACACTTGAAAAAAATTACTTACTTTTTAACTGTATACAAAACGAATACCAGGCGCAGGAAAGTATTTGAGGAAGTACATCGTTCCTCTATAATAGTCTTTTTAAAATCGTTATTTGAATTAAAAAAATGCTCAACGCGTAAATTAGTGTGATCTAATTGTGTACGATTAAACAGATCCGGATTAAGGGTTGTGGGGGGCCCGGGAACGCTATTCTGTATTTTATTAAGACGGAACAAATAAACAAGAGGTCGCCATTTAACTTATACTCTTGAAACATGGTATTATATGTTTAAACGTAACTAATAAAAAAAAATGAGGTTCTCAAATATTAGAATCAACTCGTCTCGACATTAGCTTCGACTTAATATGAGCCGATAAGAGCCATATGATATAGCGTGATATTGTTTTCGCGGGCCCACGTTTCTCGCGAACCTCGGGGACGTGGTCTCCCGTGATCTCCCCGCCCCCCCCCCCCGTCCCGTTAATCCTGGCCCGCGTTTGAACGTCGAAAATTCGAGCGTTCTGCGCCTAAACCAAACGAATTTTAGATCCCGTACGTAAACGGTTTCGGAGAGATTATCATGTACGTCTCGACATCCGGACATATAAATCGCAGACGTCCGTGCGTCCGGACACTGTCCGGGGAACGGGAGGGAGGGGGGTGGGGGACACTCGATAAAACGTCGGCCGCGGCCGCCCGGCGGAACCGTAAGAACGCCTATCCGCGCGGCGTCTATCGCAACGGTTGCCCGCCCCGCGACGATGGTTATGATTGTTATTATCGTGGTAATTATTTACGCGGCGCGTCGCTGTCGGCTGCGCGCGCTCGCCGCCACCGCCGCCGCCGTCACAATAAGAAACGGGGCCGCCGCCGGCCGATTGTATCGACTCGGCACCGCGTTTAATTAGGACGAACAAGTAGAGTTTGTATGCGAACGTCCGCATCTGCACGGGACGTCTAATCTGCGTAAATAAAGCGGGGATTCCTGGCCCGTCGCCCATTAAGTGCAAACCGGACATGATCCTCTTACGGCCGGAAACGCCGGGCGGCGGCGGGGCGGCGCGCGCGCGCGTACACGTACACGCGCCGTCTGTATACACGTTTAGTGGACCGGGACAGGGGCACGGGCAGGCCGGCTAATAAATAATACAGGTATACGTGTATACGTGTATAGGTACCGACGACTCGCAGTCCACCACCGTGGGCAACGCGCTATACACCGGTGCAGCTGTCGGTGGCACATTCGCGAACATAAATTATCCCGGGGCCGCGCGGATCCTTAATTTATCAAACGGTCGCAGAACGCCTAGCGACGACGCTAATGCCGTCGGTTACCGTCTCTGCGTAGCGGCAAATTATTCAACTCGAGAATTATTATTACCGCGCTCCGTCTCGCCGAACGCTTGCCCGGCCGCCCCCCCCCCTCCCATCCCCCTCCGCCCCACGTACCGCCGACTGTGATCCCGTTCGAATCCGGAGGCCGGCGCGCAAATGCTATCGATAGACCTCGCGACGCGTCACTCGTCGGAGCTCGTCGTCTAGCTGACCGCGGGGTCGGCCGTTCCCCCGCGTCAACGGAAAAACCGAAACCCGCGGCATAAGCCAAAACGATTTTGCCCGTCCGACCGAACAACGGCTTTGCGTATAGGTAGACAGCCCTTCTAAAGGGTTATGGGCTTGAGTTCCGACGCACGGGATGTCACTGCGAGCGAACGGAAGTTGCCAGAGGTCCCCGGACGAAGCAGTGTTGGAATATTTTAGGCTGTGTCCCAAGATTTTTTTTTTTTTTTTTCTATATTCTATTGAACTGATCGTATCCCGTCTAGGCCGGTAACTCAAACCTCGAAAATCGGAGGCGTCCTGACCAAAAAACAATTTCAATAGTTGGCAGTAGATATGGCGAAATTTTGATATCACTTTCTTTTGGACGATTCTTTTTTTGGGTTCATTAATGGATGATCAATTGCAAATAACCAAGTATGAATGTACGTTTATTATGAATTTGATAAAAATTTTAGGAAATAATGAAGAAAAGAGCGTAGATTATAGAGCTATCAAACGATTGAGACCGTTTTATTTTTTTGGCTAAACGATTGAGAACACTTGCAACTCACCAATGAATTTACGAGCAACGATTCCATTTCAATTATTTGGATATCGAATGATATCTAAACGTTGTATTTTCTTTTTTTTTTTTGATCGAACGATTGTGCTTTAGCTTAGACATTACTTAAAATAATCGGCTAATTCTCCTATTAGTTAAGTAAACGTATTTTAGATTTTGAGCGAAGCAAGAAATGTATTCGTTGCACAATGGCGTTTTTTTTTTAACTATATACACAATTTCTACCGAAAATCGTTCTCCAAAGTATCAAGAATAGCATTTTTTCCAAAAGAAAATATTATGTAGTACTTAAGATGTTCTTTCTATGGTTTTCCAAGAGATTTTCATAATAATTTGGAAAAACCAGGAAAAAACGTAGGAATAAATGGATAAATATTTACATCTTAACGATTTCTTACACCCAAATGTGTGTAACTTATGTTTTCTTCTAGTAATATTGCTTCATTAATAAAACTACAAAAGATCATTGATATGGAATTTCTATACTAGATGGTGAGTAAGAAGTCGTTATTTTGATTTTCTATGTAGTTTTTTTAATAATTGAGCAGAACCGAAAATAAAACGCGAACAGAACGTGACAATTTACGAAAATAATGCTTTTATTATTTTAAATTATGTTTTTTGTTGTAATTCAGTTTAAAATATACGTAGAGACTTGATATTTGGACAGAAAACTTATATTTCTATTAACTTATAATGTTTTTTTTAGACGTAGTAAAGTTATCGGGTTGTGGTTTTATAATCCTTATAACATTTACCCCCAAAAATGATAAACAAAACAAACGATTTTGTATAAAACAAGACCACGAAATAATACCAGATTTCGGGTTCGTTTATGTTCGTTTCGCCACTGCTTCAATTCGTGAATAGTTTCTTTCAAAATAGTTTAAATTTTTTTTATTTGAAGACTGTTTAATTGTTTTAATAGTCCTGTTTTATACGTTTTAAATCTATCCTTACGTTTAATATTTCATGAACACTATGTATATGAGCAATATAAGAATATTATTATATCTGATATCTCATCGTGAGCGGATTCTTTTCCATGTATACGAGTATGTACATACGGTGCTGGACACTGTTCAAATGCCACGCAAATGATACTCCGCTATATTCTCCCATATTTATATGGGATTGAATTGAAAAGTAAATTATCTCGTTAGTGGAAATAAATAGCAAAATGTATATAAACTAATTACTCCATTTATTTATGAAATATTACTATAGTTTCCGATTTAATATTCAAAATTGGATAGACATTTCACCTTCGAAATGAAGGATGATGAAAAATGATGAAAATATAATACTTAAGAGCTGTTTTTGTGTTAATTCGTCGAAAAAAACGTTATTGAAAAATTAAATCTATACGAAAATATAACTGTTTTACATTCAATTATTCAGGCTGATTTATGTGTGTAATATATTATACCTGCATATTGTTTGTTGAACTGTGATAAGCTGACTGCAGTAGCCATAATAATTATCTACGCATAGTTTTTTAATAAGTGGTCGAAAATCACTACTTCAATGTGGTACGGTATAACTATCGCTACATTTCTAAAAAGAAACAAGGAAAAATGAGTTCTCTATAAATATCAACGCTTTTTTTTTAAAGAAAAAAAGTATAAATCATTATAAATTTCCTGTCTATGAATAGGTACCGACAATTTATTTATGTTCGACCCATCAGCTAAATAAGATTAAAAATATACCTTCATTATTAATACTTTTTACGATCTCACTAGTTACATATATTTTATTTTTATGTAGAGCAAAATAAAAAATAATAAATCCACGAATCAATTGATTTGTATTTCATATTGCCTTCGCGATTTTATTTTGGTAAAATGTAGCGTTCTATGTAGCGAAATTTGCGCCGTTTCCTATTTCCTATGAAAAATGTAGTGTTTATCGGTTTACGCTATATATCAAAGTAAAGCCGTTCAGTAATACAATTGCCACAAATAACGCGCTACTTTCAAAAACTTATCAGTTTTTGATAATAATAATATATTATAAGGTTAAGCAATCGTAAATTTATTTTAATCAACCTAACCGAAGCACAACCAAACGATAATATCTTATTGTATTGTACGGATTATTGTTAAAACGATACCTAAGTCGTAACATTGGATATCATGGATTTTTTTATTCTTTTTTTTTTTTTTTAATATAAATTACCCTTTTGTTGTAGAATCGTGTGGAACATATTCAATCGATATTAAAACTCGTATTGTCTTTGAAGTCGGGTTTCTCTTAGAATATAGAGCAGGTAAAAAGGACGTTCTCGACAACTAAAACAAAAGACAACGATAAGAAAATTCAAATAATCAAAATTAAATAAAACAAAAGACCGTTCTTGTCGACAAGACAACGGTGGGCAGAGTTAGTCAACATTTCCCTTGTGAAATAATTCATTTTATTTCAATTCAGCGTGTTAAATCAAATATATTGTTCAAATATTAAGACTATAAGTTTCGCCGGAGCACGAAATAATGTATTTAACGGTTACATATTAACAAAGTAAATATATTAAAGACTTTGATAATATTCTTATACGTAAATGCCTTGCTATGTGTGTCCGTCCGTCTCTCTGTAATGCTTTGTAGATTTACCATGGTAACCAATTACAAAATCGTACAAACCTGTCATGCCATATGATGAAATTGAATATTTTGGTTCACGTGCGACTTGTTTCCAGAAGAAAAATCCTCCATCGAATAGGGAGAAATTCGAAAAACATTTACTATGATATTATTATCAGATCTATTGAGATACACATTGGAACACGAGTGGTACATCGTAGCACAACCATGGGAAAACGTGGTAATATAATAAATTACTGACAGGGGATCGCTAAAATATGAATAATCGTCGTAGCTATGTCATAGTGTGACGATGTGTGAAATTTCCACTTATTGATAGATTATAAACAGGGCTCATAACTTGTAGCTCTAAAAATGGTTGTTATATGCGCTTAAATATAGAGTAAGAACGGTAAAAATCACACAAAATAATAATAATAATGATACCGGAATATCTAAAAATTATAAAAATGAAATACTACTGCACGCGATACAATTATGAAGTTTTTCTTATCGATATGATTTCCATCTTACTTAATTCTAGTGAACGCTATTATAAACAAATGAACATGTAGAAATTCAAGACTGTTTTAATTATTTTTTTTTATTAACCTACGTATTGAAATAGCGGTAAACGCACCGAAAAATCAAAACAGTACTTAAATTTCGAAATATGCAAAATACATGTTTGTACACGATTTTCTAAAACTAATTCCTGGACGAAATGATAAATGCATTGGTTTTATTGTTATGTGTTTTTTATATGTTTTTTGCTCGTGTATCTGTGAACAACTTTTCTTTCAGAAATTATGATCTAATCATTAACTTCATAAGAACTTTCTCATTGAACTTTTAATTTAATTTTTATCAATTTCTAAGTTACTTCTAGGTTAATACTAGGTTTATTGTTACGTACAGACATCAATTCAATTATTACTCTATCTCTGTAAATTCTCAGCAATATCATTTTTTTTGTTGTACAATAAAATTAAAAAAAACGAAATTGTTGGTCTTGTAAAAAACAAAAAATACTTTCTTTTAAGCAATAACCGTTATATTAATTATAAGCTTCATCAAATTTTTTTAATTATTAATAAATGATTTAAACAAATGAAGTGAACGAAAGTTTTTTTATAATACAAAACATGAAAGTGAAAAGTATTCTAAAGTATTGACCATTCAGAAAAAGAAAATATTTTGTTTAATATGAAATGCTTTTTTGTTAAGTAAAAAAAAAACAAGTAATTTAAAAACAAATATTAATAATATAATAAAACCAAGTTACTTTCATTTGTTCATTATTAACACAATATTTACACTAACGTTTTGACTAATTATGAAAGTTTAATAAATTTGTAGTTTAAAAAACGATTTTACTAAACAATTGGTAAACAAATTTCTCAATCGATGATTTAAGACATTTACATTGACTTTTTCAACTTTGGCTGAACAATTTTATCAACATTTAACAACCAACCTAACTAAACAAAAACTTATGTCAAATGCACATAAATAGTTTAAATATCGATAAAATTGTGTTAAAGATTTTGTCACTTCCAGTAAAAGGAATCCAGATTCAGAATCTACTGGACCGATTGAGATGCGGTTTTCACGGATATAATTTGCAATTCTTGTAAAAGATTTATAGTTAATTTTTATTTTCTAAGTTATACTCTTAAAGGGGGGGGGGGGGTTGATACGAAATTATTGGTATTTTAGATGCGAAAATCTATTTATTAATTATCTTGGTGATACGAATTAAATAAAATAAACTATATAATAATCGTACAAACAACGTGTTTAATTGTTTGGTAACGTTGCTTAAAATCATTATAAAAGTTTTATTATGATTTGTAGTTAATCAGAAAATATAAAGTATCCCATAAACAGTAAAACAATATTCTTTTTCATGAAATCTGGTGGTGATTTTGAGTATTTTTATCAAAAATGTCATTGAAAATATCATTAACATGAACTTTGAGTTTCAAATGAGGCATTCAATTTCCACGGGTATTAAATTCATCATGGGTAACGCCATGCAGGATGTGCTAATGGTATGCCATATTATGGTGAAATGATTACAACAATGTGCGTTTCCAAGACAACAATGATTGTTTAAAAATAATAAAATAATAATAACAACAATGAATAAAATGCCCAACCTTATTCTTAATCTATCAATCTTTTTTTATATAAAGGATCAGGTGTTCCTTATAAGTTCGAATTATACATATGGTAATTTAAAAAAATTACCTTTTTAAAACACCACCCATTAGAGAACATTATTCCTTTCAGAGGAGGTGCTATATTTGAATATCTGTGTACTATTTCTGTTAGAAATTATTCACATAAAAAAAAAATACACACCATTGTAGAAAATAATGTTCCTTTTTCGGCTCACAAACTAAAAAAAAAAATAAAATAAAACCGTAAATATTTATTTGTTTATGTTTTCCTTTATTTTTTTTTTTTTACTAACCGACCAATTATTACGGAAATCACTTGGAAAAAAAGTAAAAAATGACCTCATTTAATGTACCAACTATGTATCCAAAATTCAATAAAACTGTCATTTGTTATTTTTCGGTCCGAGAAAGATCATGGCAAAAAAGTTGTTTAAAAAAAAAGACTTAAGGGAACAATAGATATTAAAAAATATGATAGGTAATATTATTAACGTGCATTATATTTGAATAACCGTTGGTAATTTCGAAAAATATGTTCAATCAAGTAACGTCGGTTAGAAATTACGCATTTTTTATAAGAAATGCGTAAACAGATGCGAAGCATTTTTACTATTACCCGAATAAGTGTTATTCGCGCGCGTCTTAAAGTGTTCTGCGAATAATGGCTATACAATTGGACTGAGAAAAAGGAAACTTTTTTTTTTTTTTTTTTTAATACTTTTTAAAACGTATTCTGAATACAGTGTTCGGAACGCTACCTGCGTGTCTGCAAAACGCAAAATTATTTCGACGAATATCTCGGAGCGCGGAGGTAATAAAATCATCGGCGGTGGCGGCAGCGGTCGTTAATTCATCACGGTCTGAAAAACAGCCACCGCAATCGGATACCTACCTGCGGCCGTACCGCGGCGGCCGCACCGACCGCGGGCCGGGGGAGGGTTTTTATATATTTTACCGTTTTCCGCCGGCTGCGGGCGTTCGTCCGGAAACCGTCGAACATTCCGCTCGGCGTCTTCGCGCGCGTCCGACGGCTGCCGGGCCGGGGGTGGGCGTAAGGGAGGGTGGAAAAAACATCGCGTTTTACATAAAAGGCTACGCGCGCGCACCTGCGGTGTCCGCAGGTCCCCCGTCGCCGCCGCCCGTATTCATTATAAGACACCGGGCGGCGCGATATAATAATATGTAAAAGGCGCTGCACCGTCACCCGCCGCTCCCGGCGTCCATCCCACCTCGCGTTCCGACCCCGCGAGATAGGTGTGCATGCGTATAGGTACGCCAGAGGGTGTCGTTTCGGTCTCTCCCGGACGGACCGCGCCGCGCCGCGGAGAACGTCCAAAAGTCGATCCACCCGGTCCCTGTCTTCAATTAATCACCATCAGACCACGAACGCGCGCGCCTCGCCGTCCATCGACGCCCCCCCCCCGCGCCCCCGTATATATTAAAACGTGATAAATTAAACGTCGTCACCCGTGCCCAACCCCCCACCGCCACCACCACCGACACGCTCATCCGTCCCACCCGAACCCGACGCCCCGCCGCCGACGTCTCCATCGTCGGACCGGGTTTCGCCGGCGAACTTAAATCCACCCTCTTTCGATCGCAACCCCGCGTTGACAGATATTCTCACCTATAGGCCGCCGTCGCGCGATTCTCTCCGTCTCCTCTTATTCCGCTCGTAATCGCAGCGTAAATACGGGCCATATCGGACCCGGACGTATAATACCGTTCTATACACTGCTACGCGACCGGTCGTTTCTGATTTGCAAATTCAAATAGCGCGTCTTAAAATTAAATTATAGGACATTATCATTTCGTATTGTCATGGTTTCCCCCCTTTTTTTTTTCTTCTCTAAACCGTATTATTATAAATTGGATACTTTATAATTGTTTATTTACCAATACACTGTACGAATACAATTAAAGGAAAAAATAAAATAATATACGTACATATATGTATAATGCGTTTAAAATATTATAAATTTAGCCTTGGTCGATTCACAACGTATTATAAATTCTACTTTTTAGACTCGCTGCAGTTACAATTTCACATTGCTTTTGGTTTCTTATTTACGCTATAATCTTTTTTCTGTATAGACATGAGTTATTAACTAGAAGTCGACAAATGGTCCATCAAAAAAACCAAAACAATTGCATTATTTAATTTTGGATCTATTTGATGCATTGAAGAAGTAATTTCTTAAAAAAAAATTGTTTTAATTTTTCATGTACACGAATCGCCATTAATAGCAGCCTTTCAATGGGTGATTATAAAAGAAAGCCACATTACAAACTTAAAATAAGACGAATAGATAGATAGTGTAGAAAAAGATTTGAAAGCTTTAAATATAATATACTAGAACGAAATGGTACCATATAAAGATTTTTAGCGTGATATTTTAACGTCGAATAAAACTCTTAGGGAGTAGTTACGTCGGTAGAAAAAAAAATATGATAGTTACAAGAAATAACTGACCATAAAAAATGTTTTCGTCTTTTTCAACATTTTTTTTTTGTTTGTGTATTATTTATACTATCGATATCATACCATGATTCTGTTTTATTATCACGTAATATAAACAAATTTTTATTTGGGAACATAATGTAACTTGATTAACGGATTACTGGTAGTTTTTTGTTTCACCGATCTAGTTCACCGTTTTATTTAAACCGTGGGAACGCTGTTTATATTGCGAACTATAACAAAACCGTTTACTTATAAACGCGCTCGTCGTTATGACGAGAGTGTATAAAGCATACTACTATTATTGTCTCCTCCTATTTCGGTATCCTTGATGGTAAAAAAAAAAAAACTATAAAATAATATGAAGTCTTAAGTCTGTTATACCGTTACTTCCTACTAACGTTGCCCTATATAATATATAAAAGTATGGCGGCGAATCATTCCGTTAGATTTTTGATCGTTTGCCAGCAGCTAGTGTATGCTATACGGGCTAAGAAAAATCAATGCCTTATTATTATTATTATTATTACTACGCAATAACTTTTTACGATGAAAACCGTTTTGTTTTGATTTTTATTTATATTTTTTTAAAACGCCAAAAATACGTGGTTTGAACGTCATAATTCCCTCGTAAAAAATCCATACCTATGCCTAATTTTGATAAATCCGCCGATATACAAATGATCGGATAAAAGAGTAAACAAACAATAGTATGATTTTATAGAAGAAATTTGAACTTATGAGTATTTTATTATGTATATATGTACATACAGAGTGATTGACTATGCCAAAATGTAATTAAAGTAAAAAACCGTTTATTTATGGAATTTTCAATATAGGTTAACATTTGAAAAACAGAAGTTGATATCGCCACAGGATACTCCTTATATGTTGTGAAAAATCTAATTATTCGAAAATATCGGCTTTAATTACATTAAAAAATTCCAAAAACCAGTTTTTGAATATTTACGAAGTAAAAAAAAAAAAAAAAAGTCGGGTTAAACAGGCTTAGAGAATTATTCTACTGTGTATAAAATCTACACTCTTATTCAGGACTAGATTACAGAAATAGTATGATAAGAGCTATATATTTATATATATATCCTTAATGAATCCGATTTGCCAAAATATGGTAGTCTTAGTATTATATATTAATACTGAGTAATTATAGTTAAAAAAAAAAATAAATAAATAAATAAGGACCTAATGGTGAACTTCGGAAAATTTCGATAAACATTTCAAAGAAAATAGTCGTTACATCCGAAATATAAAACTGAAAAAGAAATAGTACCTTGTAGTCTCCTTCACTTTGGGACCTTCTGTATTCTCCTTTTAACCCAGCCTTGCTATTGATAGTAATTATCACTAGAAAATTTCATTGGGGAGATGGCATGGGAAATCAATGTATTAAATACACTAATATAGGTACTACCTAACTTAAGAATATAATTGATTTTAAAAACAATCTCACGCGTTGACGTTTCTTTGTATTTGGATATTACTGTTTCTCTTGTCAACGTTCTAACCATTTTATTTTGAAATTTATGTAATAATATCACATTGATAATATGAAATACTATTCATAAAAAATGAAATTGGAGCAATAATATTCATACATTTTGTAGAATTTGGCGGAAAAACTACACATGAACATGAAATTATCTATAATATTGATCATTGGAAAATAATTATATTGTATACAGCAACTTGGTTTATAAATATTCAGAATTCTTCTCAGCTTACGGCCCAAATAAGTATCAAAATAAGTAAATAAGAATTAAGTATTCAAGTTCACAGATACGCATAAATAACTGTCTCGTTTTCATTAAAAATGACAATATAACATAGCATGTATTATTAGCATCCAATATAGTATACAAAAGTTCGGAAAAAAAAAAAAAACGAAACGAAATCTAAATTGAAACGGCCCAAACGGGCCACAGATGGGTAATTAAAATTTACTTTGGATTAACGACGATGGGAGAAAGTATAATAATAATATCCGAACATCCCGCCGAGATTCAAATCTGCGTGTTCTTAAACGTGCGTCACTGATGGTGCGGGATGTACAGATAATGAGTAGGAGGAGTAAGAGTAAAAGTAGGAGGACAAGGAGGAGGTGAGAGATAAATTAATTGCAAATCGCGTGATCGTTATTTGAACGGAACTCGTGGGAAATTAGGGACGAGCCGGTTCGCTGCAGGTTTTCCGACCATATTATATACCGTTAATATACGGCTAATGACCCAAATCCTGGAGGAAAATATGATATTTTACGTTTCACTCGTGCCACCGGGGCGAAACCCGCGTATTATAATATAATAGCGGTGTATAATAGTTATGGCGGGTGTTCGGAAAGGAATGAGAGTGATGAAGTATGTTCCCCGTCCTTAATAACGATTTCCCTCACAAGAACATTTACCTATCTCGCGTTAAATGTACACACGTAATAATATTACGCTAACGTATTTACTGAGAGCTAGCGAGAACAAGAAACACTCTCAAGCAGCAGTGCTCCGGTCCTTTAATTCTCCTTCCCCTTAGCCGACTTCTTCCGTCACGATTTTTTTTTTATAAATATTAATAATTTAATAAAATAAGTTTTATCAAAATAGATAAAATGATCCTTTGATATTTTCGCTAACGTTCAGCCGGTTGGGTTGGCGGTCGGATGTTCAAACTTTTTACAGGCGCTCCGTCGACAGCAATTATATTTATACATGAAATGTGTGTATACACACACGTTTAAACAAAGTTACTTAATTTCATGATCGTATAATGTGGTTAAATACATATAGAAATTCAATCCAAATTGTATCACTTCAATCCACATGAAAAAATAACTGTATCCCGTGTTTGAGCTAATTTGGTTCAGATGAAGCCAATATAAATGTTAGAAAAACTACAATTTTATT
Source organism: Cinara cedri (assembly GCA_902439185.1). Taxonomy (NCBI): domain Eukaryota; kingdom Metazoa; phylum Arthropoda; class Insecta; order Hemiptera; family Aphididae; genus Cinara; species Cinara cedri. Next base: position 1,492,386 of record CABPRJ010000949.1, read on the forward strand.
GTTTAAATTTTGAGCATGCCTGAATATCTCTCAATTAAAAGGATTCCATTAGTTTGTAACTCTATGTATAATAACTTTGAAACCTATTTTAGAATATTTCGAAATAGAATTTAGAGAATTTTAACTTGAATAATATATTATATTAGAGTTCTAATACACGTTTAAATTCGGAATTAAATACAAACAGAATTACACATATTTTTATAATTATTTTGTGAGAGCGTCCGATCTAACAAAAGTGAAATTTTAAAATCATAAACTCTACATATTAACGTTTCTTGAATTGGAATTAAGTGCGTAATTAAATATATAATCATTGTTGATACGGTAAAAATGATTGTAACAATTTTTTTTTCTTATAAATTCATTCGTATTAAAAACTCAATAAAAAACACTACGTGTGGGTATAATTAAGTAATATTATACTTACGACCTGATGCTTGAGTTTCTCCCTCTCACCCGAAGCACGTTAAATCGGTACATTACTACGATCCCATTTCAACTAATGAATATACCCCATTTGTGTACACGAATCAGTTTTGATTATGCTAATTGGGTAGTTTGTGTAGATTGTAATGATAAATGATTCGTAATTTTTACCAATTTCGCCTCAAAATCTGAACATTGATATACAATAATAAAAAAAATAATAATAATAAATCAGGAATATAGATTTTTGATGTATGTATTCTTGCAATTTATTAGCAGCTATAAGGTAGCTGTTATAAAAATTTCAATTATATATACCAAAGCGAATGCGAAAATCAAACAAAAAGAAAAATTTGCAAATTTCACATTTCTAACTGAAAAATTTGAATCATGTCTGGAAAATGATTATAATATCTATATTGCATCAGTATTTATTTTTCACCGTATTATTTATTTTTGATTTTTCTTAAGATTTAGAAAAGTAAAAGGGATTTAAAAAGGACGGACACACTTCGCACGTGGTTGCAGCCACTGTCGTAGGTGGGAAGTTGGAAAGGTAGGATACACACGCGAATTTAATTTATAACTGTAAGCAACGAAAAAACATTGCTAACGAAAAAACGAAATTGAGCGGAGTTCAGTTGATTGTGTTGCTTTTTCAACAATACAATATATGGTATATTTCACGTTATCGTAAAATTATTACAACAATAAGCATTTCTATGACAACAATGCTTGTTTAAAAAATATTAAAATAATAAAAACCTTATAATAAGAAAAAAACAAATACAAACTGTTGCCAATGACAACATTATTTTTATTCTTTCAATATTTTTTAATCTAATGACCGAGGTTTTCTTCAGTATCATAAATAGTAATGAGAATTTAAAGAAATTAGTACCAACCAGACAATATTTCATTTCAGAAATTTTATCAATTCGAGCTAGGCTTTTAATCATAATTCTATTCAGATTTCAGATGTCAAAAATACACGTGTCGTCTTAGCAAAATATAAAAATCGTTTAACGGTAGCTGGGAGATATAGAAAATAATGGGAAATCTGTTGCCGGGCGAAATGAAAAGCAATCGCCATAATAATAATAATATCATAACAGCCGTGAAAATTACATTTTTTTTTTTCAAAAGAATATAGTTCTTTTGCGGTAATCCGGAGGCAATTTTAAAATATCAACAGAAAAGAGGGCAACCACGCCTTACTCTCGAACGCCTTACTGTAACCCATATACAGGGCGCTTCATTTATCATGAACCAACGATTATAACGTTTATTATAATCTATACAAAAGTTTCTTATAAAGTTTGTGTTTTTTTCAAACATTTGACAGTTATTTAACGAGCATAATGTTCTTCAAAAAAAAAAAAACCTTTCCCGTTTTTGATATTGTAATTTACTCATCGTCGATTTGGGGTAGAAGGAAATCACCCTGTATAGCGCTTACATAGCGGCAGGTACATTATACGGGTAACCGTATACACGGTAACCCGACAATAATAACGGCCGGGATAACAGGAATCCGAGCCTTTTGAAAGATAACCCTGACGGTTAATTGATACCGCAGACGCTCTGTAACGGTATAATAATATTACCGGTTGTATATAATTATCCGGTAGCTGCAAACGTGGCGGAAAAGACACAGCAATTGCATTAGCTATTAACATAGTAATCGTTTTGTTCCCACCGGGCATTAAAATACTGTACTTAGTACTACATATATATATGTTATTTTATACAGGTATTGGCCAATCGATACTGAGTCAGGCGTGGGCCGGATTTGCGGTGTTTTTTTTTTTTTTGCATTCTGCTCACGTGGCTTGCGTTCGGATTTAGGACCCACCGCAGCGATCTGTTTAAATTCTACACCTACATCTAATCTAACCGAACCTTACCTATTATTTCGCATGCTATACTGGGTATTAGATAAAACTTTTCGTGGGTCAGGTGGCAATACCGCAATAACAATAATAATAATTACAAGTCACTTTCACTCTTTGCCGCCACGGTCTACCCCAACGGTTTTATTACAACTAGTAGACTCGAGTATTTTCCAAAAAGATTTATGTAGGGATATTTTACGCGAGATTGGATTTTTAATTAAATTATAAGATCAAAGTTTTATTGCACATTTCACGCGGACAGGCTTCTATTATACATTCGTATATTTTATTCGAATCTGCGACCATAAAATTTGTATTTACGTAATATAATATAGTTACGTTCAGTATATATTAAAAAAATATGTTAATCGAATGCGCTGACGCTTTTTGGCGTTTTATCGTATTAGAATTATTAACACATGTATCCATATCATAGATGTGCACCTGCAACTTTGGTACATTTACGGCACAATTTTTCTCATAAGTACTAGGTATGGGTAACGGGATTTTTTGTGGCAATACTACAGTTAAAGTAGACAATTTTAAATAGTATACAATATTACAACAATAAATTTAAACAATTTTAACATAGACACAGTGTAATTACTATTATAATAAACACATTTTTTTTTTTTGTACTGTGTATAGTTATATCTAATATTCAATATTCATACTTGTCGGTACTTATATTGTATTAAATTTGTATAATTACCAGAATAATATAGAAAATTAAAAAAACAAAACTACACAAAAAAATAAATATAATGTTATGTCAACTGATAACAATCCGAATCTTATCAATTATGATGTTGTAACATTTAAGCGTAAATAACTTTATCAGAGTTGAGTAATTGATTATATATAATATAATAAACATACGTATATGTCCACGGTCATGCCATTGAAATACCTAAAAGAATATAATATATTCTGTAACTTAATATTCACAGATATTTTAAGCAAATTTCTTCTTGAAAAATACAAAAAAAAAACATTTTTCAAGATAAAGTTGGGAAAACTAGAATCAAGGTATTCAATATTAATACAGGTACGACACAGACTGTATAGTTTGTACCCGTACGCACACCTATGATCCATATTGACGAAGACATTTCATTATAAAAACTTAAAATCAGAAATATCACACTTTTAAGCTATCGTAAAATTATCTTTATTGCGTTTGATGATAATATAATAAGATATGTTAGAAGTAATATCGGAATAAATAAGGATAAATAATTAAATCATAAAAATGAGATTTTATTTTGTTTTTAAATCGTAGTAAATAAAAATTAGTTCTATAATGCAAAATATTTAGTGTATATAAATAGGGTTTGCCTAAAATAATTAATAATAAATCTATGTTCATATTTAAAAAGCAACTACACTTAGTTATTGGATTTTCATCGATCATACATAAATAAATTACATTGCAAATTTTTAATTTGCATATTTTTACATATTTTGAGTGCAAGTGCGTATTTTCTATAGAAACGCGTGTGTTTACATTTAACGTATCCATTTAAATGTTGTAATTTATTTCTGTAATTGTATATAAATTTGTTCCATATCACAAAAATTGAATATCTTTTCAAAAATAATATAATTTTAACGTTTCTGTAGATAATTAGTTGGACTGTAGGTACCTAATTTATAACATACTAGTTTTCCTATTGTACATTTTTATCTTATTTACTTTGTTTAACAATATCATCAATACTTCACAACATGGAGTGACAGTTTGATGACCGTAGTTCGAAGTGTGCACACTCGCCAATAGCCAACGTATAATACTTGTGCATTTCATATAATTGTGTTTGTGTTTGTTACTATACAATGCCAAAATGTCCATGTTTTTTTTCATCATAAATATTTTGACTTTATAATTTTACAATAAATAAAAAACTGTGATAATTAAAAATTATTTTGTATATTTTGTGTTTTTAAATTGCATAATTAAAAATTTTAAATGCACATAAAACCGATCTTTAATTACAAGACATTTTTAAAAATACTCTATAACATGTTATTTTTGGAAAGAAGTTTTTCTCTTTTAGAGACTTTATAATTAATTCAAAAGTTAACTCTTATAATTGTTATATATTTACCGTGTTAAAAATAATTATAAAGCTTATAATAATAATATAATTATGTATTCTATTGTTGTAATTATGTCGGCGCATTGTATAGGCAAAAGTACGTTATTTATGTGTAGGAAACAAAAATATTGCCTAACCTATATTCTAGTTTTTCATTTGTATAAATACATTTCTACAAAGATGATGTACATAAATGAATGATTGACACGGTAAACTTAACCCTATACTAAAATTACCAAGTATTTAAAAATTTATTGATTAAAAAAAAAAAATAAAAATAAAAATAAAAAACATAATAATAATAAGTTTTAAAAACACATCCTAGGATATGAGATTAAGTGCAACCACTATAATAAGTAATTCAATGTACACCTGTAAGCAACTATAAATCATTGCCAACGAAAAAACAATTCTGAACGCAGTTCAGTTGATAGTGCAGCTTTTTAAATAAAATATATTATATGTCATATTTTGCTACTGTTAATAAATAAGCAATATATATTCTAATTAAAATAATATATTTTTAATTATCGTTTTTCCGATTTCCTCCAGTTTTTTACATTCGTTAAGAAAACTCTTGAGAAAATCGAAAAATGATCTAACTAAAGTAATTTTTTACATAGATTTGCTTTCAGAAAAGATGGTACACTTACAAATCGGAGAAATACTAGAAAATAAGGAGATAGAAAAAAAATCTTTGTAAAACCATAAGCTTCTTCGTTCCACTCAGGATCTAAAATTTATTCCGTAAAATTAAAACACTGACTCATTACATCTTTGGTTAACAGCATTATATGTGTTTGTTATATTTTTTCTATAATATCTACCCAGTGGTAGATTTAGGCCCTTTCCGTTTGTTCCTCACTATACTTTGATTTTAAAAATGACCTCCCCCGCTAACTTGCCCTCGACCCGCCTTTTTGTCTACCATAGAATCACAATGAGAATATTTTTATGAAATTTTTTTAAATGATACTACAATACAATATTATTATCTTAAACTATAATAAATTAATTAATCGCTATTTTTATCAGCATTACATAAAATTTAAAACTCATCTTCGTGAGAAGTTTATAAATATCGTATTGTTAAATTATGTAATAAAATTATATTACAATTGTATATTAAATATTACAAAATTGAATTCAAACATAATTGAGATGTTATCAAAAAATAGCGTTTATTAAAGAATATCGAAAAAACTTAAAAGTTAATTTATCTAATAGAGTTTTAATACTGGTAAACTTTATAAGGGAAATAAAATAAAAATTACAAAATAGTAACCGTTGGTTTTTTTTTTTACTTTAAACAACTAAATTTTTTTACCGACGTGATAGTTTATCACATACAGCATTTTTTAGTCAAACTGATTGTATACAATTTTGTATATTAGTTGGAGTTTAGTTATTAAAAATGAATACTTAACTGAACGTCGAGTATATATTTTTTTTACATTTTAAGCCAAGAGTAAGGATTATATTGGTTTCAAATGCGAGATCTTTTTATTTTTTCAATCAAAACCGAAAATTGTTCATTTAGTTGATACTTTGGGAAATTGTTTAGAATTTAATTTTGTTATAATAGTTTTATTTTATTATTTTTTTTTTTTTTACAAGAGAATAAAGGTTAATTCTGTTTAGAAAACTCTGTTTAGAATCATTTTTCGTTAGCAAGCTTTTATCGTAACGTATTAATATAAATATAATTATTTTTTTCCCGGAAGCCATATAAGGCAAAGTTCTCGCGTACGGTGCCTTATATTCCTTCCGCGGTCCCTCTGACGACATATTCGATTAGAATGTGACATACTCTGGCGGTCAATGTGTGTAATTAACGGATGTAATAGTTTTGGAGCTGGTAGTTGTATATCACGCTCGATCGTTTACTTCCGGTCTTAAAAGTATATAATATATTAAAACTCAAATGCCTTTATCACGGCAAGGGTTTCGTGCTCTTCATTTCTCCGTTCTTTATATCCTCTAGCATTTTATTACTTTGCATCTTCCTATAATAAAACAGTAGATCACCGGCACCTTTATATAAGCTGTTATGAAAATGTTCGTTAATTATAATTATAAATATTCCAATGAAAACTATAATCATTATATGTTTATATTATATCCGGTTGAAAATCGTACAAATATATTAGAATTAAAATTATAATATTTTGTAAGATTTATAATTCAGGTTTTTCCTTATAGATAGGGTTGATAATATTATATTTTTCTGTTCTCTAATCATGCGGTTTCGTAAATTCGATGTTATTATTATGTATAAGTATTAGCTATAGAAGGTACCTAGGTACCTAGGTACCTAGTATACCTATGTAAACGCCTGGTTCTGACACGACCCTCGTCGTTTTTAGGACAGTTTATTTTCAATACAATTTTTATTTATTATAAGGTCGGAAAATATAGAGGCACACAATCGATATAGTAGTATAGTACAACATTTTAATATACATACAATACTAGGCCGTTGAACGAGTGTGTATAGTACGTTTTTTTAAAAGTAAATTCTATTTCGTCTGCCAATGTTTGTTTTTGAGCTTTATCATTCACCGACGACCACATAAATGATAAATGCTAAGACTGATTCTTAATGACCTGCAACTACCGTGCACAAATACATTAGGCGGCAACTATTTATCATTCAACACTTTTTAGCAACATTTTTACAATATTTTTCCTCAATGGTTTTATCATAAACTTTTAAATAATACATTTTTAAAAATTTGGATAAATGATTTACCCTAACCAAAACAAATTATTGGTACGTAAAATCGTAAATCTAGGTAACAAAAAAAAAAAAAGAGAATTTTCATCATAAAAATTGATTTTAAGATATGAACATACTTGCGTGGTAATTTTTTTTTCAAAAAATAAAATTAACTTTTTTGGCAATTTTATAGTGTCAATAATATTACTATAGTAGCAAGGCATTAATAAAATGAAATATAATATTATTGTAAACCGATATACGTGTAAGGCGACGTGGATGGTTTTTTTTTCTTTTAGGCGTTGGACGAGAATATTTGATAACAGTCAGTTTATATTTTGCTCATCGACATTGACAGGTTTTTTTACTATTATTATTATTATTTTTTTTTTTTCATTGTCCCGCAGGGTACCTATATGATGCAGTATTATTTTTTTTTTTTTTATGCTCTTGATGGACGAAATCGAATTACTACTAGTGATCTACGAAAGGATAAGGTTATTCCGGTACCTATATTTATATATAGATATAGATATTTGGGGAACAAATAGATAGATAGATACGCCGTTAAAGTCAGCGCGCGTTTCGTTAGTTTCAAAAAATACAAAATTGAAAATATATATATATAAAATTGACATTTGAAAGAGTACATATATTGATATTCCATTGTGTCGAACAACAGATAAATAATCACACAAGCACGTACTATAATAATATTCTACACTGCACTGATGCCATTTTACTTTTAACCATTTGAAAGGAAATTGAATTTGAAAAAAAAAAATAGAAAATCATGTATTATTACAATGCAACGAGATACAAATTACTTTGGGGAGCGCGTATGTGTTTTGGAAAATAAGAAGCATTCGCATTCTGATAAAAATGATAGTTTTTCAGTGACCTTTTTGTATACGAAGAAATTGGGAAAAAATTTTCTTAGTCTTTGGATATAGGGGAACCAAAATATTGCGAGAAAAATGTTAAAATATTAAAAAAATTAAATTTTGTTTAGAAAAATGCATTCATTATTAAAATTTTGATTGATTTTTCATATATATTTAAAATACTTTTAGCGTTATAAATGATTATAATAATTGTCCATATGTTTACAAACCATATTGAGACGAATAATTTGTATTCGACATTTGGTTCATACAAAGTACGGGAACATCCTTTCTACATTCCTGAATATTGTAACATTGTGATTGTCATGTGTTAAAACTTATAAAAATGATCTGATATAGATTACAATCCCAGCTGGTTATGTTACAACAATGGACGTCTTTCTAATTTGTTATTTACAAAACATATACAGACATTTGATATATATTTGGTGATTATGTAGAAAAACATCTGAGTATGAGTACTTTTAAATTTTGAAAATCGGTTGCGAATACCGTAGCACTTTTTTATTTATGAGTTATGATCTTAGTCATTCTACTTTTTTTAATGAAAATTTTTGATAGATTTTATAAAAAATATTATCTATTGTAGGGCCTCTATACGAAAATCATTGTAAACGGGTTAAAAATTTGAGAACCAAGAATTATCATCATCTATCGATGTAAATCTACTATTAACCATACACTTAATCGTATTATATTACTAAACTATATTTTATGAAGAATACAAGAATATTATATAATATAATTCTTGTCGATTATTTTTTTAAATTTTTTAGATATGAAGCGTTAAATGCATTAACACGGCACCCGTGTGATAATACAACAATAAAGTGTACGGCTACTAATGGTAGTCTTTTCTGCAGAATAATAGTGATGCGACTATTAAATATATCCAGCAATTATAAATGCATAGAATAAATTCGGGTCATTACTTTTCCTAGTGTTTTGTAGTGCGGTCACTCGGCGGAATAACCGTCTGTTTCCGTTATAAATTAAAAGTTAAATCCGCAAAAAGTAATAACCATAATAGTATAATATAATGCATAAAACTATATAAATTCAAACTATGTTATCATTAGAAGCAGTATTCACGAAGAAGTAAAAGAAAATTGCATTTTAAAAATCTTGGTTTACGTCATTACATTACGTAATACTTTTGTGAAAACCGTTAGTTTTTCTAAACTTTTCTTCTATAACACCTCATCTGAATTACAATACATTTTACCGAGTTAAATTAATCTGGTATATACTTTGGGACAATAATGTTCACGACGAAATTTTAGATTCCGAACTTAGCAATGAGTGTATTAGTTTTACTGTGTTATACAATGTAGATATATTTTTTGAGTATTCCTAATTAATTCTGTCTGCTAACAACTTTTCTAACAGAAATCTCGCCCCAATACAAAAACAGTATTAAAAACTTTCTTACAGTAAGTCAGAAATTGTATTATTGTATTGTGAAAATCATCATTTGATTTTAATTTAGTTTCCTAAGTAAAGAGATTATGTTATTTTAGGTTGGTTTTTTTTTTTTTTTTTTTACGGTAATATTAGCATTAGTAGATGGTATTGTTTGAATAATATAGAAGCTAGTCAGTTGTTTATTGCTTTACTAAGAATATTTTTATTACGGGAGAAAATTCGGTTCAAGTAACGCTTACGGTATTTTTTTGGAATATAATTGAAATTAATAATTCAAAAGTATTATTTTGATTTGATTAAATGCATTAATAAATTATAACTATCATCAATACCATTATCGAAAATGTAATTAATCATTAATATTGTACTCTGTTTTATGCGATTATCAGTTATTAACAATTAAAATATTTATAATAGTACGATAATGATATTGGAGATATTGTTATACTTGTATAAATGTAAAACCATTTATTAACTGTTCCCTACCGATATTAATCACGAAACACGCGACTACAAGGGTAACGATTATTATTATTCTAGTATTTAACCCCTATTTTTAGTCATCCTTGTACTAGGCGAAAACTAAGGTTACACAATTAATTATTGACGGCAAAATCAACGGGATAAGCCCGTCGTCATTTGCACTGTTTCCGTTGTCACCTTTACTCACATGGGGTGATTTTTTTCCAAGTTTTGCTTCTAATATGCATTGTATAAGTAAATAAATTTAAACCTACCTCGATGTAAATAACTGGTTTCCAAGTTTTATTTAGACCATTTGTATAAAACAGACTTATACGATAAAAAAATTATTAAAAACTATTGTGAAAAAAAATATTTAAAAACAAATATATTTTGTCGTTACATCATAATTGAGCCTATTGAGCATAGCAACTAGGACATACTGTGATTAAATTGTCATGGCATATTATTTTAACACATCGTTGTAAACTTTTATTGTTTTGTGATCAAAAAAAACATCATAAAAACAAGAGAAAAAAACTGAGAATGAATTACTCGCATGGGGTAGATTACTTCCAAACACAGATGCCGATCACTTTATACAATTTCACCGGGTGAACGAAAAATAAATATAACACAAAACCGGTTACATTTTATCTATAAACATATTCCAGGCTACAGAAATGTACGGATATTTAAATTCACGATAACATTCGTAAAACAAAAAATAAAAATAAGCTGGTGTCATTATTTACCCCATGCAAGTAACAACAGGTTAAGTGTAATAACATTGTATGCTTATATCGAACTGTATAGTTTCCAGATTATTTCGACCGGATTTTGTTTGATTCAAATTCCGATTTCAAGTGATGATAAGGATAATTGAAAAAAGACCATTCAGAATAAATTTAAAACGCACAACTCTTTCTGTGCGAGTATGCACAACAAAATTATTTTTTCAAAACTGCCATGTTAAATAACAATGTTAACACTAGATTCGCATAGTCCGATTTCTTTCCAAACTACGTGGATTAATACATATGTATTTTATCTTTAACAATAACTTGAACTATAGCCATCAAAGTTTGGTTAAAAATTATTATTACTACTGGATTTTCAATTATTTTAATTTTACCTGATTTATAAAGAGGAGAAATTTAGCTACCTAACTTTTTATTGAGGTGGGGTGATTGTTTATAAGGATAGTCATAAAATAACACTAACATTATAGCTTACGTATACAATTTATAAAAATCTTAAAAAAAAAATTATATTTTCCATCGGCATTTAAATTTTGAAAAAAAACCTATTCGTCAAAAACACTAGGAAAAAAACAGAATTATTCAAATCTAGTGTCACAAATAGTTGCTAAAATGTATAAAAAATAATCTGTATTACGAATTCGAGTATCCAGTTAAAACTTATTCTAAAATATGTATTTCTCATACCCTTATTCCCTTGTAAAAATAAAATTCAAATTTGAGTTCATTTGGCCGAAATATTTAGTGTCACTCTGAATCGCGAACACACTGTAAGTAAAACAATTTGTGTTACTTGACCGTAATGTAATCCTACTGTTTAAAAATTTAATTTGATTTAGTTAAAAAAAAAAAAAAAAACAATATACCGTCTGTGGTTTATTGATGGGAAAAGATTATCAATACTAAATCATCATAATACACAGGGTCGCAATTTGTTGTCAGAAGAAAAACGTCAATATAGCCTCATCGCGGTTTGTCATGATGATGATAATGATGATGATGATGATGATGATGATGATGATGATGACGATGTGGTGGTGATGATAATAATAATACTAGCCTGATGTTGTCAATTTTGCCGGCCGAGTTGTTTTTGTCATTGCGACCGCGGTCACCGGAAGAAGAATGGTTTTGCACGTCAACGGTTATATCTATGGCGCTTGGGGGGATAGAATAAGGGGGGAACAGTAGACAGTGGTCGTGTTAATGAAACGTGACCAAACGGAAGCGTTGTTATTATTATTATTATTATTATTATTATTATTATTATTATTATTATTATTATTTGTCATATCGTTTATTATTGTTTCCGCAGTAAACGAATTTATAAGGCCTGTCATCGGCGCGGTGCCTGGCTACGAATTTACAGACCCTACTCGCGTTCGACCAATGCTGAAATGTAACAATCTAGTTGCTGTTGATATATTTATTAGTTTTACAAAACATGACCTACTTACATGTCCAAATATGATACTGTTCCGAGGGAGTTATAATAAGTGTTTCAGGTGTAGACCTAAAGTCGATTAGATCAAAAATTACAGTTAATTGCATATTTGCATATTATACCGCCAAAACCGGAAACTTCTGTAAATACGCTGTCCGATACCCCTACACTGCTTCCAATCACCGACTGGTGGATCTATTAGTGAGCGATTTTGTTTCACGGGTCAACGACGAGATAATAATATAATTCTTGTCCACTTAATCCCGTTTAACAGCATATGATTCGATCATTCGAAATAGCTATTAGTTTTGCCCACGAATACGGTTATTTTCATTTTCCTTGAAACACACCTCTTCCCGCCCCCACGTATTTGTAATACATAGGCATTATCTGAACTCCCCTCCGCTACGGCTTTTGAAAGTGAACCTACATAATATGTGTATAATTATATATAGTGAATAAATGGCTATTAGATTCCTGTCGTTTACTATGTTATCAATTATGTGTATCACGGAAATGTGACAAAATTCATTATACACAAATTATATACGGCCAAATTATTAATTTATTTAAATTGAGATTCCACTTAGTTGAAATTAAAACACGAAAACTTTAATAAATGTTAATCTCTCGTCAACTGTTTTCCGTTGTCTGACTTTGAGTATCGTGTTTACCATGGCGAGTGGCTTTTTGCACAATATCGAAACAACATATTCGAATCATAGAGATATTACTCGACTAACGCTTAGGAATTTAATATATAATTTAACTATATTATGAATTTCAGAATGATTGTTATTTAGTTTTCCTAAATTTTTATCATTTATGCCTACATTTTGAATTAACTCATTAATTTGTTTCTTTTATATATTTCCGTCAACCAAAACATTTTGAATACATTTGACATGCATTTTTTTTTTTTTTCTTAAAATAATCCAAAATAATTCATTTAACTAATTGGTTTAACACTTAAACATATTAAACTGCAAATAAATATGATAAACATTACCGATGTCGGTTGGTTTATATTTTTGTTTGATATTTGTATACGTTATCGGGCATATAGGGTACACCCTAAAAATATAAAAGATTTTTTTCTATATAGACAACTGCAGTGCGTATTTTTGTAATAGATATTCTTTTAATAAGATTTTTGAACGGAGACTTCAATTAACCGTAAGTTTTTTTTTTAATGTATTTTTAACCCAAAACTGCGTTTAAAAACCTCATAGCGTTTTATTAATGTATTATCTATAAACTGATTTAAAAACTATCATGTTTATTACGGCGTACGAAGGTGAACTACTGTATTATTGATGTGTTGAACTGTTTAAAATAATTTTTATGTTTAATTGTATTGTATTTGTTTTGTTTGCAGTGAATTTCGGAAGCTCGGAAAAAATAACGTTAAAACCCGTCTTGGTGTTCATCCACGGCGAATCGTACGAATGGAATTCGGGAAATCCGTACGACGGCACGGTCCTAGCCAGTTATGGCAGTCTAGTCGTGGTCACAATCAATTACAGACTGGGAGTATTAGGTAAATGTTTTTATTAAAATTAGTTAAACAAATTTATATTTATAAGGATACAGGATTATTTTTAAATTTGTTTTTAATTATTTGTACAACCTTAAAAAAATGTCTGAAAAGATGCTACAATTTAAATTAATTCGGTAAACAATTCTCGTTAGAATAACAAAATTTAAAAAAAACCAAAATGAATTAAACTATTAGTATCGTATATTTGTCCGTTTTCCTCAAGCATTAGACAAACTGCAAGAAAAATCGAAACAAAATCGCCTTTTATTATGCGCCAATTAGATCCAAAATGATTTTTTGATTTGAGCAATATTTCTAATAGAAAAGGTTGTTGTAGACACAATACAAAAACAAGCACATGATACATCGGTCACTGCGCTCAGAATTTAAATAACTGACTTTAACCGTTCTTCCGTGGGACCGATTATAAAATCGTCTTAATCGGATAGACAAATTCGGTAATTATATTATTTACTCGGTTTACACGAGTATAAATAGTTCGTGCATTGGAATTTGCTATGTAATTCATACGATGTCGACAAGGGTCAGTATAATTGGCCCTTTATAGTGTCCTTAACAGATAGATTATTCAAGTGCTTATATACGTATATACAATGACAGTTTCGCAAAATGGCGGTTTGCAAACACATTGCGGACGGACGGACTCAAATACAATTGTAATAATATAATATTGAGCTATGTCCGCATTAGCACGACCGGGTGTATTATGAAAACCCTGAGTCCTAATTCTGATAACAGTAATATAGTATAATTATCCGCAACGGAACGATCATTAAGTTATTTTGAAGTAAATTAGGTCAGTGGCGTAAGTTGTTCTCATTTTCTAGTGATGCAGCGGAATTTTCAGTTTTCCCACCATCCAAAACTCCGACTAACTTTGTATATCACTGACTAATAAATATTAACTACAACCGTTAAACATCTTTTTATTTGTTTTTGTAAAAATTTGTATTAAATCATATCGATATCAAAAACTTAATTGGTTTTCGTATATTATATTTAATAATATGTGAGCATAACAGCGGGCAAAAAAATTCCTGTTAATATTAATCGGTGGCTCTCGATCAACGGTAGGTGATATAAATGTTTCCTACCGGTTAGTATTGTATTGGAGAACAATTATATTTTTAATGTAGTGTTTAAATTATATTTGGATATTTGGAAAAATATTTATAAATTCAATACGTTCAACTGCAGACAGCCAAAAATAAAAGCCAAAGCTTCTTATTTAAAGCATTTAATTTAGCTGTACTTAACTGCTCTTTTGTACGTGCCAGACTGTCACTCATTGTAGTCGTCCAATAATAATGTCACAATTATAAGGAATTTTACAATTTATTTACCAACCAAAAAGATCTTTACTTTTGAAAACAGAAATTATAAGCCGTAGCCTATACAAATGTTCAATATTCTATGGTAGTTTTAAAATAAAATTTTTATTGTAATTCAGTAAAAATGTTCGTGCAACTTAAATTTTAACGGAAAACGTATATATGCATTTTCTAGTTGTGGTAAAATTTTAAAAACATTTAAGCCATTTCTGAGCTTTTTATAGACATTTTAATTTTGCGAGTTTTTTACTTAAGTTTTAGATATTATCTGTAAGTGAAAATTTTAGACCGAATAAAAATGCTTAAATATTTAACAAGAAGTTCATTATAAATTTTACTTAGCAATCAATAAAAAAAAGTTGAGTTTAATGTTTTATTTTTTTTTTTATATGAATTTTTTTATCAAATTTTAACAAAAATCTTAAATATTAGGGCCTGTTACATGTATAATCGAACTCCGCTCAGAATCGGTTTTTATTAGCAACGATTAATCATTGAATTCGGATATACATTAAATTTCTCTCTATATCCTGTTTTCCCAACTTCTTACCCACAACGGTAGTCCGCTCATCGTGCAAAGTATGTTCGTTTTTTTTATTTTTGTTTATATGTACATTTTCGTTTCGGTGAAAACGCTACGGCGTTTCCTACGGTTTTGTGAAAATAACATCGTTCGTGATAAATTAAATTAGATTTGTTTCACCGATTAAAATAACAATTACGATTCAAAAAAGGTTTTTTACATTACTTGTACGATAAGTGTATAATACATGTAGTGTATTATTACATTATACTAAAACAACGCGAATTCATAATATTCTATAATTTCTAAAAGCAAATCGTATTGTTAAAAATCTTCTAATACAATAAAATAATATAAATTATAAAAAAAAAAAAAAAGTAAAAATTCTATGCCGTACCAATAGGTGTATAGCGGGCATTTTTTTTTTCCTTCTTCTTTTTCGTCGAGCGGATACTTTGAAAATGCTTTAGAAAAATGCGGCTACGTTAAACTTTATCTCTTCGTCGTATTATTTTCCCGTCGCGCTGTCATCGTCGTCGTAAACCTTTGAAAGCCACCGCCATGCGTATAGTCCGCGTGTTCATTTTTCCTGAATTTTTTGACATTCCGGGCACCTCACAGGCGTGTAATTACGATGACGCCTATTAATAATTCATAATCCCCGGGCTTTAACACCGTTGCTGAACACGAGTTTTATTTTATTTTTTTTTTTCCACACACCCTATCACGTGTCATCGCCACGATGACGCATCGATGATTGATTATACGTTTGGTATGGAAAAAAAAAACCAGCGGTGGCGAACGAAATATGACCGAAGACCGCGCGTTCTCGTATGTATATATATATATATATATATTTAAATAATAATAATATCCCCATGAACAGATATATTGTCTTCCTGATAAATTAAACGTTAAAAAAAAAAATAAATAAAAAAACAGATTGCACGTTGTCAGTGACATCCCAAAATACACTGATTGGTATTGAGGTAATTTAAAAAAAAAAAAGTAATAGCACTAGTAATGCTGTGGAAGCCGTAGTAGTAGCAGTGGTGTAGTTGTACTGCTGTAGTTGGCCTGACTTGCATCCATTACATCTGATCGTCCACCGATCATTAAATTATAATACAAAGGAGTACTTAAAACAATCTGAAGGTGTTGTAGAAGGGAAGGGGGTTAGAAAAAGTAAATGTTTAAACACGACCTTTATATATAACTTTAAATTACTCATTATACACTAAATTACTAATATTTACATGTCTGTGTTTACAACAAATTAATGAATAAATTTTAAGAGATTATGGATATTAAATAGTATTAGTTAATTAATTTGTAATTTTAACTAGGTACACTATATCATTGAAACAATAAAAATGTTTACAATAAACGTATTAAAACTTAGGTAACCATTCATTAAGTCCGCCTGATTTTCAGCAATTTTCTCCGGATAATAACAATCACGTATAAACCGTATCAGATGTAAGTGCTCTAGATTTGTTTACTTAATTTCGAAATTATTTATTTACTTATCATTATTTTTTTTAAAAAAACTCTATTGAATTTTTATCATCATTATAAATTAACAAATGAACATACTTCTCACAATAGTTTAACCAATGTTATACCTAATATCTTAACACGCAGAGATTAATTGCTAACAAAAAACGATAATGAGTGGAGTTCTTTTATGTTTGGTCTGAAAGGCTGTAATATTTACAATAAGAAAATAATACATATTTGTCAATTTTCCCGTTTTTCTTACGTATTTTCAGTTTATTATAAAAACTCATGGAAAAAATAAAAAAAAATAAAAAACAAATTCTTATCATAAAAAGTGATATACTTGAAATTTAGAGTTAAATCTCTTGTAGAAATTTGTTCACAGACAAAAAAAATAAAAATAAAATTGTAAAACCAATAAATACCTCACTCCTCTCAGTATCTAAAAAAAAAAATTATGCGGAATTATAAGTTAGTTTATTTAACGTAAAACTATAGTCTGTATATTTCTAGAGATTCAAATCGAGAGAAATTCAAAATAAATTCCCCAACATCGAAGAAGATTTGTGCTCACGCACTTTAACCTACTGCAAACATAAATTTCTTAACAGAATGTTTGAATTATCATTTTACGCTATTTCCATCCATTTGTATATGATTCACATATGTTTTAATACATTTAAACTCACATAATATGCGTAATTTTGTATTCTTTTTTCTCGTGTAATTTATTTATTTTTATTTTTTGTTCTAAATACATAAACGAGTGTGTGTTCTTTCGAAATGATTTTATGTTATGTATTAGTGTATACACTTTCGACATTCGATTCGTTTGTACAGAGTACTATACAAAATTAACTTAAACCCTTCTTCTCCGGGATCGAGTATATTATAATTGATTCTCGAACCCGTCTAATTGACATATAATCAATTGTACAAACGTAATTTTTCAATTTTCGGTCTTCAAAGGAGCATTTGTGCGCAATTATCCGGGAAGTTATTTAAATATACAAGATCAAAATAGCATAAAGACGGATAATACACACAATATATTAATATCGGACGACGTTCTGCGGACTTTCATGTTTTGTATTTTTGAACCATCGCCAACTATATTAACTAAACACAGTATTTAGACAACACGCGGAGATATGAAAGGAATAAATTATTAAATATATAATACCATAGAACAAAACGAAATTTACACCGAACGTTACAATACGATGATAATGTTAACGTTTTAATCTGATTAATTTCTCAGTCTTCTAATACTTAAAATTATAAACCGTCAATATATTAATAATATCATTATACATTTTTCCTGGTAAGAGAAATAAGTTAATAATTTATCATTTCCGTTTCCTTTGTCTTTTTATTATACCATATTATAGAGCCGCTGTGTAGTATATCCGCTGGCAATGCTTTTATCCGGAGAATTTTTTTTTCTTTATTTGTTGTCAATATTATTATATTTTTCTGGAAAAAAAAAATAAACATGTATAATATATTTTGAAAAACACAATAGCTGATATTCTTTCACACGTTTCGATTTTATTTGTTAACAAAAAAGTATATTGTATATAGTTCTTGCAGATGTGAACGCGTGTCGTTACAATATTGTGTACAAATATTGAATAATAATGCCATTGTGCATAAACGACAAAACGTACAAAAATAATACTTAAACCTGTGAACCGGTTTAGTTTTTTAATAATATAATATTATGTTAACACACCGTAACAGAAAATTTACCGTTTATTGTCTCATACCTGCGTTGGCCTTACGAAACGTATTTGAGGGGTAGCGTTTGGAAAATTTTAACCTTTAATTAGGGGGGTGATATAAATTTGCATAAATATGTATGCGGGGTGTTTTCATTATCCTATATTAAGCACACAGGGACTGCTAAATTAATACCTCTAAAAATAAAACACCGAGCATATAATTATATTGGATTATGGTAAACGAATTTTATCGATCAAAATAAAACACGTATATTATCATAAATAATATTTTCATGATATTAATGTAATATGTTGTGCTAAAATAAAATACTAAAAGGTTCAACACTATGACCAAAGTATAACATTATGTAATTTTATCATTCAAATAGCAGTGGAGTATTTAAACAATATAGAAAATGTACGAAAATAAAAATGAAAAATAAAAAGAAGCGGAAAACGGACAAATTTATGGGAATACAAGTTTCGTTATTTCCATTTTTGGTGTAATTCAGTTTAATAAAATTCAGGCATTTTTACAGACTTCTTATATCAGCGTGGCGTAATCAAATATCCAAAACAAACTGTAGAAATTTTAGGGCTTACAGGCATATCGCTTTAGGTTAAAATTGACTAAACAGAAATGCCAGAAAATTGTACACGAGGTTCATCAATTTCTTTTCCGAGCATTTAAAATTGAAATTTTTCAAGCATTGCTCAGAATCTTATTTCGTTAGCAACAATATTTATCGTCGCGTGATACTGAATAACTCCGTGTATTTCGCATGCTAAACTTTCCCTTATAATATAAAAACAGCGGTACGTTCATCGCCAGCATCAGGTTTTTTTCAATAATAATAAAAACAATAAACATCAGGGCCGAATAAAATAATAAAAACCTCGAGGAGATTAAAAAGTTCTCGAGTGGTTTTCGATCGTAAAAAAAGAAAAAAAAAACCACGCACGTCCGGGAGCGCACAGCGTTGGATAGTAGGTCGGCCGGGCGGCGACGGGGTGCGGGAAGTGGAAAAGAGTGACGGTTTGACACGGATATTTAGGTGTAAAATATTTTACGCGCGATATTATTATTATTATTATTATTATTACAACATCAAAAATCAATTTCATGGGTGTCGGAGATTGACGTTTCGCTCCGGGGCGAGCGCTCCGGGTACAGCGCGTGTGTACGTGTATATTCGCCGCCGCCGACGCCGCCGTCGCCGCGGTTTTTAAACGAAAAAGTAATTGATGGGTTTTTACCCGCAGACAAGAACCATTAAAACGGATTGTATATTTTAAAACGCGTTTAGCTATATAGGTGTAGTTCTTAAATGTAGAGTATAGCTTATTATTATTATTCTTTACCCGCCCCCTCCCCACCCCCACCTCGATAATCCAGTGTACATATTATTACCGCGTGCGGCATTTCCGCGGCGCGGCGTTGCCGAGGGTAACAGACCGGAAAATTTAATGCGACCGAAATTTTATATTATATTGTTCGGGGCGCGTAAAAAACCCCCGGCCTGTAACGCGTTTGACGCGGCGTTAGTGTTTTATCCTTTTTTTTTTTTTTTTCTTCGTATAATAATATTGAATGATATTTTGACGACTCATTTGGTTCGGTTAATTTGCGAGCGCGCGCCAAAAACATCGAAACGAATGAAATAAATATATAATATGACCGCTCGGCAAACAGAAAAATTCGTAGCGATTAATTTCGTCCGAGTCCACCGGGCGTCTTAGATTTATGAAATAATTTAAATTGATTAATATTTTTCGTCGGGTTTACCGAACGAAATTGTGTTAATTTTTTTTCTACGTCGGACGGGGATACAAAAATTATTATTATTATTATTATTATTATTGCAGTCGAATGTGTGTTGATCTTTGTCGGCAAAAAAAAAAAAAAAAAAGAATAAAAATAAATATATTTCCGTCAGACGAACGGTTTTGGTTGTTTCGGCACAAATCACGTCTTGCGAACCGGGCGGTATTTTATCTCGATATAAATATACACTTTTCACCTGTTATCCTATCAAGATAAATGACAAATCGGTGATTTGAGATAATAAATACAATGGCCTAGATAAATTTATTTAAATAAATGCCTTTTACCCGTCGTCGTTGTGATGATTGAAATGTTTATTGGATATCGTAGATTTAATAAATTAATTATTACGTTTCTTTAACAGTGCAATTTTTTTGAAAACAAGATGTGTATCAAGTATGCCAAACTTTTGTAATTGGTGTTAAAAAACAAAAAACAAAATTATTCATTTTTTAACGACGGAAAAAGTCACCAAAAATTCATCTTTATTTTTCTATCAAAAAAAAAAGGTTTAGAAACTCAAGAATTCTATTAGACCATATGAATTTTCCATAATGCGCACTTTTACGTTCATAATATTATAAGTATAATGTGCAATGACGCATCATAGCGTTTCGTTAAAAATGTATAGCACACAGTCGTCTCACACATCAAACAGATTTCATAAACAGGATTTTGTTCTGATATTAATATTTAACACATACACAGGAAAGGTAGTATAGAATGTAACGAAATGATATTTTGTTGATGAAACGTATATAGGTACCTATGTTACAGAATTTACATACTCAATATGTTTTTAATAAATCATTTAATTATTTAATCCTTTTGGTTCCGAACCACTACTATAGGTTTATTTATACTGACTTCAGCATCATATAAGTTATATACTTACATGTAAACATAAATATATAAAGCAAAGCTAGTACTTAATTTCAAAAAAATTCGCTACCTGCCCGCCTTTAGGGTTGGCTATTGAATTATTCATTAAAAAGCATACCTGTATTGAAAACTTTTATACGTATATTTCCTTTTTTAAATTTATAATTTCAAAACTCGAGTAGGTCGATAAAAAATATTATATTCAATCATTTAGTATTAACTTTATAAATCAAATGTAAAATTATTTTAATAATGATTCATGGTTGAGGAATAAATAAATAATGTTTAATAATATACATTTTCCACGGGTAGCTTAAGTTTTCTTTTAATCTTTCGCGAAATCTCGAATTTTGTTTTATTCACTTGATCTAATACCTAATTTGTCATACTCGAGTTTGATTCTATTCGCTTGACCCAACCTAAGCCCTCATATCACCTTTCGTTTTCACCTTAAGGTGGTTAAAGTAAAATCGGTCAATGTGAATATAGTGTGGTGGTTTATACCTTATCTATTTGGTGTTATCTTTCCGTATGTAAATTTAGGTGGTCCTTATTTATTAAATTTAAAATATTGATGATGAAGTCCCCAAACTTTGTTCTTTATATTGAAAAAATAAAGCATAATTATGATGAAGTATAAGTGTGACTAAGTCAACCCTTTTGAGGCGCTTCAAAGGTGTTGAAGTTCTTAGAATCGTAGATGAATTTTTACTTTTTGCGTGCACTGTCTTAAATATTATTGCTACGAAAACAACACAAACACACACAACTATTATTATAATATTGTTTATTTACTAAATAACAGTTCTGCATAGATTCGTCAAAAAAAAAAAAAAAAAACGAAATTTACGTTAATTAATATACCTACATTTTACCCGACATTTTTCGAATTGCACGTCTTCTAGAAGTTACGGGATTACAATACTTAATGTTATTTTTATTAATATTCAATACTTCGTTGGTCGAATGTACATTTAAAAGAGTATTAAATGTATTATTCATACGTTAGTTGAAAAATAAATATATTCAATACACGTCAAGGCGTATCATTGTACATTTCGACGTCTTTAATATCATCTGTAAAACATTGTCAGTATGCATCGTGTATCATTATTTTATATTTTAAATTCGATTATGCGAGTAATAGGCAAATAAATTATTATTATTATATTCTCGCACTTGAGGTTTAATTAATTCGCGTTTAAAGATAACGACGCGCAATTTAATCAGGATTAGTAATTAATTTCCCGTTTATAACTACGATAAAACATCTGCGGTATGCCCTTAATTTGTGATTCGACAAAGTATTATTGTTTATGTGTTTTTTTTTTTTTTGTTTTGTTTTATAATTAATTATTTGTTTGAGTTTGTTCCGGAAATGTCAATTTGTACAAATTGCGAATAATTCCACGGTTTTTAAACGCCGAACAATATTAATAACGCAAAAGGTGTAAATATAATACACCAGGACTGTGAGTTTAATGAGGAAAAATTAGAACGTTAGGGAAATCGATTTTCGATCATATCGCATTAGAAGCTTTTACACCGAAACGATAAATCGGGCGAAACGGTAATTTCGCGTGCAGATATTATCTCATAATAACATTTCGCGGATTGAGCGTGAATTTTTTAGATTGGGTTAGCGTTCGCGCCGCGGTCGAAAAGTATACGACACTGGAAACGAGCGCCGGAATCACGATTGAGAATACCGTACGAAGCTTTACGGGCGTACGAGATGGCCTTTCGTTCACGAGCCTCGGTGCCGTTGCGGGCGGATACTTTCGGAACTAGACGCTCGGCGCACTTGTTCCGAAAGCGTTCGATTCGACCGCGCCGGAGACCGGCTCGGGACTAATGAAGGAGACACGACCCGGGCGCCCCGTTCCCGGTGCTCTGCGTATTCCGTTTCGTGACGTGCGGCCCGCCGCGCCTGCCGTCCGTGTCGCCCGTCGCCGGCCCTGTATATTATTATCGCGGTTCGTACGATTGTACGTTTCGGTTAGCCGTGTACGCCGTGGTTCGATAACGCGGAACGACTCGGGAAAAAAAAAAATGGCGGCCGATCTCGGTATCGAATCAAATTTATCCTCGCCGTCTGCTACGACACTGTTCCATCACCCGAACGCGCGTATAAATTAAAGTAGATTTCGAATATATTACATGTATAAATATATCGCCGAGCGGGAAAAGCGCATTACGACCCCGCTCTCTCGCGCGCACAAACAACCGCACGCGTAGTGTGTACGACACGAGACGGTCTTCCCCGTGTGTATGTGTTTCCCGTTTTCAATTTCGTCCGTTCCTCACTGCCCCGTTTTCCCCGAAAATCCCGTGTCCACGACACTGGCGCGCGCGCGCGCGCGCACACACACACACACACACACACACACACACACGCGTACGTTTTATCCCTCCACCATCACGTGAAACGGACGGGCGCTGCGGAAACCGGCAGCTAGCTATGCAGCAGCTAAAGGTCGGACGGTTTTTTTTTTTCACGGTTTTTTTTTTGTCTTATACATATAATAATATTTTTCCTTCTGCGGCGCGACGAATCCAATAATATCACACGTGTGCCAACCAGCGAGTATAAAACACGGGCGTATTATATTATTATATGCACCCCGTAACCACGAGTCCAATGTTACACCACGACGGCGTTACACTCGTGACAAAAAAACAAAAAACACCCATACATAGCGCAATAATATATCACACGCAGTACGCGAGCTTTAGGGTCACATAATAATAATAATAATATGTATACAGTGTTTTTGCGCGGTTTATCGCACCGTTTGGTTTTATTTGTTTTTGCGTTTTGGTCCGCCGCACGCCGTCACCACTACGGTAACCACGTGACCGTAAAAAGCCCGCTAAATTACTATTGTAACTAATGCGTTATATTCATACGATCAACTAGCTAGTAACGTATCTGGATAAGTGAGAAATATGTCATCTCAGCCGTTATCTAAGATACATAATCGAATCTTTTTGTTAAATCGTTTAAAATTGTAATTTGTATATTCATTAGACACACTAGGTAATATATTGAATTTTTATCGATACGAATTAATAAATTAGTTACTTGGTATCATCATACACTAGGTTACATCGATAATACAGACATTCTACACAGAAACAATCTAGACGATATCATGCACAGTTCAATACACTTTTAGCACTCTTAAGCAATTCGTTTTATGATAGGTGTACTGAAGAAAATCATGTTTTATGTTTTTCTTATGTTTTACATATAAACAAATTCCTGATTATTTAACTTTATCTAGATAATCAATTTATTACATAGCTTTTATCTTCATCTAAATAATTATTCCAGTAATTACCTCTTATCTTACTCATGTCAAACATAATCTTTTGTACACCATTGTTTATCAGTGGCGTATTAAGCATTTTTTTCAATGGGGTAGATACCAAAAATTGTACTTAAAAACATGCATGTCTCCATCATCTGGATCGCCGGGTGTGCATTACAAATGTATACACGCTCACCTCACTTTAATTTTTTTTTTTATCAAATCTAACAAAAATTTAATCATTTAACATTATACTTTAAACATTAAATTATCATAATGTGAACATTTTACCACGGTTATCGCTAATTTTGTGGGTACTATTATTATAGAAAAATCCACGGAATCGATTTATCCGCAAATCCCAAAAGTGGGCATATGTAAAAAAGACCTATAGATTCATAAAAAAAAATGAACATGTACATTTTTCTTTCTAGAATTTAAACCAAATAGGCATAATATTAAAGAAGTTAAATGAAAAATAATTTATATGAATAATTGTTGAAATATTTGTTTTAAATTAATATTATTACAAAAAAGTGTTTTGTTAACAATAAAACTGTGAGAAATTTTAAACTTAAAGTGATTGCAGTGACGAGTGTCTGCGAATTTCAATTATTAAATATGCATCAGTAAAATGTAGTGGTTTTTTTTTTTTTTTTTTTTTTTCAAAAACCATTTTGATAATTTAAAAACCATTCTTGAAAAATGTTCAATACACGTTTTATTACTTTTTATTGTTAAAATAATTTATTTATGATTGAAACATGCGATTTTGTTATTATTTTACGAAATTACTAAAACACACCGTCGTTAATACATTGTGTAAACGGGGTGATATACGCGCGAGTGGAAATAGCTATCTATATAATTTGTAACGGTCCGATTTTTGACTTTTTTATGGCTACCGTGTTAAAAATAATTACTTAGTTGATTTTGTTTTTCCGTTCATAAAGATCGTTCGTTGATAAGACTGCGTACACATACGCAACGCAGTGTCATTTAATAATATAAAACGGGTTTTTATCGATTAGTTCGAGGTTTTACGAACCGTATACGCCGTATAATACATTGTTACGTAGTAGCCGTTCGCGAGTATTATAATTATTGAAATTTATATTCTCGTCGCTTGTCGAGTATTGTTTGATATTCAATTTAGTCCGCAAACGAAATGCAGCTGATAATCATAATATAATAGGCAATAAATTATTCAGTGGAGTGTCCAATATTTTATTTATATTTTAATCGCAACGTTTA
Organism: Cinara cedri; assembly: GCA_902439185.1. NCBI lineage: Eukaryota > Metazoa > Arthropoda > Insecta > Hemiptera > Aphididae > Cinara > Cinara cedri. Next base: position 1,518,439 of record CABPRJ010000949.1, read on the forward strand.
AAATTTAAATTTTCCGTGGAATCCTCCGCAGTAACTCCTACTTGTCACTCGGACGATTTACTGCTGCTGCTGCTGTTGTTTACGTACGTATAATAATAATATGGCAGACGTACAATCAAAACATTGTTTTAAATATTATATTGAGTTATGATTGTCGTGATCTAATTTATTTTTTCCTTTCACTTGTGGGACATAAATACAATTGTCCAATGTTTGTGCGCAGAATAAGTTGAAGAAACAATAATAAAAATAGGGATTTGTGTAGTCTTATTTACCACAAATTATACTACGGACTTCTTATACAATTTACGTATAAAATCCCCAATGATTAACTTAACGAGATTAAGTGTACCGAATTTTGGAGAGGATCAACTTCAGACCGACGCGACTGATTAGAAAATCTACCGCGTTATGTCACAGATTTTCAGAATAATTGTTGTTTAAATATATAGGTTTCCTTTTCTTTTTATTTTTTTTTTATGTTTTTCCTGCGTCTCATCCAGAAGTATAAAACGCATGGTACGCGTACACTACAATAATACAATAGAAATTTTATTATTTTCAAACAAAAGCAATCGTTATTAAATGTTTGGTAACATTACGATTGATATTTCGACAAAAGCGATTTCTACTCCAGGCGTACAAAGAAACAAAAAGCGTCTTCTTTCATTTAACCTTATTAGATTGAAATTTACTCTAATTTTAAAACAAAGAGTTCAAAGTGGTCTATTCAAAGGATGTGTAAAACGGATACTGTGCACGAATATACCATGTTCTTTTAAACGGAACATAGAAAATTTAATTTTGAAATGAGTATTGTCTTTTATTTTCGATATGCGCTCGAAAAATTTCAAGCAAAAATATTGTTACAATAAAGGAAAGTAGTTCCAGAACACAAGCAGTGTACAAGAGTTGATTTTCTTTATCAAATTAGATTCTGAAAATGCCAAGGGAAAAAATAAAATTTTTTTAAAATTTTAAATTTATAGTTGCAATATATATATATATATATATATATATGACATAATTTGATTTATTTTTACAATAGGTTAAAATATATTTCCGTTCGTTTCTACGGAATCGAAAGTACGCCGTAACTCATTTTGTCGGTTTTGTGTGAGTTATTATCTCTGAGGGGCAGGCATTTCACTCACAGAAGTAAAAAAAAAAAAAAGAATCTTTGATAAGTTTGCGTTTATCAATTCCGACAATTCGTTCGGATCTCTGATAGTCCATCGTAAGCGTTGGCAAATAATGGATAACATATTATTACATCATCATCGTCGCCGTTCTGTCATCAGTAATATTCTCAAAAGCTAAATCAAACAAAAAAACCTCTGATAAAATCGTGTTGTGAAACGATACTTTATTTATCCGGAGTAAGCTGACCGAGTGCATTACAATGATGAAAATCCGGTCAAAATCCGGGGGCGTTTCGAACAAATTTAACAACGTCGTCTTACAGATTATCGAACTTACCATAAAATATATTATATTCAAAAAGCGCGTGATAAAAAATTGTTGTAAATTTACTTTTAGAGTTTTGGTAATCTGTTTAAATATCGTGGGGCCAAAGGTCGACCAAAAAAGTCGGTATCGGAAAAGAAAAATAATCAAAAAAGTCATCTGATCGAACAGTTTTTTCGTCAAAAATTCGATTTTCTCATTGTCGATATTGTAATAATTTAACATAAAAATAATAATAACAGGATATTTTGAAAAACGGAGAGCTATTAGAGCTATGCATATTACGTTCGGAGAAAAAAATATTTTAAAGATCGTTAAAAAAGTAGACTGCTGAGACGGGCTTAACATGCACGGAGAAGTCAAAATCCAGTACCGTACTAGCGGTGCTGAAATAGAACCCAATAGAGAAAAAACTTAAGGAAACCAAATATGAGACAGAAATACATAAAGTAAAAGTGGTTGTAAAGATTAAAGAGGTAGACCAAAATCAATTTTTTTTTTTTAGCATTTGGATTTATGCATTTATTTTTTGCTTTATAGTAAATGTTGTTAGCTTCATTTTAATAATATTAAGAATTTTCAAGACTTTTTGTGGTTTTAATCAACAATAGCTGTAAACCTTAAAAAAGTGTATACGCGTCGGGGTATTACGGAGTAGACCGGTCGGGGGAAATTGTAGTACTTTTTAGATTTGATATTAAGTACATCAGGGTCTTCTCAGAGGGAGTCAGTATGTACTATGGTCCCGGGGCCAGGACTTTCAAAGGGCCTGGATAAATAACATAATTTATTAATATCGATAAAAAAAAGAAAATGTAAAGTAGTTTTTTTTTTTCTAGTTATTATTTAATACATATACGAATATAAGTTATTCGTAAACTGTTAGATTACATGCAGTTCATAGCGCCGATTGCCTTTTTTTATAATTCTATTCTTTTTATATTATATGAATTATTTAATTTTTTACTATGTGATTTCGTATAACAATATAATAGTTCGTACATAATATTTATAATATTGTACCTACCAATAAAATGTATAAATAATGAAGTTAAACCAATACTCCGCTAGCAATGTAATATATATCAGATTTGTGTTGTGGTTATCAGGTTGTGTTATAGGACTTACAATGGAAAGTTCCTTCGTTTCGGCATAAATACGAGGTTTCCATACAAATAATGATAATATATACCAAACATAGTATTCTGCACAATGCAATTTCGTATTTGTATCTATGTAGGTACGTGTATGAGTATTATAATTTTGTGTTTTGGTCGATGGAGTCCTGTACTAATGGAGGAGCAAACGCATATTATGTGAACGACGCACGTGAAGTTTTGATGCGTTACCGAACACGCGTGGTCTATCCGCCTGCCACGGTATGGACCATCCCGTTAGGTATAGACATTTATCGTTGGCCGAGAGGAACAAAAATTGTCGTACGTCTTGACAAAAATCCCAATAAATAAAAAAAAAGAAGAATGAAAAATTGAAAAACAAATTGTGTGTGCCTAGGTGTGAAAATATATTAAAACACTACACATATGAACTCAGTTTGTTATATTTTACGATAACACGGTAGAATATGTAAAAATATTATAAATTGTAGATGATATATTTTATGCTCGAGTTAAATGATAAAGTAATATATCTTTATGGGTACGTAGAAAAACTATATATTGAGATTTCGATTTGTTATATTGGTCCGTTTTTTACATTTTCTCTTCTCTCGGAAAACACTTTTTCAGTTTGTAAAAGTGCTTCAACTTTATCGCGTGCAATACCTAAAAGGATGCGAATTGTTCAGCCGTTCTTTCCAGACTCGAGTGTACACTATAGCATACATTTTATACATTTTATATGAAACATATTATGTATGTAAATATTTTTAAATTTTCATCAGTTTTTCTAAAAATTAAAAACCTTATATATATATATAATGTAATATCAAACGTTGTTTGTAATTTGTATTATTTACCGTCAGCTACCTATAAGAAATATATTTTTTTTTCTTTTGTTAGTCCACATTATAATTTTATGATTGAAAAACGCATTCACACGACGGTAGATTATTTTTTTTCTACGCCGTCGAGTTATTTATTCTCAGTTTGACAATATAATAATAAAGAGGTATATAATATAATAATGTTATTAACGATACAGCAGTTTTGACGATAAAGAAAAAAATTGAATGAAAAATTTATAAACGCTTTTACAATATACTGAATACGTTAAAAAAAAAAAAAAATTATAAACCAAAAAGGTTTAGAAAAAAAAAAAATGTATAGCTACTTACTACTAACTATATGTTCGAGTATCGGGGAAAATAACATAAGGTGTATTTTGCTGAACAGGGGGATAAAAGTAGCCACTGCGGTTAATAATTAAAGTTCTGTAAAGAGGAAACGTTGATCGGAGAAGGATAAGAAACACAATTTAAAATCGTTTAGTTGTAAAACTGCAAACACGGTTGAAAACACCGCTGGAATGGGTTCTTCTGGAAATAATTATTCTATCCGACGATAACGTTTAAGGTGGTTAATTTTCGATTTTAACTTTTAATAATCATGATAATTATTAAGACCATTATACGATCTATATTTTAATATTATAGCTCGTTATCAGCCGGTAACATAACTCTTTAAAAAACTCTACCAGCTTAGAGTATTTTTAAAAACCATTATAAGCAGAAGGTATACTGAAACTATGTTTAAAATAGCATTACAGGTTTGAGTTTTCATCAGATACATCAAAATATCTCGACACTGCTATAATAACGGTAGGAAAAACGATACATTAAACGAAGTTGTCGCGAGAATCCAGACGACAAAAAGTATAACTATGGACCTATGAATTTATTAAATTCACGAACACTTTTCGCGAGAAAAAAAATAACCCGTTTTTACATATTAAAATCTTAGTACGATCAGCCTGAAACACTTTATCAGTAATGAAAAAAAAAAAAAAAAAATATTTAATCTTTTAAAAACAATTATTGAGAAATATCTACTGGACCAGTAAAGTACAACATAACCCTAACTTGTAGACGACTGAAAAATAGAGTGCTATTCACAGTGGAAATAATATTTTAGAAATTGTCGAGTAAAGAAGACTGCAACAGGCTGAACATGCACAGAGAAACGAAAACCCACTACTACAGACACAGTAACAGCAGCAGTGTCGGAATATAATCAAAAAAAGAAATTACTTTTTGGAAGGCCGATGATAAGGCTGGAAGAGGAATAGTAAAAAAAGACGTCCTAGGATAACGGGGACGGCTGCAGCCACTGTTATAGGGTAATTTAATATATACCTGTAAGCATCAATAAACTATTGCTAACAAAAAAACGTTTCTGAGAGGAGTTAAATTCATAATGATGCTTTATCACCAATAAATGTGACATATTACGGTAAAATAATTAAATTGGCATTACATATTTCTTTAAGAATATTTCTTTAATGTACCGATTTTCCCGTTTTCCCTGTTTTTCCCATGTTTTTTCCGGTTTTTCACATTTTCTGGGAAAACTCCTGGAAAAATCGAAAAATTAAAGTAACTCTTCAGTCAGATTTAATTTAAGAAAAAGTGTTACACTTGAAAAATCGGAGCAAGATCCTAGTTTAAAAGTTGTTCACAGAAAAAAAAATAACAAAAATAATTATCTTTGTAAAATCATAAGCTTCTTCGCTCTACTCAGAATCTAAAATAATGTAGAAGCTCGAAGAAATGATCTAAATCAAATAGCTTAAAGATAAACTATGAGACTTAATTATCCTAGAGGTCGAATTAATCAATTATAAAAATGAATATCTTACCTATAGTTTATTTTTTATTTTAATAAAATGTATTTATTTTCATGAAAAAATTATTTTATTAAATATTCGTAGTTAACTGGAACAAGAAAATTACTGTTTTATGTAGCTACAATGTATTCTTTTACTAATTTGCTTTTATTTGAAAGTAATTTTTTGGAATGTTTAATTTACTTGTAATTGGCACTGCGTTAAATAAAAATGATTTACAAGAAAACAATATAAATATGTAAAAATTTCAAAATTTAAAGAATATTTTTATTAAACGCAATAAAAATTATTAAAGAATATTACGAATATTATACCATTTTCACTTGACATTTTAATTGAATGTTTTACAATATACAATTTGTACGATATAAACTTTATATATTCGTTATTCGTCCTTTGAGAATGAAAATATTATATTTATACAATTATTTTTTAATACAAAAAAAAAAAAAAAGTAAGTTTGTTAAGTTTAAAACGAAAATAATATTGTTTTTATATAACCCAAATAGGAATAATGGCATTCAATTAGTTTCAAAATGAAAAGGTTGTATTATTATATTGACATTCGTACAACAAAATACAGTGTTATGAAAAAAACACCACCTCATAACGGTAATAATGAAATGGTTATCTCTACAATTTTCAAAAAGCTTTTCCCAGGAAAACTTTTTCAAAGTAAGTTCACGATTATTGTTATTGACACATTTATTTTATTTGTCAAATCAAAATTGTTGTTATGATCTATGATCACTAAAATATATTTAAATGAATGAGTACAACTTAAACAATCAGTTTGAAAATTAAATTACAGCAATAAATTTGGTGTCAAAATATGAATTTTAAAACTTCTAAATGCTAATTCTCCGGAACATATTTAAAACCGTAACCCAAAATCGTTTCATTCTCAGGTGACGTATTATCATGTATACAGTTTTTTTTTTTTTTTTTACAACTAAGTTGATTCTTTTTTTCTTATTCTTAGAAACTAACTACATTAATTTTACAAGGAAATTCCAAGCAATTTTACTTGGAATTAAGTATCCAGTTTAATTATTTCTGATGCACTGAATAAAACGTAACACATTTTATTTTAATTTTCCAGCGATTCCCGGTATTATATATCATAAGGTACACGAATTTCATTATATTGAAACGATATTATCCCCTGAAAAGACTAAAACTGTTTTGAAAAATACCTGACAGCATTCAGTAGAGGGAATGTAAAACAATAACGTAAAAGTGTGACGTGCTATACAGATTAAAAAATGTAAACAATATACATAGTAAATATATATAAAAATAAAAAATAAATAAATAAATTGCGTCGCCCGGAGTATTGTGATAAGTGTATTATACGACCGGTTCCTAATTAAAAATTTATCATCAGGCATATCACAGTCAAAATGTAAAACGCGACTGAATATAAAAAATGTAATTAACGAATACATAGAAATAAAAAATACACAAATTGGTCGTTTTATGTTAAAAAAAAAAAACAAGCCTTTTAGATTATTATTTATTATCAAAACCGTATTGATATATGATATTATTTTAGATTCCGAGCGTAACGAGGGAGCTATTAGTTTTACTCGGATGTTTATTTATTTATTTTTCCACCGAGCCTGTGGACAGGTTTATTCTAAGTAAACTTACTCCGATTTTTACGTGTAGTGACTTTTCTGAAGGCTCAAGATGGCTAGATTGTAGTTTATATAAAATGTATTACAGTTACATTTAATTTTATATATACCGGCACTTTCAAAGGAAGGGGGATTTTTTGTAAGTGTGTTAGTTCTATTGTTTATTGTTTATATGTCCGATTAGATTATTATTTATCTTAAAAACGATATTTAAATTGTTTGTATTATTGTTCAGAATTCGTTAGACATATTATTTTGATTTTTCATACTACAACAGTTAACAATATTATTTGGTAAGTTGTGTATTATTATTCTTTAATAGGATTATTAATTTTTTTAATAATCTCTAAATTGATGTTATTTTTATGGGCTATATTGTAGATAATATTGAGCTAGTGTTGATGATTATGTTTATTTAATGGAATATATTCTGGCCTATAGAATATTGAATTAAAAAATGACATTTTTTGAGAATAAGGTTGATTAGAATCATGTGGTATTATATCATAAATTTGTGTAGTTTTACTGCAAATACTGAAATCAAATTTATCATTTATTAAGGACACTGTAAGATCAAAGAAATCAAGTTTATTATTCATTTGTATTTCGAGTGTAAATTGAATGTTTTTATTTAATTTGTTTAAGTAGTTAACTAAATTTTCTGCTTGTCTATTTGAAACTCTAAATAAAATAAAGATGTCATCAACATGTCTATAATATGGTTTTATATATGGACTGTATATTTTGTTGTTAATAATATTATCGGTTTCATAATTTTGCTTGTAAATTTCAAATAACGGGGCACTTAAAGGACCGCCCATAATTAACCCATATTTTTGCGAATATAATTTATTATTATATTGGAAATAGTTTTGATTAATGATTACGTTTATTGATTGAATAATTTCTTGTACTCGGTTTGTATTAAGTTTATTACTATGCATAAGTGTATGTTTTAAAAAATTTACTGTTTCGTGTTTAGGAATGAATGCGTGTTTTGTTATTTTGTTTTGATATTTTATCAGGCCAAATTTCCGTAGTTTTCATCGGCGCTGTTTATTATGTTACGTCTATAACATTTTACTCACTGCCGTTTTCGACACGCGGTGGATTTAATGAGTTTTTATTGAGCTGATTAATTATGTTATTACGTTATCGAACAGTAGCGCGGAACGCTCCAACGTGGTACGCTGCGGTTCGCGCATATTCTCTGGCTACCGATACCGCGACGAAACGCACACTCGTCGGTGTAACTTGCATAAAGTAATTGCGCGCGTTGGCCGCATCACGCCTGCAAAAACGAAATGACAACGTAATATTTTTGTCGCGATAAAACGTTCGGGCGCGCAATAACCCAACGGACAGACGGTGCGGCGTCGCGTTCGCAAACTACGACTATTATTATTTTCCGGCCCCGAAATACAACGTTTTCCGTGTCGCGCGTCCGCCACCGCGCCGGGGCTCGCGGAAAGCGTAATTAAATCGAAAAACTTTTGCTCGTAAATATTAAAAATCGCGCACGGGCCGAACGACCGCGACGGTCGGACGGGATATTGTAAAAGTGAAGGTGGAAATCGCTTTTGTTTAGCGATCGCGCATACGTACATATGTATACATCTACATACGTAAACGTATACCGTACATACTCGTGTGTGTGTATATATATATATATATATATATATATATACAATTACATATTGTGTATATATATTGTGTATGTTACAGCGTGCGCCCACGCGTAAAAGCGGTTTACGTCGTTTCTCCGACTCGGACCGCTCCGGCGCTAAAGACGAACCCTACACGGGCAAGAAAAACCGCCTCGAGGCCGAAAAATAAAAAAAAAAAAAAAAAGTTTACGCGTGCGTACGTTCGCGAGTGTCGCGGCGATATGCGCGTCCGCGCACACCGCGCATTGTGCCCGAGAACATGCGCCGCGCCACACGCGAAAAATATCGCGTAAAAATGCGCGGTGGGTGTGGGACCGGGCGGCGCGGTCGCGAACCGTCGCCGTCGCCCCGTACAATATCGGCGGGACGTATTACGACGCCGTACGCCGTAACGTGCGGATAAAATATCGCGCGTAACGACGTACGGGGTGCCGGGCCGGGCGGACGCGACGACGGGAAACGGCTCGGGACTGCGGCACTGCGCGCGGTGTATAATATCCGTTACCGTGTTCGTGCGCGCGCGCCGGCGCGTGGTTTCGGATCGGTTCCGGCGTCGGCGCGAAACCGGGAAAAACAGCGACAACAACAACAGCAACAACAACAACAATAATATCAGGCCGATAACGTCGGACTGCGGCGTGGGCGTCCGTGTATTTTCGTCCGCGCGTGATTTCACCCGCCGATGACGGTCGGCGGCCGTTGCAATCTGCCGTCGCGCTCGTACCGCGGACGCGTTCCGCGCGCGAGTCTTTACCGCGGACGCGTTCCGCGCGCGAGTTTTTACCGCGGACGCGTTCCGCGCGCGAGTCTTTACCGCGGACGCGTTCCGCGCGCGAGTCTTTACCGTCGGCGAGACCGCGAGCGTGGACGCGTTCGAGTTGTTCGAGCGCGCGCGTACGACGTTCGCGCCGCGCGTCCGAACGTTCAATCCGGGTCCGCGGCAACGCGAACAATTATTGCGATTTGACAAAACATCAATCGAGACCGGGAAAAATCCGCAATGAATTCAAACGAATGTTTGAAATATCGTGCGCAGCGCGTAGTTGAACATCCGCGAATACGCGAATGACGCTGAAACACGTGAACGCACGCGTATGATGGTGAAGCGTGTAAAGTGTACGTGAACGTGAACATTTTCCATTCGCGTGTGCACGAACTCCGCGTTCGCGTATACCGTATGCTAATTCGAGTTTTCAACCCGTATGGCGTGAACCGTTGTCCAAAATCCGCCAGAATAAAAATACATTGTTTTACATTGGCATATAAAAAAATGAATATTATAAAAAAATTTTACGAATCGTTCGTAAAAATGTGTTATTTTAGATTCGGAGCGTAACGAGGGGGGTCTATTGGTTTTTATGTTTTCTTCCAGATATATTACTTCAATCGAGAACCGACAAGTGATCGATTTCGTTCCTTTTAATAAATATAGTGTCCTACAATGTTATACTTATGCTAATAATGCTGTCGACATTTATTTATTTTTTCAATCGAGTTTTGTGCGAAGGGGACACTTATGCACTTTTTTTTTCTAATTTCATCACTTAATTGTTGAAATAAAAAAACTTTTCATTTAATCGATTTTCAAAATGTTCTAATTTGTATATGATATTATTATCAAAATTATATTGTAACATATATTCATATCTAATATGTAATCGTTTATTTAGTAATAGCCGTTTTAATATCCAGAAAATTGGCGTGAAAACAATCAATATTCAATAGAAGATAATGAATAACCGTACTGATTCCTTGTAGCGTAACATGTGATCGATTTTATTCTTGTTAACACATAACCAATGGCAGAGAAAGTAGATTTATGATATCAAAAGTATTTTTGAGTATATCATGAGTAAATAATTGAAATGTCCAAATGTTTAATGTAGGGCCGAAAATTTTTTTTTTTTTGTTGATCGATCAATAATGAACTTGTCTTTAAGAATATTTGCTTCATGGCTTAATATTATCCAATGTATAAAATTGTATTTTGCATAATTTTAAATATTTCAGAATTTTTTCATTTATAGAGTATATTTTAGATTTCCTTAACTTTATATACACATGTTCACCTAAACAAATCGAAAACCTCTAAAAAAAAAAAAAAAGGTTTCTAGTTTTCTAAATATCAGGATTCAGTAGTTGAGCTGTTAATAATATACTAGATGGTCGTGTATTAAATAAAATATAATATTTTTTCATTCTTATCAATATCGTATAAAAATTGCACATAGTATTCTTGAATACATAGGCAAATGTCAATGTTTAAATTAAAATGTTTTTTTTTTTTTTACGAAAAATATCAAATATTTTTATTTGGTTTTAAGATGAAGAAAAATAAATGTACCGAAATACCACACAGTGTCGTCTAGACTGTTTTAAATTCTGAGTGGATCGAGGAATGTATTGTTTTTACAATGATGTTTATTATTATTTTTTTTTTTTTTACGTGAACATTTTTTCTACCAAAAAACATTTCTTTGAGTAATATTTTATAGAGTTAATTTTTTAAAATTCTCATTAATATTCGAGATAATCACGGGGTTCTTTGGCTTAGAAAAGATTGAAAAATTAAAATTAAGGTTGTCATTGGCAACCGGTTTTATTTATATTTTGTCGTTATTAAATTTTTATTATACTAAATCTCTTTTAAACAATCATCGTTCTCGTGGAAACGCACATTGTTATAATTATTTTATCATAATATGACATGTATATTGTTCTAACACGTACAAGAATACTTCTACATTAAAACTTTCTTCGTTATTAATATAATAGTGTACAGTACGTATATGTTTACATTAACCTCTTGCTCCTGCTGGGCACCAACAATCTATGTTGTAAACTGTTCTTAAATAATCAATCTCAAATTGAATAGATTATAAATATTTCTGTAGACATTTATTAACCATTCTAAAAGTAGCTACTGTACTATCCATTCTACTCTGTACTCACTTCGAGGGTTAATTTCCAACGGGCTTATTATTACTGAAGTTTGCCTTATAACACGCCCACTGATAATTGAAAAACCATTAGCTAACTTTAATTCTTGAAAATTATTTACGTGTCCAATTTCGAGTAAAAGTTTTCCCTTATTATTTGGTAAATCAAAATTTAGATAAATAGTTTGAAACCCATATGTAATTAACATATCGCCCATATTAGCACACATAATTAATATTAGACTAGAGTAATTTTTGTTTGGTTTAATATTGATTAGATGATGGCCAATAAATAAATGCCAACGAACAATGATATAAAAAATTAGAAACATAATATCGGAGACAAAATATCATTATTATCTACCCTATGTAGAGACATTTTTTAGATAAATTACACTCCATCGGCTGATCGAATATTTGGATGGCAACGTTGAAATATTGATTATAATAATATGAATAATTGATTTCAAAGACATTAAATATTAGTTTAATATAATATAATATTATTATAGTTTAATGTTTGTGTCTCATCCATTAGTTTCATTAAATAAAAATATCATAACATTAATGCGTACATTGATTACTTGTAGCGCTAGTAGTACGGCTGGACGATTTCTATAATCTAACCTAACCTGCACTCACGTGTGAAGTATGTCCGTCCTTTTATTATTGATATTATTAATGTAAATCATTTGCAGTATAATATATAATTAATCGTTAATTGTAAAGTAAAATATTAAAACATTTTTTCGAACATTTTTACGGGCGTATTTCTTCAATAATTAGGGCGTAAAGAGCATATTAAGATGCACACATATTTTATATGTTTTTAAGGCAGATAATTCTCAGCCGTGATTAGACATATGTACGTTTTTAGGTGTCGTCCCGTTCGTTTTAAATGGATATCATATCGTTATCAACGGGTGTGTATTTATTTTGGTGAGTTTGGGGTTTTAATAATAATTATTATCGTTTTGTGCGCGTTCGTTTCAATTGTCCGGAACGAAACGACGGCGAGACATAATAATTATTAACACGTATAGTTCTCGTCCACATTATTACACAACGTATTATTATATAGCTACATTGTTGTATGATCACCAATAATTATTATTATTATATGATCGCATTTGCTATTGAATAGTGTGTCCCTGCGCCGATCGTGGCTAGAGAGATTTGCTCTTAACAAACATTTCGATATTTGAATTATCTGTACAAAATAGTTCTAAAGATCTAGGACTCTAGGTAGATAACGACACACGCTAAATTCTTATTTTATAACTGTAATGAAAACCGAATAATATCTTATATTATTTTCTGTATTATTTTGAGTGAAGTCAGTTTTATACTGCGATAATTATAATTAATATAGTAATATTACCTACATCATTATTCTTCAAAATCCTAAGCTTCTGAATTTTAAATCTATCATAGTATTATGATTTAAACGATACGAATTTAAAATCGGATATCCATAATATTATTAATAGGGTAGTAGACAGACGTACGGGTAGTATTTGTATATTACTTTGAATATTTAATAATATATTCAAAATATTATGAACTACCTATCTATGAGAACTTAAATATTATTTGTATTAATACTTTTAATAGATTGTCTTTATTATCGTTTGTGTAACGTAATTAACTGACAATTATCTGTTAACTTTATCTTCAATAAATATTTAGCCTTCATCTTTGTTTTGTATCCATAAAAAAAAATATTAATTGTCTTTCCCAACATTGTTCACAAAGCTAAACTAATGTTTCGTCTACCGTTTTTATAATCATATTTAGTTCTTAAAAAAAAAACGACTCGGAACAATATGGAAAAACAATAAAAATATGTTGTAATAGTAATATTATGCAGTTAGATAAAGTTATATTTGTATGTACACCACAGTGATTTATGTGAGAAAAACTTCAAAGTGGAACTATACTTACCGAAAATTGAGAGGCGTTCCTGAAAACTAACTAAACTTAACCAAAACTTTCAGGAAACCTATAATCAAGACGAGACTTTCAAAATGATTTTCTCTCACACACATTTTTTTTATAAAAATGTTTTACTAATAAGTTTTAAAATTAGACTGAATCTACTTCATAACATTATACTACACATAATATGCCTACTCAGTAAAAATAAATTAAAACAGTCTGATTGCATATCATCGTGCAGTTATTATAGAAGTAGTTTTAAATGAAACTAATTCTAGTTTTTAAAAATTGCATTAAAAATGGCAGTGACAGAAACTACTAAAGCGTTCCTCTGGACTTTGGATATTTAAACCTAAGGGACTGGTAATTTTAATCTTATATAAAAATAGGGATTCCCAGGTGTTCCCCAATCTAAACACTGGTCTTCTGTGGTTCGTAGGTACGTTCGAATAAATCGCTAAATACAATCAGATCTTATTTGATATTTTATATTATTACTCGAATGAAAATTAATTTGTGTTAATACCCTATATTCGTATTTTCCATCGTGTTGTATTCAAAGTAGGTCATTCCTCTTTATCCGAATGCGCAATTTAGTTCGTATGAATTGTACCGCAATACGAAAAAGAAGAAAACCACTGCATTTATCAAATAGTATATTAGTATTTTAAGCGAAAAACTTATAATATTATATTTTATTACCTACCTACTATATTTCTAGACTATTTATCCCTGTGAAAACTCATGACTTCTCACACTAAATATAACTTTTTGTTTAATCAGATTAAACGTGGAACAGAAACTGCAAACGGTTACAAAAAGTTTTAACTAGATTATCTATATAAAACGCGTTAATCTATTTAAATAACACACGTATATACATAAATATATATGTATATATGTATAGTTAAAGGGAAAATTAACGCATATAAATGTTCGTTTCCCCGAAAATATTATTCTACTCGTAAATTTAAATTCATAAGTGGTTTTGATATCTGTATATTAAATATATTATAGAACATACCGTCTAAAATGCGCATTGGCGTCCAAGATTTTGTTTGATAAGTGGGAAAAAAATCATTTTCCGCTAAATGCCTATATTTTAGAAAACCTAAGGACAACGATAGCGAGTTTGTAATGTACCGATAGTAAAATAGAGTACGGTTATGGCTAATGTATCAGTAGCAGTAATAGCAGCGAGCTTCGCGTTTAATGAAGTAAACAATATAATAGTATTAATATTAATTAATATAATAGCTACATATCATCAACAACACATAAACCTACTGTTGGTTACAATAATTATAATGTTATTGTCCGTATGATTGTCTGTGCTCTGCAGCCATGGTCCGTGTTATTGACTCATTCTGTTTTCGGGGAATGATGACATAGACCCACGATAACTATATTATAACAAAAATTGATAAGCTCTGACGGAAAGACGGCCATGGTAGTACAAGTACGGCAATGCAGTAGTTTTCGGCGTTTGTGCTAGCAGTTTTCATTAATACTCAATACTGAAATTCGCAATACACTTTTACACAAAATAACGGCTATGTATAATGGCTAATAATAGTGTTAGGAAAAAAAAAGCCCCGAAGAAGCCAAATAATATTTTTTTAGTATTTGTCTACTACAAAAACTACAATAAAATATTCTTACAATAACCGATGTGGATAAATTGACTACAAATAAAATACTAAAATTGTTATTTAATAATCCTGAGTACAAATATACAATAAAAAATATATTTGGTACCTATACCTACAGTATATTATTTTATACTATTCTATATGGGGTTTTTCAAGCAACATATTAGAAAAAAGAGCTGATACTGCGACGGAAGCGGCCACTCTTGTAGGTGAGAAGGTGGGAAGGTTTAATATTACATCATTACATTTATATCTGTAATCAATGATAAACCATTGATTTACAAGAGACGATTCCGAACGCAATTTGGTTATACATAATTTTAATTTTTGTAATTATTTTTGCGATTTTCGTTTAAATTTGATTTTAAAACGCTTATTTAAAAAAAAAAAGCCGTCCGATCATTTTGAACATTTTTCCACGACTAAATAAGACCAATATAAAGTATTGTTACCAAGTTTTAAGTCTATACGTGTATTTATAACCAAATTATAGCGAAAAGCCAAAAATTAAATTTCCTTAAAAGCTCAAAAGTGGATCAAATGTTTTTGCGATGATACAATAAGAAAATAAACATATATTACGTAATATATACGTAATTTCATGAAATAACGAAATTGTGAAATTGTACGTTTTCCTACGTTTTTTCCCACTTAGATGCTTTTATTTTAAAAACAAGGTCAAAAATCATAAAATAACCCATCTAGCTTGAACTTTCAGAAAAGTTGCTACACGTAAAAATCGGATCAAGTTTACTAAGAACGAACGTGTCCACAGGCTAGAAGAAAAAAAAAACAAAGAAAGAAATGAACATCTTAGTAAAACCATTTGCTACGCACGGAATCTAAAATTAGATAAATGTATATAGATAAATATATTTCCGACAATAGTAGGCAATAAGCAATAATATACGTAAAAAATGTTTTGAATAACTACCTAATTATTTTTTATTTTTTATTTTTTTAAATGTATAAATGTATAATGGGGCTTTTTTCGAGTATTCTCTTCAATATTTATTAAAACATTTTCATAAGATGTCAATAACTGTATTATTTCCCTAGAGCTTTTTTTTCCTTATGTGGTTTTTGGTCAAGGGCTTTTTTTCTCAGGGCATTATTATCCCCGAATCTCAATAATAGTTATCAAAGTGGGTAGAAATCAATTATTCGAGTTTTAGGCAAGCGAAACGATCGGAAAATGTTGATCTGCCGATCTGTTTATAATCTATAACACTGTCGTCTATAGACATAAACTTGTATAACAAATAATTTTTAAATATGTTAAAAGTTCGAATTTCGTCCCTCTCCTCTCTGTTAGATGAGCTGAATACGCCCCTGTTCAAAAGTCTATATTTGCCGTGTACAGGGTAACTTTATAACTCAAATATAGCGAGTATAATAGTAAAACGTTTACATAGTATACTAGCTGTCCTCCGCCCGGCGTTTCCCGTGCCAATTTTTTATTCTTTTTACTTTTATTCCCGTATTGCTTTGCCTGTATCAGAATATCGAGAGAAAGAAAATAGGTCGTCTAGTCCGTTGAACTAAAAGTATTCTAGTGTGCCATATTTTTTTTCATCTATCTTACCATAGATAGTCGCACAACACTTTACTATACGTTATTAAATCAAATTGTATCCACTATAATAACGCCAAAATTATGAAGACATAACAGTATACTCTAGTGTTATTAATGTAACAAAAAATACAAATATTCAATGGCAACGTTTTAGGTGTTTTCATTTTTCATTTAACCGCCCAGTACAGCGCTTAGTTTTGTGTTTATTTTCTTTATCCATGTTACCAAAGTAGCCCATCCTATAGTGTAAGTAATAGTAATAATAATAATAATAATAATAATAACAACAACAATAATATTTTTCTTGTCCGTGACAACCAAATTATTATCCATATCACCAAGGTAACCTACGAATAAACAAAAAATAAATAAATATACAATTACCAAAAATACTTAAATTCCTAATTATTGCAATTTTCGTAGGGAACATTTTTTTCTAGTAACAAATATAGCCTATGTTAATGAAGGATAATGTAGCACCGTAATGGGGAGAGAATTTAAGAAATCGGTTCAATAGTTGTTGAGTTCATTCGTTATAAACATCCAAATCTTTCCTCTTTATAATATTAGTATAGACAATAATAATACACGAATACACATAATGAGTTGTCCTCTCCTTATTTCGTCCAACATGCATCTCTCTAATTTATTGTATTTAGCGAACGTAATCTACAATTACTTACACTGGATATTTGATATGATTTCGTAGTCAACATATTTCATCTATATAACTTGAATATGAAGTAATTAAATTTTAATTTGGTCGAAAATGTCCGTTTCAGAAATCGAATAATACATCATAATATAATGACACTACAGGATATAATGCATTTCAGGATCAACATTTTCTGTTCAAGAATTTCGTTCATTATAAGTTATCATGGTAACCGATTTGCTACTACTGATATTATATTAATGATGAAATATTATATTAGTAAAATATTACTTTAAATAAATCGCACAAAAATAGTTTTTCAAATATTTGCTTTGTTAAAAATTTACTAGGTATTCGTGTTGCCGTAAGTATCTGTACAAAAAATATCGTGTACCATTTATGAAGTCAGGTACAAACGAGGTACAGGTTAGGTTCGTATACTCGTATTACCCGTTTTACTAAACGATGATTACTATGCAATATCGTTAAAAATTTAACGGAGAATAATCCGCGTAAATCCCGACGGTATGAAAGTTTAAACATAATTTACTCATATTTCTCTCTAAATGATAAATAAAACACTCCAGACTAAGGAATTCGAAAAATGACCTCTCTTTTGGATACCTAATTTTGCATTTAATAACCAGATGTTTAAAATGTTTTTACTTAAAACTTTTTCGCGTGCTTTTTAATGTTAACTAAAAAGGAAAAAAAAACTCACACCGTAGTTTGTGTTCTACATAAATAGAGCATATAATTCCCGATATAAGTAAATATTTATTTGGGTAAAAAAAAAAGCTGGTACTGGGCACGGGCGTTATAAAGTTATTTAATTTATACCTGTAACTAACCAACCAACTATAAGGATTCTGAGCGGAGTTTGATTGTTTTGAAAGGCCATAATATTTATTATTTGAAAATAATAGATTCTGTAAATTTTCTTGTATTTCCTACGATTTTTCCCATTTATTATTAAAACCTCTTGAAAAATCAAAAACTAACATATCTAATGCACTAACTAGATACAATTTTTTTATCATAAAAAGTTTTTTACAGCCAGAAAGAAAATGCACATCATAATTAAACCGATTGATTTCTAGCTATGCTCCGAATATAAAACTATTGATATTATAATCATATTACATAATATTTTATATATATATATATATAGGTTTTTTTTTTTTTCGGAAACGATGGTTATAAAAAAACCAAAGTGAAACAAGCGATATCATCAAAATCCGAATATTTTAGATCCATAATATTATATTACCTACCTGGTTAATTATGGTAATAGTTGTGTGTGCCTAAATTTAGTATTACTGGTTATGAAATTAGGGTCAAACAGTCTAGTAAACACGAGATAGGTATTAATTCTAAAATTTCTGACGCTAATTTTAGTAGGTGTAATATTCAATGAACTATCAAATAGAAATAATCAATAACGATACGCACTAGTCGTTTCATTTGTGCAACATAATCTATTATATCTATTTTATTTTGAAATTTCCAATTATTGTACTTAAAAATATCGAATCGCTTTCGAGTAAAAAAACTGTAGCTTTACGACCAAAAACCGAAGCAATATTATTATGTTTACGACTTGAATCAAAACGGCATATGGTCAATTTGAGAGGTATCGAGTGGATATTAGAATGAAAAATATGGTATATGACAATGAGGTTAGCGTTCTACAGTAATATAGATGTTTTTTTATCTCGTAATAAAATACGACCATAAGGCCATGACGCGGAATATAATCACGGTATTCCGAGTATGGTGAATTATACTGTACGTACTTATACTTTCTTCGTGTGCGTTTGTATGAATACGTTTAAATTGAAAAATGCATAATTACATATCGGTTTAATTTTAGAAAACACATAATATCGTACCGTATACCGGTATCCGAAGTGTATTAAATACTTGTTTAATACGTTTTAAACGTTCAAAAAGCAAATCAATATAACTAATATGTTCGGAAAAGTTTATATATCTATTTAATTCCAGATCATTCTTAAAATATAAATGGAAATAAATAGTTCCTATTATTTTTGGTTAAAGAAGTAACATTTCACCGATAGAGACGGTTTTGTTCTTAAATAATTATGATAAAATTCGATTTATATTTAAATAATATTAAAAACTTTTTAGTTATGTACATTTTTTAAAAAAATAATAATGATACGATTATAAAAGCGCCGGCCATAATTCCATGTAACGAATATTTTGACTTAAACAATTTAAAATATACAAATTTTGTGTTTGTGATAATCTTATTTAAAGATATTTTTTAAGATATTATACTGTTTCTAAACTTTATTTTAACTTTAAGATATTAGAGTGTACAAATGTATATTATGTATTAATCAGATCATTATTAAACGAAAACATGTTTTTATTTTATTTTTATTACTCTTGAAAAGTAATAATAAACTGTTATGTAAGTCACAAATAACAACTTAAATAAAGCAACTCCATTGCTATATAAGTGATATCGAAGTAAATTGTCGTAAGTCACTATACGGTTGGCGTTTTAATGGCCAATTTCAATTGAATGATTACCTACAAATAAGAGTACCGAGGGAGCGAAAAAACCATTACAAACCATTATATTATACAAATGTACGAATAACGATAATTGTTAACGTTCAATGTTTTCTCGGTTTTTTAAATTCTATTTGTTGATCCAATCAGTGTTTATTTACGGGGTGCAGGAGGGTGGGAATCCTGAGTTCAAAATTTAAAAAATACGCATAACCGAAAAAAAAGCCTTTCGGCATTTGCGACATTTCCACTTGCATTATTTATATAGATATATAAACGTAATTAGTATTGAATAGAGATCATTGCTAAAATCATTTAAACCAAACATACATACCATGATATAATTTCCATTCCGATAAAGAACTTGATTTTTGAATAATGTTAATTAATTAAAATTTGATATTACTATGTCATACGAAAACTACCCCAGTGTGTGTAGAGGTATATAATTTTAAAATATTTCGATACCTAACTTAGTATATAATATGCTTTCGTCTAGAAATCTGAATGAATTAGGAAAATAGTTGATAGAACATTTTTAGAACTATTTCCCTAACATGTCAAATAATATACCGTATTTCCTTGTCAACCAAATCAACAACAACTGTGCGTGCGTACCTATAACTATGCACTATTTTTACATTTGTTTGTCTATGCACAGTGTTAAACGAAAATGTATAAAAAATTAAAATTAATACGATTTTCTCCTTGGCTTTCTAATAATAATCTTTATCAATATACAATTGTTCACATCGTAATCATTTATCATGCGCGAAACGGATTAATGTGTTGTAGTATAAGCTGTCACGCTGTTTATCAGTTAGTTCATTTTAATATTATTATGATGACATTAAAACGGTTTGACATTAAATCGCTTTTAAATTTACTAAAACGGGTTAGCTGAATTACTATTATAGCCGATTATGTATTATGTCCCATGTCCATAGATTTGGAACCAATTTAGTGAACATTTCGTAAACCGATTTATTGTATAACTTTGTTATTTTATTAAAATAGAATTGAATACATTTTAACGTGTATAATGTTAAAATGAGTATTGAATATAAAAAGGAAATCAAAATGTAGCTTTTTAAAATAACGCGTAATAATAATTGGCCATGCAACGTACTAACAAACTTGATAAAGTGATAAGATTTCAAAAACGAGATTATATGTTTATTTAGTAAACCGTTTTAAACGCTTGGACTGGAATAAATTTCTTAAAATACCTAGTAAGAGCATTTTAATACTGAAAACAGTTGGGTGTTTTTTAAACGTTTTAAATGGTTTTCATGACATATATAACTTATGTTTTAGTTTAAAAATAACTCGACTTTATACCATTGTAACGTCATCATAATATTTCAAACGTAGTGTTCTAAAGATGGCTATCTACTAAATTAATAATATATAAGGTTATTGTATGTAGTCTCTTTTCAGGACAATGAAATTTGTTAAAAATCCATTTTAATGTTTTCTATTTGCGGTCCTTATGGAAAATGCTACTAATGAGTGATTAAACGCATTGAAATACAGCATCGCTTTCTTATTGTATAGATAACAAGTACTTTGATTTAATTGACCTGTTTGAAAATAATGTTGACTTAAGAACCATAATCTCACAAAATAATATTACATTTCGATTGTTGCTGATAAAAGATAAATTTAAAATAGTATTTTTTTTTTTTTTTTTTTTTTTTTTTTTTTGTTTTGTCTTTTACGAAAACATTTTGTTAAAGTATGAACCCGTTTTATATAATATTTACATATATATATAAAATAATCCTATATAACATCATCAATATAATATATTTTTATAACGGACGAAGGGCGAACATTATTGGACATTTTAAACTTGTGTTTATAATTCGATTTCGCTTCGCCTTTGAAATCAAATTATAATTTTAATAGAGTTTCTATAAATCTTTTACGTGATTAATGGAAATTCTTAAAATATTTGACACTTACGCGCTAGATCCCATTATGCGTAATACATTCTGCGCGTATAATTCAACGCGAAAAGGTTGATTAAAAATAAATAATGCTATACAAGAAAGAGGCGGTTTTGGGCCTGCACGGCGAAATTAATAAGTAAAATGTATATAAGGGTATCTTCTTTGACATTCAAAATTAATTGAACGCCATACATAATGTATAATATGTATCGTTCGAAGGTATAATTTAATTTAAAATTATACGCGCGATTCGTTTCGGTATAACCGTTTTTTTTTTCTTCTTTGAGAAACCAAAGTCCCTCGGATTTATTATATCTATACAGAGTTTCTGCATTTTTTTCTTTGGAACCCGGAAAGTTTATTTTGAATATTTAAACGTTTAAATATTGGATTTTGTTGTTTAAATACGAATTGACCGACTGTGCACACGTATAATATAAACAAACAAGATACATAATAATAATAACTTTCCTAAACACGCATTTTGTGAAGTAAGTCTTGCGTTGTAGATTAGTGATGTCATCAAAGGAAATGTCTAAAATATATAAAATAAAAAAAAAATATTTTTAACAATATTTGGTTTTTTTTACTCCTTAATTTTGTGTTGACAAAATAGTACCACTACGAATACCGTGTAATTTAAAAATCACTCGATTGTGATAAGAGTGTAATGAGAAGAACTATTTATATCTGATAATGATGTCAAAACACCGGTTTTTTTTTTTAAATATTTTTTACACAAAGTGTTTGTTTGTTTTAAAGAAAATTGTACCTATTATAAAAAAAAAAAAAAATTACTTTGTGTTAATCGTTTATGTAGTGTTAGAAAATTATGAAGTTTAATTAATATTAATTAAAATTTAATAAGTTACCTAAATGGGGGGACTTTATAATTTCTACCATTTCTGGTTTTTTAATTATTTGTTTAAGTTTTTTGTGAATTTTAAAACCATCTCTTAAATTATTAGCAATCAATGTTACAAACAAACAATGTTTCGATACCTAGGTACATATAAGTCAGCAGACGATTTAATAGGGTTGTCGAAAATTATTTTGAAGTCAACGTAATAGTATTAAATATGTACATAAATGTAGAATGTGGATATACCACGTTCAATAATTATGATGATATTAATAATAATAATAATAATTCACTATCGCGTATTATATATAGGTAGTGTTTAGAATTTTGAAATTATTAAATTTATATACGAAATTCGCGCGAGAAGATCTCACGGCGAAACTCGAGTCCGTGTTATTATATCTAATAATTTAGCATTGTAGGTACCTGTATACAGAACAGTTATAATAAATTAATAGATTGAATCAAATTCGACTATAGCCGGGTATCGCTGGTAAAATCATTAATTATTAGTCGGGCTTGTAAATGCATACCGTATTTTGAGTAATTAATACGACCGGCGTATACAGAATAACACTAATAACGAGAACAATGCGCAATAAACGGTGAGCGAATATTGTGTAAAAATTTGCAGCCTTCAGTTATTATATAATAATGTACAATCGATATTTCAAGTTAACAATTTTATATTCTGCGGACAAATTTGTTCTTATTGCATTTTGTAAACTGTGTTTATATAGCATAGATAAGTGGGAAAAAACCTGTATAGGGCGTTGTAAAATTACATTTTTTTTTTCTAAGTTTTGATTAGTTTACTGATTCGGTCAGTTTAAACCAATCGAATAATAATAAAAAAAAAATCGCTTTAAATATTATAGGAACAATGTTCGGTTATAAAGTTGCAATCTTATGGATAGAAATTATATTACAATTATGGTATAGAGAGTCCATAGGCCATATAACGCATACATTAAATTAGTTAAGTAGGAAGCAAGTGAATACTCTAAAACGATAAGAAAAATGGTAACAAAGATCAATCAAGCTTGTTCGAAATCGTAATTTTCTCAAATTAAAAATGTGAGCACGTTATTACAACTTTTTAAAAAATAATTTTTGAATTAAATTCTCACATTTCCAGTATCGAGTAAAAATAAATAAAAATTTTAATGAAAATTTTAATTTTAAAATATTAAATAAGAATACCACCACTCATATTGTAGAGTTCAAAAAAATTTTGTATTTGAAGCGGGATTTCCGTTGACAATTGGAAATTTTCACATTTTTGAAATTACTTAAAAATATGTACGCATTTTATTGATAGGACACAAATATATTTACATTCCAAGGAGAAAAAAAAGACGGACATACTTCGCACGATGGGTGGTCCGCTGTTGTAGGTGAAATGTTGGGACGGTAGATGGAAAATTGAATATATATACATATATAAATATTAACTATAGCTAATGAAAACCGACTCTAAACGGTGTTCGGTTATACGTGTTTTCCTACGCTGTAATATTTACGATTTGAAAATAATCCATTTCATAAATTTTACCGTTTTTCCGGTGTTTCTCATTTATTATGAAAAGCCCTGGGAAGATAATCAAATATGACTTTTTTAAAGAACCATCACCCCAGTCAAATTTCCGTTCAGAAATGGTGTTAGACTTAAAAATCGGTGGGAAATTGATGATAGACTAGTTATTTAAAAAAAAAAAAAATCATATAAACATCATTGTAAAACCAATACATTCCTCATTCAGCTCAGAATCTAAAAAATAATTTGTCACAAATTTTATTTAATTTATTAACGTAATTCTCGTTTGAACAAAAAAATCAACACCGCGAATACCACGGGTATGATATTAAATCGTTTAAGGTATCATTATTACATTTCCAAATTCAAAAAACATTTCCAATATTTTAGTATCGTAAAAGTTCATTAAGTTGTATTTTAAACAAAATTCGCATCTGTACAGCGTAATAACTGGTAATATTTTCTACAGACATTTTTAAGATTCAGAAATATTTACACGCCATCGTTTTAATGAACACCGTACTTTATAATATTCGCTTTTAATTAAAATACATTATTTCGACGGTTCGAAATATTGGTTTTCAATGAAATAGATACCTTTTCCGGGTGAACCCTGTGTTACAACAACGATAGTAATTATTATTTTCACAAGAAACCCGTAATGTATAACCGAAAAAATACAGAGTTTTAATGATGCAAAGTTTTCTACTTGAAAAGACTTTTATGGCGAAAAAACCATTATTTATAATTAAATGCATTACATTAATTTATTTTCGTATGTTTTTTTAAAGAAGAACAAGAAATTTGATTTTGGTTTTTTTTTTTTTGACAATAAATAATTTTCTAAATTGTTTAGAACATTTTAGGTTTCAAAACCTACACAAGGAGTGATGTTTTGTTTTGTTAAAAAATCGTTCATTTATTCGAATAAAAACAAAAGAATTTATTTTGCATTTTTTAAATTTTAAGGACTTCATTTTTTAAGGTGATATTTATAGACATGAATATTTTTTTTATTATTTTGAAGTTGAGGACATAAAAACTTTTTCTTTTTAGACCATTTTTGGGGTTTATAAGGCATAGAGTAATATATTTATAGATATTCTTCTCGGACGTCCCGGAAATTATAATAGGGTATTATTTTTATACATGAAAAGTAGAAGGGTCCGAGTCTATTATTGTACATTTTCAAAAGACTAAAAGAAACCAGAAAACTAATATCTCGCTGTCTTTAAAAAAAAATATATATATCGTATACATATCACAATCACCATCAATAGTCAATATCATAACACTTCTGATAGTAAATTAAACTAGAGATATTGTTTTTATTTCGCATTTACTAAATCATTACGGTAGCTGTATAGATATATTAGTCGTTACATTCGTAAGGTTTTTATTTTGATAGATGGAACTTGGATATCTTTGTTCTAAAGAAATTTGACGCTTTTGGACTTGAACCTATGTCTAGATTTCATACATCATTATTGATAAAGGACGTAAGTCAAGACCATTTGGATTTGGATCGTAATTTATTGATCCTTGGATCATTATGTTTTATTATAATATAACAACAACTGTACATCGACATAGGAAAACACAAACATCTCAATTTTGATCGAGCTTTTTCACTTCATAGGTAATAAATATATTATAATGTATCGATCAATATTTTTCAATAAATGATCTAGAATATTATTATTTTTTTATTTTTTGTCCTTTCATATTGTATTAATAACTATTGTATATAATATCGGTTAAACCCGATCTCCAGACAGAAATTAATACTCCAGCAATCGTCTGCGAAAAACGGTCGTTGGGCGTTTGCCATTGATTTATCCGTTTAGCTTTACGCCGCCGCTGCCGCGCGCCATCCGTTTTCTTGTTACGAGTAATTGCTTTTTTCAGTCTTTATTTTCTTGTTTTTTTTTTTTTTTTTCTAATAGGACTCAATCCCAGGCCCTTTATATATATATACGTCCTGTGAAATCCTATCTCCGAGAGAAGCGCGTTTTCGCGTCTCTCTAGAGAATACGCTGTTTAGGTGAAAAAGAAGCTCGTTTTCATTTCGCTTCGGCGGCGGCGGCGGCATCGTCGTCGTCGTCGTCGTCGTCGTCGTCGGCGGTGGCGTAAAAGAAAATGATTTGCAATGCCATGTGTCTGTTACCCTCTCGGTGTACTCGTTTTATTTCTCCAGGGTAACGAGGTTTGGAAACTTCACCGGCGGCGTCAACAAGAAATTACTGAAAAACTAATTTGATAAAACTTATATATATATATATGTATATACACACACACTAATATAATTATAACTCAACAATTCTTTGATGGTTCGTATAACGATTGAACTCGCGATGACTGCGCGGTTCTGTTTGTGAAAATATACGACGTCACGTCAAATAGCGAAATAATAGTAGTATAATAAAATACGACGTTATTTCGATCGCGAATGTATGTAACGGTCGGCGAACAAATCGGCTCGTTCTTATTTTATCGGTAAAGTCAAAATGTCGCGTAATATTATACCACGTTAAATCGTTTGCTCCGTCGTCCGCAGTACACGTCATCTGTAATTACGATTATTTGTTTCGATTAGAAAAAAAATCGTATAGTTACGTTGCTCTAAAATATATATTACGGTTTAATACTATATACGGTCATCTGACTAGACAACGATCCCGGTTTTTGGCCTTTTTTTTTTTTTTTTTTGTCGATATAATATAATAAATTTTCAACGGTCGATCCTTGACTGGAGCGTATTTGCATGTTAACCGCTTGTAGGCCCGTAAAAAAAAAATGCCACCTTAAATCACTTTAATTAAAATCACTCGAAAATGACATCAAAACACGATTCCCAAACTCGAAGAAAAAATGAACTAGTAACGGATATTTGTTTCTCAATTGTAAATCAATTTCCCGTTGGACATTTCTCAAAGTCAAATATCTAGTTTGTCTGATTGAATACCCGAGTTATTAAACACGTTAGTCGTTATTTAATTATTACCGGTTTTCGATGTGTCTGTCTGCAAAATATGTAGTTGCATTATTTCCATTAGCATTAATATCACTCTAACCGCGTGACACGTAATTATCTTCAGATTCAACTGAGTCACCTATGTTGATTAAACTTGTTATTTTATTATTGCTAACCTCAATATTTCTTTTATTTACGCAGCATAATTAAATTACTATTACAGGTTAAAGAAGTGCCGAGGGCATGGGTTAAGTTCAGTTAGTTCTCGGAAACGTCTCTCAATTGTCCGTGACTATAACCCCTCTTCGAAGTTTCTCCCGGTTTAACCACTGATGGCGAATGTATCGTTTTTAAATGCACATGAAACGCTGATTTTACTGTTGGTTTAACGATAATCATCTCTACTAATTAATCGACTGTCTTTCAGGATAAAATTCATCGTGATAACATCAATACAAATGTTCCGTTTTTATCGTTTTTCACAGTCATATGAAAACCATCATAACCAATTGTTTATAATTCATTAACAGCAGAATGACACCTGAACAATAACCATACAGTTATACGAATACAAAAATGTATTGGTGTTTTTCTAGATCCCAACTTTTAGGAAATAAACCTCGGATGCTTTCTCGCTTGTACCAAAAACAATTCACTTAATTATTAATTGTACTGCCAATTTTGTTGGCGAATAGATATCAGTAAACATTCCAAAACATACATTTTATTAACTATTTCGAAGTAAACACATCGGATCTTTTATTTAAGTTACTATAGTTATATTCACCTCGACGCCACCGTGTTTTTATAATACCGTCCAAGTCGCTGAACGCGACGCGTAACTCGTTATCCATAATGTTATTTTGACGGAACCCACCTATGTATACAACGACAACGCCACTCTATTTAATAGTATAATAATAATAACACGGAACTTCAAATAAAATAGAAATTGTTTTAACAACGATAACAAGGTTAAACTACGTCTATTTCACATTTTCGCCCGAGCACAATAACATCGAACGTACCTGGTGTAACGTTTTAAAATGGGTAAGGCTTGTTTGTTAGTTTTTTTTTTTTTTGCCCGCCAGCTTAGAGGATTCAAAGTATTCCAGTTTTTGTTTAGTTTGTTTAACATTTTTAAACGGCATTCTTTTTCGCCGATAAGGTACATTGGTATGATAGATATATGTATGCCATTTATTAATTTCCCAATAGTTATTAGCAGTAATTTTGTGCGTTCAGACGTTATATTAGAACTCGTATATTTTTTTTATATTGGTGGGAAACAAAATTTTTTCGAATTTTGTATAATTTTGTATGTGAATCAATAGATTTTTTTTTCAAACTTCGCTCATAATTGTTTTCGTTTACAATGTTCCTGCTTATAGATATAAATTAAATTAAAGTTAAATCATAATTTCATAAAACACTCTAAATTTAAAGTAATATAAACACATTTCCGAATTGTAAATTGAAGATAACATTTTAGATTATCGTGTGAATAAAAAGTCGTAAATCGAAAAGTTGAAGGTAATTAAAAATATACTTTCTTAATTTTTTTAAATTTATTATCACTCAGTCAACTGTGACTGTTGTTGTTGTTATTTGTTGTTTATCCTCGTCTCTTATACTTTCTTCTCGGACTGCACAGACATTAGTTTTAGAAAATAAAGATTTATGATTACAAACTATTTTTGTTCTCCATTCACTCCTCTGGATTCTTCTCCTCTCGTTCTTCTCATCCGCAGTCTTTTCCACCGAAACATTTCAGGACTCTCTTGTATATACGCGCGGTAGTTTTGTTTGTTTATTCGACGGGGTTGATTTCTATACAAAACTTTTTCACATATTACACTATATATACACGTGCGGTATATACGGGTTGTATGTGCTGCACGAAAAACTTCCGACAAAAGTTTGGGTTATAATTTATCCGAAACTCGAGTGATAAAAATGCAAATAAATGTTATTACTGTGTATATACGTATATATTATGTGTGTGTGTGTTCGTATGTGTTTGTGTGTATTGTATAGGTACTAAACATAATATATACTAAAAATTCATATTACATAATCAAAAACCAAATGCGTGTCTTTAATAGTCCGAGAGAGTGTAGTACTACGAATATTATTGCCACTTCAAATAATATTGAAATGGGATTTTTCAATTTTTTTTTTTTTAAATTTAATTTTACTATTTAACATTAAATAGGTGAACATGTGGCCTTAACTGTTTGTTACCCGAACTTGGCGTTTGTTTGAAATACCAATAACAACATTACTATCATTAAATGTAATGTAATAGTTGATAATTTTTTAAACCCATAAAAAAATAACTATACCTACTTATTAAAATTTGTCATTCACGATTATTTATACAGAATTTAAAAATGATATTTGAAATCTCATCAACACCGTTTCCAAGACGAATAATGTCGATGATTTGATGATATGTAATTATAAAAATGCCAATACCTACCGTTGATGGGTATGTGTGAACAAATTTGCACCAGCTATCTGAAAAATCGTTAAAAAAAAAAAAAAATTCATAAAAAACAAATTTAATTTTAAATTGTATTTTTAGTTTTGAAATTTCGATATATTTTGCATAAAAAAATACCATCAGACAAAAAATCATACTGTTTTTACTAATCATAAAAGATTAATTCCAAAAAAAAAAATCTTTAATATAATATCTTCGTTATTCTCGAAATCTAAAATCAAAGGATTGTGATATTATTTTTGGTTTTTATACTACGCGTTCGTGAATTAATCGGAAATGCTTTTATCGGGTTCATTGTACCGTAATAAATGAGTGGTTCGCAGTAATTAACTTAACAATATAATATTTATATTATTATACTAAGCACTTCATAGGTATGAACTGACCAAACAAAAACAGTTTAATACAAATACAGACTGCGTTGTAAATTAATAAAACAATTAAGAGTGATGAAAAACAAAACAAAAAAAAAAAAAGACTCTTTAAATTTTATCACCAATGTTTAATCGGAGTAAAACTTTTTTAGTACACTATTATTCCACTACCCATCACAAAAATAATTTTTTGAGATAAAAAAAAAAATCAATATCACTCCAATCAGAACTCAAAAAATAAATAAATGAATAATAATTGAACTAATGTAATTGATGTAAATAATTGAAACTGTTGTAAAACTACAATTCCTTAGACGGCTACTTCAAAAAGCGTGATAATAATATGCACAACGATTAATGAACAATAGTGTTTTTGGAAGTTAATTTACCCTTTAACCGGATATAAGTTAAAAAATTATACCTAATATTTTATTATACAAATCCAAATTCCGAAGATAATAAATATCCCATTATATATATTTTATTCGCATAAAAATCTATATGGTATGCCAATAAAATGCATATAATATACAAAGTCTTTCACATATTATTATGTTACAGTCAAATTTTCTATGAAATATTTTTTTTTTCAAACAATGACTCATGTAAAACTTGTTGGAATCATATATCTAAAAATTCCACATTATTTTTTTTCCATTCATAATTTTGATGGTAAATCCATTACCCAATTTTTGATTTTCTAATAGCAACCTATTCTAAAAATCTTTTAAACTATATGGAGTTTTAATTAAAATGCATTTTGGTTTAAACATTTTTAATTTCAAATTTTTAATCGTTGAGGGATCATAAAAATATGCTGGGGGAACGTTCATCTAATAAAATGCCCGAACTAGAAGTATGCGAAATGGGGCAAATCGGTATGCAAATTTTAAAAGGTTGGTTTGGGGGAGGGGGGTGTCAGGTGAAATGCGCGAAACCACCGTAAAACCGCTTTTTACAAGCTCGAGAAAAGTGTCATGAAAATGTCAGGACCAGTCATGTAATGTCATGCTAATTTTATCCGAAATTGAAAATTTCGAACAGTGGAATAAGGGGTGGTTAAATGTACGTTTATTATTATTTCGATCGAACGAATTACGATTCTCTGCTTAAAATTTATAAGATGTTTTCTTAAGGATGAAAAAATAAATAAATATTTTATCGACCATGTCTATGATATTATAGGTAGCCGCAAACGGCGATATCGCTGAGCCGCTACGTTGTGACCTATCGCTGCTAAATGATAAAATATATAAGTTTCTAAAGATAAATACAACTATGTGTATAGGTTTGGGTGAATATATATTATATAAATATGTAACATTATGGTCAATAAAGTTGATTCATATTCAAGCGTTAAACTTATTGAACCATATAGAAATTGATAGTATAAATAGGTGTGCGGGACACACAAATAACAAAAATGCCATTTTTATATCTCTGTTATCACATTATTATACTGTATGCCTAGGTATTATATATTATACATTTTGGCAAACAAAATTATGTTTTATAATAGTAAACGGTAACGCGGTATTTTGGGATCGATTTTGGTCGCTTCTGGTGAATAATATATATACTATTAATGTAATAACTAATACGGTATAACCGCAATATTATTATACCCCGTGAATAGATAATACAGAGACGGATGGATCATTCATATACTTGGAGCCGGTTTCAAAAAAAAAAAAAAAAAAATTTTTTGTCGATATAACGTGATTCCGTGTGTCGTTTCGTTGCGCCTTCTGTCGTATTAGCCGTTGCATTCTTGATGATATTCAGTAACCAAGATCTGAACAAAGTTCAGTTTTTCTCCCGTTTTTATGGATAATTTTTGGTGTTTTCATCATACATCGATGTAAATATTATATACGATAAGACGCAAGAAGTCACGCGTCACGCGGCTTTGGTATAGGATACCGGCCAAGTCAAACCTATGTTAGTAAGCTCATATTGATAATTCCTTATATTTTAAATAAAAAATATGTATGTATAGAATATATACAGACATAAAAAAAAATTACCAAAACGGTAACCACTTATAACCATTGTGTTAGGTAACGTATGTCTGTGTTCTCGTCGGGTATATTTGAATAAAAAATCGTTGTTCATCCATCCATTCTACCCATCCATCTTTATTATCTATGGCCCTTTGGGTACACAACTTATTCATCACGGGAATATTTATTATAGCTGTAGTGAATAGGAAATTTCGGCAAATGTTTCGTGAATAAGGTAATATATTACTCAGTTTTCATAACTAAAACGACACGGCATTGAATATTTAATTTAATTTAGTTATAGTATTTGATTAAACATAAATTAATGTCACTCGAATGTCTTGATTTGTATAATTCTATTCCTACAACAAACTCTAAAACTCTACTAACTAAATAAATGCTATATTAACATCTTAACCAGCAATGATAATTGACTACTTCAAATGTTCGATCACGTGATGTCACGTTACTTAACCAAATTCTGGCACAATTCATATACCAGAGGATGTATACAAAAAACAATCGACATTATACATGTATATATATTTATCATTTTGCGAATCATAACCGAATCTCATAATCTGATAAATTTGCACCACCGACACATATGTATCGATATTATACACTATCGTTTAGTAAACGCATTTACTTGATTTCCATCGAAGGATTTTTTTTTTTATCAAAATCATCGAAGAGGAAATAATACATTTGAGATAAAAAATTAGGAAAATATATTTAATTAAACTTCATCAAAAATATGTTTAAAAAAATAAAAATAAAATTTTAATCGTAGATTTCAATTCATTCGATTTTTCTCCCCACACTATGAATTCTATAATATTCACTTTTAATTCTGGAAAATTAATATAATAATTATGAAACGCAACATCCTTTGAAAAAAAAAAAACTATAAATTTCAAAATATAAAATATAAATAAAGAATTATACAATTAAATTAATACAAAAATTTAACTGTATTACAATAAAAAGCAAAATTGAAAATAATAAAACCATTATTGCCGTAAACTTTCGTTCTTCCTGTGTATTTTTCCGGTTTAGCTCAATTATAAAGAAAATCACATGAAACATCAAAATATAATTTCTTTATTCACCAACTTGATTAAAAATGCAACACAAATGGTTTCTGTTTGAAAAGTTAATCTCGAATTTCAAAAATAAAACTACACACTAAAACCAACAGAACCAATAGATCTCTCACTATGCTCCGAATCTAAAAATAAAATTACAGACATTTTGTAAGGGTGCTTTATTAAATCATTCAAACACAATATGTGTGATTGTCACAATTTTTGTGGAAATAATTAAATGTGAATATTGGGTATAGTCCAAAGGTTGAAACTTGGATTTCCAAGTTCCAAAATTTCGACAGCAAAAATGTACCAGCACGCGATTAACGAAAAGTGAGAATACTGCAGCTAAAAATATTTTATTCGTCACTATATTATTATTGTCGTTGTAGCCGTTCATCGATATTATCATCTGGTAACCGTCTACAGCAGAGAGAGCCGAATTCTTCGAAGCATTTATTGTCGTGAATTATGTTTAGCGCCTCTCTACCTCCCCTATCTCTCGCTATCTCACTCTATTTCTCTTTCTCTCTCTCTCTCCACGCGCGCGAGTCTTAAAGTCACATCCGCCCGTTAAGACTACACTTTAACGGAGCTTGCAGAGAGTAGAGGAAAAAAAGAGCTCAATTATGTGAAACAACCACTCTCTCTCCCCTCGTCGTCGTTGTCCCATCACGATATCAACGAAAAATACTTTTGTACCTCACCCTCCCAACCGTTTCCTTCCCCGCCATATCCCCCTTTCAAGTATATATTATATATATATATATACACATACATCCCACGAACGAACTGCTGCAGCATCCGGATTTAGATCGTGTCGGCCAACAGCAGTAAATCAATGTTTTATTGTCTCTCGCAGTTTTTCTCCTTACAATATTATCATTATTATCACTTGTTATTTATTAAACGTTTTCCATCTAACTACACACAGTCAGCGATGTTACACTTCACGGGTGTACCTGGTATGATGATAATATAAAATGAAATATAATAATGTTGTCGTATTTTCGTATTAATCGTTAATTTAATAACAGTTATCAAACCTAAATCCAAACTAATGTAATCACATACAAAATAGCCTTGGTTTGTATTTGATAGGTGTACGTGTCAGATACAGTCTACACGCTACATCAATGTTTTTTGTGAAGACGGTTTTTTTCACTCGTGTAAATAAGATTACACTTCACCGTCATGTGAAATTTGCGTAATCTACTGCATTTATGACGGCAGGCGATAGTTGGAAAAAATATTAGACGAATACAATTGAATAGAAATCAATATTAAGTATTCGTTAATTTCATGTTATACTCACGCGGTACCTTTTTCGTTTGTTTCCTATACAGGTTTTCTAAATCTCAACTCCAATCAGCACCTCAAGTCGCCATCCAATTACGGGCTCATGGACCAAATAGCGGCCCTCCATTGGATACAAGAAAACATCGCTATGTTCGGTGGCGATCCCAGCAACGTGACGCTAATGGGTCACGGTACCGGAGCCGCCTGCGTTGGATTTCTGATGGCTTCGTCTGCGGTACCGGACGGTAAGAGTGTTCAAAAATAATATTATTATTAGCATATAATTATGATTTTAGAATCTGAGCGGAAAGACAAATCAATGGGGGTTTTTTTTTTTTTTTTTATTATGTCCGTCGCCGATTTTTTTACCTATAAATATGATTTAAAACTTTCACACATTACCAAAAATTATGCAAATTATTGGCCTTGAGTTTCTGTTTTTTTTAAATGGTATTCAAAAATAAATAAATTTTAAATTTAACTCAATAAAATCTATAGTGCTTATGTACATATAATATGGACATTATATACATAGATGGACACTATAATATTATACACTATACAGGTTCATTGTACAGATTTTACTTAGATTTCGAATTTATATTATTGTTTGTTGTTTTCTTGACTCACTTGTATATGTATGTGTGTAACTAGTTTTTACTGAAACGCGTGTATTTTATCGTGCACTACCTAAACCGCACGTGATCTATAAATATTGCTCCGTAAATTCGACTGGCCGGCTATCAAATCAATTACGATAACTTTAACCAGTCGTCCATCAAATAACTTTTAGATAAGATAACTTTGACCGATTATGCCTAATAGATAATAACTCGCCCGCCGTAGCTTTTGTTCCCGTGTTTTCAATTTTGCTAGTTTTTTCGTTGTAGTCGTTGTACCTACGTGTGTGTTTATCTCGCGCAACTAGTTTTAACTATCAAAAAAAAAAAAATTACGGATATTCACAATATAATTCTTGTTTTTTACAAACATATTTCAGCCAACTACTTTTAACTAAACAAAAATAGGTTTAATCTAGTTTTACCAGTGAAGGTCTTAGTTAATTCTAGTTTTAATTAGTCAAAACTAGAATTGACTAAAAGGATTTGTGAAAACTAGTTTTGACGGATTTCGGGTTTTAACTTTAACATATATATATAGGCAGGGAAAAAAATACTTTACTCAGAATCGTTTTCTGTAACACTGATTTATTTTTGAATTAAATGTAAATAAAATTATTCTATATCCCAACTGTCCATCTACAACAATCGCCAGCCCTTAATACGGATTTTCTTTTTTAATCACTTTACGATGTACTAACGATGTAATCGCTTTCCGAACAAATTTCAACACGCCCGTATGGCGTGTATACACTTTTAAAGTAAATATTTAAATAACATTTTTTTTTTTCTTGAATTTAAATATACAACGATTACAAGGGCGATATAATACACGTATTTTAAACTCAAGAGCGTATATACAAATAAGTATCTGAAATAATGGCGCGGCATACCATCCCTTTAAATCAGCTGTTAAAACTAATGTTAGTTTGATGACATTTCAAAAATTTAAATATTTTTCCTTTTGCAGCAGTCGTAATTTCGATACGATGAGATTTAAATTACCTACCTTTTTGTGATGATTGTATTATTTGCTATTTACTTATATTATGCTAACAAAAACCGAATAAATACCGCGTGTGCACGTCTGTGTTAAATTTTTGAATATTTTCGATTAAACGTATTCGCGCTTGAATCGAATAATAAAAATATAAAAATATATAAAAAAAATAATATATATATATATATAAATAAAATGTAATTTTAAGAGAAATCGAGTTCATTTCATTTTCACATAAATAGCTTAAGACAAACGAGTGTTATCATATTGAATTGTAAAATATTCGAAATGTGTTTCCCGGAGATTATAGTATATTATTATGTTTAATTATTATCGTACGCCTATTTAATATTCAAACTGCGCTATTCTGTACAGAATATTATATTATTATCATAATGGCCAGAGACGGGAGTTTTCGAAAAAAGAAAAAATCAAAATTACGCATTTAAAAAAAAAAAAACACAAAAATTAAATTTATGATAGTGCGTGGAATAGAAAGATATATTATATACGCGTATATACAAACAATAAACGCCTTTGTTGTTATAAAAGGAACCGTGCCAAATCTCTTGACTTTATTTAAACGAAAGTTTGTTTTGTGAGAGATTGTTTTTGTCTTTTACACACACACACACATATTTATATATATTTATATATACATACATTATATTATATAGGTACGTGCGTAACCTAATTCGCCGTGCCCGATCCACGTTATTATAATATTTTCGACCACAATCATTTTATATAGGGGTAATGTTTTAGTATCTCGAGTATCCGCATTTTCGCTCGAAACACATTACAAATACAAAGTTAATATTATTATCAATCATGTAATATATTATATTATGACTCGATTTTCTGCGCTGTTATATAAAGATGCGTGGTACGACACCGGGATAAAGATAACGGATACACGGGGTAAATTTAATTATCTAGACATAGAGATACGTAACATACATTTGATATTCTTAAAAACCCTACCGAGTTATTTATCGTGACCTACACATAAATAAACTCAAAATAATAGGTAAATTCCGTATAGGTGTCATAATATACTGTGTATAAAGTATACTTATATATGGTTTTTGTCGCAACGGTTGTTCTTTCGCTATTGATAATTGAATCGAATTCAGTTGCCAACATATTCGAATAAATCGCACAACCAGATAAACACAACGACACAAGACGAACTCCGTCGGACTGATTGTGTGAAATATCAATTGTCTATATTCCTATTCCTGCCAGCGACGGATTAATGAAAGGAAGGAGTGAAAGGGGTCTGAACCTCCTGGACTTCCCGGAAATTTATGTAATTTCAATTAAATGATGTCTAAAAAAGAATCATTAATTAATAATTACTTTTTTAATACATATAATTCTTTAGGATTTCTCGCACACAAATTTTAAAAACCCGCTACTGATTCCTATATAATGCAATTTAAATTTTCTACATTCGAAACACCAAGTAAATATACCATAAAGTTAAAGGTTAGGTAGTTTCAAAGGTAAACATTAGGTATATTATTTTAATCGAATTATTTCAATACTATATAAATATTGTAGACCCCATACTAAAATGATTATAACTACAATCACATACCGTAACGAAAATGTTACTGTAGATCACATATTGTAAAAATACCATACATTTTTTTTTTTTAATATTTTCACTATAAACTCGATGCTAAAAGTCTACAGGACTATAGTACCGAGGCCGTTCAGAATAAGGGTATCGGGACCGTAACTTTTTTTCCATTGTATACAAACTGAATGGATATACCAATCTATTTTAGAATCGGACATATCTAGTATATTATAAATATTGAAAACGCATATTTTATCCGGACGATTTAATAATTATCATTTCAGATAATTTATGCCCCATATTTTATCAAGAATAAAATACAAAAATATACTTCGGTATCCAGATTAAACACGACACACTGTCGATACTATGTATAGTTTTTTTTAAAATTACGATTAAAATAAACATAATAAAATCTAAAAACGTGCAGTTTTGTTCGGTTTTTGTTTTTTTAATAAAAGCTTAACAAATCAAAAGGTCCCCAAATATTTCACTCGTATGGTATTTCGTCTTCGACGGCTTCTACGGATTTTCATTAATATTTCGATGACATCAATGGAATATATCGCGATAATAATATTAGTATTTGACTTTTATCTGAAATGTATCCGCAATATCAGGAACAATGTTTGTGGAGTTGAGTAAGTTTTCGGCGCAAGTGGCAAACGATTTTTCAAGTTTCTTTATCGGAAAGGAAAATTGCACCTACAGAGTGAACATTTAAAAATTATTTACCATAAACATATTTACGCTAGAGGTATTCCCTCTAGGTAAACGAATACATTCATACTTGCCCGTGAAATAATTTGTTAAGCGACGAGCTTTTTATGTTATGCCTATGTAGTAAATATTGTACTTGTAGATACTCGAGACACGAGTAATACTGTCTACGATAGCCCATACTTCGTAACAATATTATTAACTATTACTTATAGACAACAATATAATATTATATTTTACATGTTTATGTTTTTTTTTTTTTTTCAAGATGTATACAATCTGTTTCCTGGGGAACAATAAGAACATAATAATATGATAATAGATATATTTTCGTGGATAGCATGACAGAGGAAACCGTATAGCGGTAACACTACCCTTTGATGAATTGGAAATATTGAAGTATTGAAATCATTATTATGATAGGTACATACTTATAAGCGATACGATCGGCACGCACGCGATCGGTGGTATATTTTCGATTTTTTCAAAGAGGTAAAACAAGGATATATTATTATCTAGGTTCAAAATTGTTTACCCGGGCTAACAAAAAAAAAAAAAAAAACAAAAATACATATTTGTAATTTATTTACATTCCTTTATTCATTTGTAAATTGAGTAGTTTACGACTCAACCTGCCCCAAAAACTAACATTGAAATCAAATAACTATGTACATAGTAATTAATAATTGACGTACGTTTATTTTGGTATTTGGTAATCTATAACCGCCTCTATATCGATAGGTAAAGTTCGATACGTTCGGGTGTTTATGATTAGACC
Organism: Cinara cedri; assembly: GCA_902439185.1. NCBI lineage: Eukaryota > Metazoa > Arthropoda > Insecta > Hemiptera > Aphididae > Cinara > Cinara cedri. The sequence continues at coordinate 1,557,625 of CABPRJ010000949.1, forward strand.
ACGACACACGATTTTTGATTTCTCTGGCCGAAAAATAAACACAATTATATGTAATTAATTCGCCATCACGTCATTAATAGAAAAATCGATAGAAAAAAAAAAAAAAACTGTAATCGGTGGGGAAATATATTATCTCCCAAATCGCCCCCTTTAAATACGCCGCCGCACGCGATGCGCGTATAACGATTTCGGGACACGAATAACTTTATAATACTATAGAACATAATATTATACGAATACACGTATAATACATATATAATATAATAAATTGAAAACCGTGTAATACGCGATGGTTGTGTGTGTGTGTGTGTATGTGCACGTGGGTGTGTGGGTGTGTGAGTATTGCGAGTGTGTGTGTGTGTGTGTGACGGCGCACAAAATAATTTCGATAAGACTTTTCCAAAGTATATTATCTAATTTTCAGCCGGCCGCGTAGAAGTTTAAGCGAACATTCGAACGCCGTATAAAATAATAATGATGATGATACGAATAATATAAAATGGAAATACATTTAGACGAATAATATTCTTTATACGAATCGCACTGGTACTGTACTACGGCAAGTGTATTACAGGGTGATTCTTTCGTCGTTGAACACTCGTTATTTCGAAAATTGTTGAATGTATCTCTCGAAAATTTGAGAAAAAAAACTGCTCTGAAGTGTTACAATACCAGTATTATTCGTGACTCATTATTTTCGGGGGACGAAAAAACAACCGAGCTTTGTTTATTAAACGTCAACTCCCATAAACAGTCGGAGCATTAGTTTAAACACATTTCGGTGTTATACATTTTCGATAACCCGTCGACGATATTATCCACTTTGAAGTTTGGGTTATGAGGAGTATTGCGGTGGAGCGTCATTTGTGTGGCAGTACGGCACGCGACGTTTCAGTAATTGTGCACCGCAATTGTCCTCCCCCCATAAACTAAAATTTAAAAGCGGAATATCTCGTTAACGGGGTCGACGGAAACAAAAAAAAAAATGTCAACACCATAATTTGTTATTTAAACTAATACTCCGGACATTTACCCGATTTTTAATATCGAATTCTATTTCAAAATCAATAGTGGGTAGGTAGTCATTTCGTCTCCGATCGATAACGTTTAAGAACTGTTCGTTTCTTAAATTTTCAATCAAAAATAAACAATTCTCGTTTTCGAAAATTCGACTTTTCGACATAACGAGTGTTCGATGACAAACGAATCACCCTGTATTATTTCGCGCGGGGAAAGTAATACACACATACCCCATTATTCGAACGACCAGTCACCCGGTTCTTATCGGCCGGGCTCTTAATTTTGGTAATTTAAACGTTTCGCCTGACATTCAAAATAACGTCCATTAGACTAAGTCGGCCGGAACTCTCCTCCTCTCTCTCTCTCACTCCCTCCCCGGAACGCCCGGCGCGTCGCGGTCGTAGAGCCGAGTGTAGGAGACGTATATATATATATTTATAGGAGAGTGCGGAATACTATACGTGACGTGAGACTATATTATTACAATTATTATCGTTGTGTGCGGCTCGAATTCGTCTTTTGTGGCGCCAGCGTAAAAGTTTCGCCAATACCGTCGTATACATTATTATACTCGTACTCGCTCGTATAATGTGGAAAATTCTCCTGCAAAACAAATAGCGATGGTAACCAAACGCGCTACAATTAAAGTTGTAGTGGGTGATTGTTCGGCGGCGGGGTGGGGGGGAGCGTCTATACCACGACCACCGTGGTCGTCGCCCGGGTGAAATTCACCGTGGCATTTTGTTTTTCGCTGCGTTCGCAACCGCCGCCGCCACCGCGCCGCCGTCGTCGTCACCGGTCGGAAAAACAATGAAGTGAAGAACGGACGGGCGGGCGGGCGGAAGGAGAAAAGTACCGTAAGAATCGGAACGAAAAAGAAAAAAATAAGAAAGCCCGCCGACAATAAATCTGAGCCGGAATTTTACGGTCGGTCGGATCGGATCGACCCCTTCTTATATTGTCGGGCTGTTTACGAATTCATATCACACGTCGTCTCTGTGCGGCCTGGAAAAGGCTAAAACCTTTATGTCTTTATAGGAGTTTATTCTGCCGGCGAGCCAGTGATGGCGGCGGTATCGGCGGTGGAGCGGGGGCGAAGCGTTATAAACGACCCGATAAAAGCCTCCCGCAGCCTTTTGGTCGGAGAGAAAAAAAAATTAATTATTATTGTTGTTAGTCCGAGAGTATTGGTATGCCGTTCGCGATCCGACGATCCCGCTTTTTAACCGTTCGAACCTTCAAGCTGTACGGAGCACAAACCCCGTAATCTCGAACGGATCATACATCACCGGTATCGCGAAACGGACAAAGAATTAAAATGGAAAACTACTCGTGGAATTAAGCTCATAAACTTTCGCCGGTCGCTATTTCAGAACTTCCGAGTGCAGAGAGTATAGTTTTGCGGAGTTTTAAACGGTTTAAATTATTATATATTGCGCGATTCAATAATCGAAATTATATTGTCTCTACTCGCGCGATATAGTATTTATATATCATATTTTCTTTTTCTTTTAACCCGGCGATTTTTAAAAACAATATATTTTCATTGTGTATTCTCGATACGTCCGGAATGTCGTCATCTTAATGATAAACGATGAGTTAATAACAGCGGACGTTGTATCGAGTACCCGTATACCTGTATAGTTGTTTGTACGGCAATAACAGTACCACATAAATGTGATTATTCGTATGGAACTCCTGGAAATATAGATAGAAAACAAATATGTCGTATAGTATTTTTATCCGATCGAAAACGTTGTTCGTTAATTAACTATGGCAATGACGGTAGTCACGACTGACGCCGGACAATCTCGGGAATATTAGAAATTCTACGCGCGTGTACACTTATTGAACGTCGAGAAATTACGACTGCTCCTTGGGACTGAAAAATCAACTAGATCGATTTATAAACAATATATACGACTATTGACTTTCAAATAATACAAGTATAATAATTAAAAGTTATTAAAAATGGTTTTTTTTCTTTTACTTTGGGCTTGTTTCATTTACTGCCTCTATATGACCAGAACTATTGCACTGATCTGAATCATAACCTTAGGCACTTAGAGAAATAGATGAAAGAATTTGATCAGTACTCGAATGAAAAATATTGCGGAAGATCTTTGAACCAATAAAGGATAACAGAAAGTGAAGACGAAGGAAAAACATACAGCGAGAGTGAGAGAATAATATTGTTTTAAATGTCATTAGAAAAAAAAAATATCAGCGATGAGCAGTGTTGGAAAAGACCTTTTGGAGAACCGACGACGAGGGGGAAAGACGTATAGTAAAAACAAAGACGCGGAAGCTTTAGGCGTTAAACAAAATCTGAAGATATTTTGGCGATGGACAGAGAGATAGCTGCCGGAGGATCGACTGTGAAACAGGCTCGGTACTAGAGCCCGAATAAACCCAAATAACAATAAAAACAAACGTTTGCAGACTTGAAATCGCCAATACTGTAATGCAATATGCTATACGTATATGGTGTTTCCGCGGATAAAAATATAAAACCTAAACGAAAATGGTTAATTTGGCGAAAACGACATGGGGGAACAGTTCAATAGTAGTTTATTTCCAAAACGTTAAAAATAAATAGTCCGGCAAAAGTCAGTGACCCGAACAAATATGATTGTATAATATTTCGCGCCCTTAAAACATCAATAAAATGGAAAACAGTATCGCGCACAGTTATATTGTGTATAATAATCGTGCCCCTTATCCCGACCTCCATTGTTCTTGCACGTACATAATACTTTAACTCAAAAGCACCGACGACATCTGCGAAAAATACTCACCGTAAGAGACTCGAGCATTTTATAAAAGAACAATGAGTACTCTTACGGTTAAGATTTCTTCCGAAATGAAATTCCCGACAATTATTACCGAAACACGCGTGAATAAACACAAAAATAAAATAGCGAAGTGTTAGGTTTTAAATCGTTATTTCTACGCGGTCACTTAAATATTGTGTTTCCGTCGTTTTCAAAATGATTCGAATTTTCATTAGATATATGTATTAATATTACAATATATATATATACACAATAAATCGTTATGATAATTAGGCTCTTCTAATAGTATATTTTCATCGTATTTAATTTCCTGTCTTTTTAGGGACGGGTTAAAAAGATACGGACACACCTCGCACGTTTGGTGGGCCACTGTTGTAGGTATCTTAATTTGAATATGTACGCAGCGATTGATTTTTGCTAACGAATATGGCCGTAATATTTTCGATTTTCAATATAATACATTTCGTAAATTTTCCCATTTTCCTTACGTTTTTTTCCCATTTATTATGAAAGCCATTGGGAAAATGGAAAAATTAACTCATTAAAGTACCACCCTCGTTGGATTTTCTTTCGGAAAAAAGCGTTATACTTGAAAATCGGAGTAAAATTTTGGGTAAAAAATTGTTCACAGACACGAAAAATAGTAAATAAACATCATTATAAAATCAATGCATTCCGCGCTCCACTCAATATCTAAAATTAAAAAAAAAAATCTACTTGTTTTATTCCAAACGCAGCACATCACTAACAAGCAAGATGTTAAAATTTTGTCACAAAACGCAGTCATAGTAATTATTCTTTTCGATGTTATTAAATACATTTTGACGTCTTCTAAGTAATGCAGAAAACGTGTTCGAGTTGTAAAATTATTATACTACTTTATAGGTGCCTAACTTTTCGCCTTAAAGTGCACACGAACGGACGCACATACACACGCTGAGACACGCATTTGTCACATGTAATATTTTAACCGGAAAACACATCACGTTCTGTCGTATATCACGAGATTCGACTGATCTTGAAAAAACTACAGTGCGATTTTCTTTTTCTTTTTTTTTTAACACGTACTAGTATTATTCTCGAGTTTGGGTGCCTGTAATGTGACGGAAAACCTTATTTCAATGAGTTTCGTGAAGCTTTGTCACGAAATAATGATTATAATATCTGTACGAACATTTTGAGTACATACATTTTATTTTGGTTTTTTTTTTTGTACATAATTGTAATATAATTTTTATAGACAATCAAATATACATGCTTTTTCAAAATTGTACCCTTATTCTGCACACCGTGATATATTTTTCTTTATAAAAAAAACTGATATTTAGACCTAAATGCTATAGACAAAACTGTAGAGGTAGGTTTTTAATTTTAGAAACGTATTTTGACTGATTACATGTTTACTAAATGTTGACGACACCAAAACGATTTAGATTTTCCCGTGATAAATATAGCGCGATAAGATTCAAACCTAATTTTGTGGTGGTACAGTATTTCTTATCGTAAACCAATTCGTACGTTATTCATGTTTCGCCCGGTATGCCTGCAGTGAATACAGTACTCAGTTATCTAAAGATTTGCCATTCAAAGGGGTTTCGCCTTATAATTCCCGCGCTTGTAGTTTTAGATTATGAGCAAAGCCAGGAATGTACTGGTTTTACAATGATGTTTATTTTTTTTTTCTCTGCTTTACTACCGGTAATTTTGTTACGGTTTTCAATTATCGCACTTTTCTAAGAAAGAAATCTGACTGGGTTGGTACTTTAAAGAAGTTATTTTTCGATTTTCTCAGCTATTTTCAATATAAATGGGAAAAACCCGGTAAAATACGAGGGAATAGGTACGATATTAAACAAATATTATTAAATAAATTATAATATAGTTCATATTATGTAATTATATTATTCCATAACAATATGACATACGTATATTATATTGTTGACAAAACCACAATATTAACCGAACTCCGCTCAGAATCGTTTTTCGATAGCAACGGTTAATCGTTGCGTACAGGTTATATTATACCTACGTTGAATTTTTCCTCTATACCTACTTTTCATCGGCCACATCGTGTGAAGTATGTCCGCATATTTTTTACGCTCAAATTTCGTCTTTTTTTTTTTTATCGAAGTATCTTAGGTAGTAGCATTTCAATTTTTTCTCGAATTTTCTTTTTTCCGTTTCACGTTCCGATATCACCGACGGCTCGTCGGTTGCTCCCACACCACCGTGGTGTCGGTACGCGTTTATACCAGAGTTGCCATTTGCTTGAAACTAAAAATCGGGACATTCAATTTTAGTGCCCCCTTCGATTTTTTTTTTATTTTATCATTTAAATTATTTTAGTGTGTTCTATCAATCTGAATATTAGTAGGTTGTATTATAAATTTTTAGTGTATCGCGAATTTTATTTCTGGTTACGACCAACTAGTATAGGTATTCTTCCTCTAATAAATCAACAAATTAATTCTCACGCGAATTACATCTATCTTGATAATCCGATAACGCCTATAACGATTGGATTAGGTACGACGACTAGAGACACGGCGAACGTCAAAACACATATGTTTGTATGGTAGTGTCTATAAATATAATAAAACGCCTCGACGGTTGAAAATTACATTTCCCGTGTAAATACATCCAAAACGAATTGTACGGGTTTGAAAATTGACATTTTCGAAGAGACGGGACCTACTTTAAGAAACCGGTATTATTCACTGTCCCGGCCGGGATTCGGAGCGTATTACCGGGACACCGTGATTAAAAACCGATAGTGTCCCGGCTAAATCGGGACGAATCAGCAGCCCCGTAGTTTACACGGTGCTGAGGGCCGGGCCCGCGACAATAGCGCGGACGGTACGCGCGCCGTCCGTTCGATTATCGTTTGTCGAACGCGCGCGCGCGCGCGGACGAAATCCAATCCGGTGTGACGTTCGGTATCGACAAAACGACGACGGCGGCGACGCTGCCGACCGGGCGTGTACCGAAACGCCGACTACGTGATCCGCGATCATCGCGGGTCGGCGTGACGGCCGCCGCGGCCGTAGCCATCGCCGGACCGCGGGCGTCGGATTCACCGGGCGAACCGTTCAAGTGGGAACCTCGGGAAAGCGGTGAATTTTTCCGGAACGTTCGCGGAACGTGCTGCTCGACGATTTCGTGTTTATGCCATTTTTTCGTCGCCCTTATTTTTCGGTGGTGAAACCGGTGCCTATTTTCGGATTTCCAAATGGCAACCTCTATTCGGCAAACGTCCGTTGATAGACGGAGCATCAGTCAAACCGTAGTTTCAGCGTTGAAATTTTCGACTTCTGTCGAGTCGTTGACGGGATATTCCGCTTTTAGTATTAGATTTGCGGATAGCGGTGGTGCGTTATCAACACGCCGCACAAACGACACTCCACTGATCTACCACAACCCAAACTTAAAAGCGGGATATCGCGTCAACGACTCGACAGAAATCGAAAATGCCGACGCTGAAATTTTTTTAAACTAAAATCCCATCTATTTGTGTACTTATTTTTTTTAACGCACGTCGCCGTTTGAAAATCAAAACTAGACGGTGGTTTTATCTCCGAAAATAAGGGCGGCAAAAATTAACACGGACGTAAAACTGTCGAGCGGCTTGTTTCTTAAATGTTCTAGAAAACGGATTCCGGAAAAAAGTTGACGCTTTCCGAGACAACGAACGTACTCACTTAAATGGATTACCCGGTATAACAATAATAATGTCATTATTATTATTGTTGTTATTACGATAACGTCCCGTGGGTTGATTAAAAACGATAACTGTTATCATCATTCTTGTCGGTTCGTCGTCGTCCCGCCGCCGACGACGCGACGTCCGGAACACTCGTCGTGCCGGTGTCCGTTACGGCGGCGGAGGGCTTGCGTATCACGCGGACCGCCGGACAGCTGCAAACACGACGGCTTCGCCGTGAACACCTCCCCCTCACCACACGCCGGGGGCCGTATTAACGTTACCACTTACCTGTTCGAAACTGGTCGCGGGCGATGATCGTCACGGATTTATCGGCTTTGTCGGGATACCCACGCGCGCGTTCGGCGCGGCAAAATGTTTCGATATTTTCATTTTTTTTTTTTTTTCTCTAAATTTACAATAATTTAACAACACTCCCCGCATCTCGGTCGGAAATATCGGATTAACATTGCCGACGGTACGCGGATCGTGCGCCAGAAGCGTTGCCGCGGGGGCTTTACGCGCCTTTTCTTATATAAAAACAACATACGTTAAATTAGAACATATTATATTATATTTTTGATTAAAATATCGAATTTGCAAAACTATATCAATTTTTATTGAATGTTGAACCATCGAGAATTTCTTCGGGATCAATTCGAACATCTCTGTGGACGCCCACCAATGTTAACGTTTCTAAAAATCATCGCATAAAAACATAATAATATTTAAGACTCGCAAGAATTGTATAATGTTCGAACAGTTTTGCAATTTCGAAGGCCAAAATTACAGTTTGGAAAAAGAAACGGGTTTAAAATATAAGTATAACAGGGTTAAGACGTAATTTGTTAGAGTTCTAGTTCGAAAGTAAGGTTAGAGAAGTACACTATGAAATTAAAGTCAAATTTCAATAAATCTAGTCGAAAACCGCAAATATTTGTGTATGGTCGTACAAAAGAATGAACGGCCCAGATTGAAGATTTAGCTAGTAGAAAAAAATTAATATTACCGAGTGTATTTAGAGGTAACACCTAATAAAATTAACCAGAATTTCACAGAAAACATTATTGTCACATAATTAAAATGTCAAAAAAGTGGCGACATTTGCGGGATGTAAGAGAATGCAAATGTAATCTGTGCATTTTTTTGTATTACAAACTTAAAATATGTAAATTGTTTCATAGAATTTATAGTATAAAACAGTAATTTTATAATTTTACTAAAATATTTTTTGATGGTTTTATCGCAATAGTTTAACGATATTTAAATTCGGTTTATTATCTTTGATCTGTGGATTTTAACCGTTTTTATAAGTACCAATTTTTTAATCACTTATAATTTTATCTGGAAAATCTAGATTTTGGATTTTAAAATACGAGAATTTCAATTTTGGATATAACAATATAAAATTATGATTTACATTTTCAATATTGGTTTTGCATTCGACGAAAAAATTTCACGCCACTGGATCAAAATGTTAGCAGATTTAATTTTTGTTCAAAGGTCTCGATAATATTTTCCTTGTGAACGTTTCAAATAAATAATATAATAAATTGTACTATTTAAAACAAATTGCTGTTGGATAATTTGTATTTGTTAAAAAAATAGTAAGCCAGGGAAAAACTAACATGTACATAATCTGATTTTTTAATTTCTTCACTTTGAGACTTGACTTTTGGTAAATTATTACATAGGTATCGTTCAAAGGTTTCTTTTTTTATTTTTAGCCGTCCGGGGTAATTTGTAATATTTAAGCATTTGTGAAAGAATATGTTTGTCTTTCTAATGACGACACTGATGCTCTTTGAGCTAAAAGTTTAATTTGGTCCTACTTAGAAATTAATGGGAAGGTAGAGAAGAAATTTAATGTATATCTTGTACGCAACGATTAACCACTGTAAACGAAAAACGATTCTGAGCGATGTTCAGTTAATAGTGTTGCTCTTTCAACAATATAATATATGTCATATTATGGTAAAATAGATATATAAAATGTATTATATATTTTCATTAATACTCGTATTATTTGTTTAAAATTATACCTATTTTCCAGTTTTTCCTTCGTTTTTTCTCGGTTTTTTCCATTTATTATGAAAAGAGCCAATAAAGTTTTATAAAAATGACCATTTTTAAATAACATTCCAGTCAGATTTACTTTTAGAAAAAATGCTACACTTGAAAATCGGAGCGAAATTTCTGGAATAAAATTTGTTCACAGATAAAAAAATAAATTATTATTATAAAACCAATACAATCCTCGCTCCGCTTAGAATATAAAATTGTTTAGAATCACTAGAACTAGATAACTGCAACGGTGATATATATATTCAAATTTCAATTGTTTTATTAAAACATTGTTGTCAATTCATCTAAATTTATCATTTGAAGAAGTTATTAACGAATAAGTAAATAAATTCAGAAAATTGGGTTTTGTTTTACGAAAATAACTATTAAATATTATTAATATTAACGTTGGGCGTAAAATATGTACATAATTGTTTTTTACAACTATTTTAATTCTGTAGATATAACTCTTTAAACAATAGGATAAAATATTTTATTTGTAATTGGTTTTCAACTTTGTTTTACTAGAACATTTAATCTCAAGTAGCGTTTAGTTATGTATCATATTTTTGGAACTGTAGTTTGGATGTGTGACGGTTATAAATTATTAAAATTTGAGACAACATATTAGGGGATGAGGGGGATGTCTCCACAACGCCCCTCGTGTTCGTGATTGCTGAAAAAAAACATATCCTTCCCTCAAAACAAAATCCTAAATACGCCACTGATCACACATTGTAGCAAATTCACACGTATACACTCTACAACATACGCGTGTTATTAATCATTACTCTTTTTTCAATACTTCTATGGTTATAATCCGTTTTTAAGACTGGAATAATATTTCAGTGATACCTGATATAAAAGTCATGCTACGACACTAATAATAACGATACAATAATAGCGAATTCCGTAGAATCAGAACCTTACTATGTTCTGAAAACGGTGAGTTAAAAAAATAAATAAAATAAAGGTTTTTCGTGAAAATACCTATACTGGTAATAATAATAATAATAATAATAATAATATGGAATAATTGTAGTGGGTATTACATGAATTGAATGTTCAGTTCGCAACATAAACGTTTTTTGGGGACTTCGGAGCCACTGGTGGGAAAACGACCGCACTTGTTGTTGTAATATTATTATACTTGCACGAGTCGCGTCGTTTCTTAGTGTGTATTTTTATTGTGCACGCGCGAGTATAATAATATAGTATGGAACACAACACTTGTATATAATATTGTAAGACATACTTAACAGCCGGCAGGCCGTACCTAAATTTTCACTTACGTGGGTGGAACACGTAGAGCCGACCGCGTGATTTACGGTAAAACGCCTACCGGTCGCGATGTCTTATTTATAATCGGACCCGCCTGCCGAATTTATACTCGCTTCGTATTGTTTTATTATATTAGTATTTCGTATTTTATGTCACCGACAACAACACGGCGGCGATTATTTGTCAAACATTGACCGCGTCCGCGGTCGTACGGTTCGAAGGACAAGAAATTAATATTTTTCGGCAATTTTAAATCGGTTTTATCGTTGAACGTTTGAAAACACGTACACGGTTCGGTCAATCGTTCTTTTTAGGAGTGGGTTGACGTTCGCTTCTGACCGTCGTTGCATTTTTTTTTTTAATATAGCTTTTACTTATTACGCGTCTACCTATAATAATCCTAACACTCATATTCCGGAATCGTTTAACTAGGTTTTAAGCTTACACTTAGGATATTGACTCGGTTGGAACAGTATTAGATTTAAATCTATAGCTTTTTGTACCCAGCGGGTTATCCGGATCACTGGTTTTGTGACCGGGTTATGGTGACTCTCGAATCGCCTCCCAAATTTAGATAAATGAGATTTTTTCACTCGAACTACCCGTTATACTTAGATTATTAATTAATATATCAATAATTGTACGTGCACTATCGATTATTACATCGAGTTCCGTAATGTTCAAAATTATTTTTTTAAGACATACGGTATTCCCCAGACAGAATAATTTGTCATAATGTAGAAATTTAATTTTATGTGTTGATTATTTATTATGTTATTACATATATTTTTTTTCTGACATTTTCACATTTCATTTAAATTATTTTATGTACGACTATTTATTATTTATAATTTTTTATTCTTAATAAATATTACTGCTGTACCAATCTATTTACTAAAATGTTTATAATTATGCATGTACAAACTTAAGATTTTGACTGTAGAACGTATTATTATGTATGCGTTTATTATTATTTATTAACTTTAATTAAAATTAAATCAATCAACTTTGACTTTAAATTTATTTTATTAATACTGCCTATGATGTAAAGTTAAAAATCGATTAATTATAACTATCGGAGGCAATTCGAGTAACTTTTTTAAAAATAATTACACGGGAGGCTATTCGAAGGTCAGATGGAATGCAATTCTTAGCGTCCCTTAACCTATATTCGTGGTCCGGATAACATAATTAGTATTGTAGTAGTAACACCACTAGCACAGCATTTTCCATGATAAAAAATGGGCGTTCTAAAGTATGTCTGGCCGTTCGAAACAAATTCTAAATACCCATAGACCTTGTATACGATTCCCGTATTTTTCATTTGTTTGTACTGTTACATTTTCGTCAGAATTTTTGCCATTGGAGTTATTCATTTTTTCCCTACATTGTAATTGACCACGGTTATACTTTATTTTATCTTAAAAAAGGGATTCGTCGATTTGGACAGTACAATCATGAATACCAATTTACTCTCTTTTCTAAAAACAATATACTGGTATATTTCTACAATGATTATACCAATCAACGATGATGTTTTCGATTCCGTCAGTCTAATTTAAAGCTTGATTTAATGGAACTAAATTAACCCAGAACCAAACTACTTCCATTATTTCACATAATGATCGACGACTACTACAAACGACCTTAATCCATGGACTAACATTTGTATCGATAAAAGAAATCCGTAGATTAATAAAACCTTATCAGTAGGTCTACTAAAATTTGTAGATCGGATATTGAACATTTGTGTTATTATTCAATTTAGTCGGCATAAAAAAAGAGCCAGATTGTATGACAGACAGAATAGATAATCTCTGCTGAAAACCATCGATTTGACAATTCGGTCCATTTCAAGTCGAATAGAATTAAAGTCAGGACGTATAAAATACAACCGAGAAAATCCACGACAACTATAGTATATATAATATTATATGAATTAGAACTTCAAATCGAGTTTTGCCAACGAAAAAAAATTTAAGAAAAAAATAGTGTTTTATTTATTTTGTTTTATTATTTTATTTTTCAAATATTTATAGAGTATAGAACTCCGAGAAACCTTATGAATGCAAACTGTTTAATAGGACTAAAGAAAATGAATTATATTTGTATAATATACTTCATGAGAAACAGTTATATTAAGAGTGCACTTCCGCTGAAATATATGCAAATAAATTATGTCAATACCATAATGGTTAGATTGATAATGATTTGCATAACAATGAATATTTATTCGATATATTTATATAATAATTTATTCATGTAAAATAAAAAAGTACATACATATTATAAATAATATTTACCTATATTATAATATTTTAAATTAATACATATAATTAAAAACTATCACCTCAAGGGACATATGAATTTACGAGTTTAGTGAACTTGAGGCACCAAACTTCTACTGTTAAAAAGCCTACATAGGTGATTCCAGTTGGTGTATGGTTTTGTATCCGTAAGGTGGAAACAGGAATTCACTTAATAGTTGACAATACGTTTCTTCTTGTGCAAGTGGAATTCTCGTTATCAGAACAATCTCACGGTACCTCTATTTGTCGTAAGAGGTGACAAATGGGGTTGCATCAGGTGGTGAGAGTTTTTTTTAAATAGTAATTAGAGTTCTAAACGAGACTTTGGTGGATTATTCTATCTCGGATGTGTGTGAAGACAACCTATGAGAAGAGGATAGTACCTCGTCTCACCTTTTGTCGCCATGATGTTTAAAAATAATATACCTTTGATTGGAGAAAATCTGGAACAAGTTAACGATAGGCTTGAAAATACAAAGTAGCACTTTTAGGAAAAAGACTATAAGGATAAGAAAAGTAAAACAATAGTTGATGATAATAAGCGGTTGTAAGCAAAATTGAGAGTTTTATCTACCTTGGATCTTTTGCACAGAATAACGGTGGCTTTTATGAAAATTCGAAACATATAGTATTGAGTGTAGTTGGATAAAGGAAAGAGAAACGTTAGGTATTTCACGTAACAAAAAAAATTACAATACGGTTGAGAATGATCATATGGGGTGAGGGGTCAAGTGGAAGTTTAGAACGAGGGTGGTTGACCTCGAATAGTTGAGGTGAGGAGAAGGAGAAGAAGAAATCATAAAACTAAAAATTATAAAATTAAATTCAACGAACCATCCTTAAAATCCACCATCCAAAAATAGTTCCTAAATAAATATAAAGGGCTTATAAAATATACAAATGATACCATAATATTTTCTACCAAATTTATTTTGTTTTAAAATATTTGTAAAATGAATTATATGAATACTATGAATAGTATTATTATTTCAAATGTACAATATAATAAATAATAAAAAAAAAAAACACAAGGCAGAGAAGAAAATAGTATATAGTAATAAAAATAAGAATCAAAAGAAGTGCAAAGTATAGAAAGTTATGTTATAAAAAGGGGCGTTTAAGTTGTTGAAAAAGTTAAAAGAAAATTAAACCGAACTCGTGAAATACTCTTGTATATAATAATGCATATTGTTTATTATTTAAAATTGACACAAAAGAAAAACCGTAGCTCGCTAACTGACTGCGGCCAAAATGGGCAAAAGTTGTAATATTTATATGTCGCGAAAGATGAAAAATTGTATTTAATTGAGGTATGTGGAGGGCCTATATTAGACGCAAACGTACACACGTATATCTTCAAACTACGTCGAAAACAAAAAGATTGGAATGTTTCAAGTGTCAATACAATACCGTTATAACAGACAAATAAGGGAGAAAAAGTGTGCGAATAATAAAAAAAAAAAAACGAATATTTTGAAAGAGTATTCGAATATATTAAATAATATAATGCATGAAAAAGATTATAATTTATTCAAAAATTTGAAAGTTTATAACAAACTTATAATATTGTATTTAAAATTTGTCGTGTTTGAATTAAATCGACTTTGACTCGAATACTTAAACAACATTATGTACTCGCATACATAAATAATATAAAATTTGCGCACGGTTTGTACAGTTATATAGTAAAGTTTTCTCCCGTTGAAAACTCGCGTCGAAAGGGAAAACGCAATAAATGTTTGGAAAAAAAAAACTTATAACCGTTTTTTTTTTTTTTATTTATATATATTTTTTTTTAGTACCGCGATTTAACGCGCGTTATATTATTGTGTTAAATTTATTGAATAATAATAATAATAATTTAAAATTGGCGGCGCGCAAACTTTTAGCGTGCAAAATATTGATCATCGCCGAGAGATAAATGGCGAACGATTTATAGCCCTCGGAGGGCGTCAACATCAATCCCGCGGATAGTGTTGCAATTCCACCGGAAACGGCCGGATTCGATAACGATTACAGTGGCGGTGAAAAGCGACTGTCCGTGTCGGGAAAGGACGGATGCGGAACGAAGAGGACGTCCGAATTAATCCGAATGTAACGGCGTTCTTTTTAAATTAGCGAAACGGTTGTCGGCTGGGGAAAAAAAATGTATAATAATAACCCATCAGCGTTCGTTTAATGAAACTTTTAACGCGAATTAAAAAAAAATTAGGTTTATATATAAAAAAAAAAAAAAAATATAGGTAAATCGTAATACTGCAAAGAGGACGATTATTTTTTAAACCGTTTAAAACCAATTTTAGTGATCGTTTGACGTTAATAACATTGAAACCAAATAGGTATCTATATCCGATATTATGTTTTAATTGGTTCAAACTTATTCGTTATGTTTGAGACAATAGTATGGCAAAAAAAAAAAAACAACGATATTCTTGCAATATTCAAAATAGTTAACCAGTTTTGTCTCAATAATAAATTGGGTTTTGTACGTACGCCAAGTTTAAACCTGCTATAAAATTTATACATTTTTTTTTTCAATTTATGATGGGCTAGGTATCTTGTAAAATCAATTTATAATTCAATGACATACATGAACAATGGATAATATTGATTAAGTCTTTTTGAGAATAAATGAATTTTTTATTGCTATATTCAGCATACATGTTTAAGATATATTTTAAAATATAATATAATATATAGATGAAACGAATTACATTATCAAAGATATGGTATCGAAGAGCGTACGTTGTTCTATGATGTGTGCATTTTTTTTTCTGTCCACTTTATTACCAAGAATCTTGTTCCGTTTAAAAAACGAAAAGATAACTTGTGTATCAATGTTTCAATTAAGAGGTTAGATTTTGTATTTTTCTTATGGCTTTCTGAATTACCGGGGAAAAGCACGAATAAATAAGGACATTTACTCAATAAAGGTTTCTGTTATTTTGTTGTCATTCTGTTACATAATTGGGAAAACCTAAATTTTTCTTCAGTAAATTTATAATCTCCTTTTCTAAGCGTGTACAATTTTCAAAATATTTTGGCAATTTTTAAGTTATTTATTTATACTATGAGCAATTTACTAGATTTTTACAATTCGTATTGTGTTGAAAATTATATTCGATTTGCACATATACTTTGTATATACAAATTAATGAAATGTCTATTTTAGTTAGTTTTTAAAGTACTTTTTTAAACATATTGAAGAAGTTACGATTTTTTTTTGTATATCTAAGCATTTAAAATACGAATTTTGATGATAAGAGTGAAAACCGCGACATTTCAAGTATTATTTTTCGAAAGGTGTGAACGGTTTTTCTTTCGGTCCAGCAAAATGAAAATGAATTTTAATGAATTTCGCTTAGAATCGTTAGCAATGGTTTGTTGTGTACAGGTGAAATACCTAATAATGATAAGGTATTTATATCTGTAAAGAAGGAAATAATGAGAAGATGGGATAGATCCTAACTTCCTATCATTCCATAAAAAAAAGTTGAACTGTTCACACTTATGGCGCAAAACTTCAAAGTACGTCTTATTTTTGAAACAACTTTTTTTTTATAAGGAAAACGTTCAAAATTAGCTGTAGTTTGACGAAAACTTAAGCGGCGTATTATTATAGTGGTAACCGTAGTACGACGTACCCTCTTTATTGTCTTTCGGGAAAACTTTCAAGACATTAATCTCGACACGGGGTCTTTTGAAAATACAAGAGATCGCGGGATCACGACAACGGCGACTACGATAGTAGTAGTAGTAGTAATAATAATAATAATATACACGGATGAGCCGGATTAGCATATATGGACGAACATCCTGAGCTATTATTTTCTCTCGTATACGGACGACGACCGGCGAAAGGACAGGAAGAACAGACAAAGAGCAAACGCGAAGGATAGACGAGTGTAAATCTTTTTGGATATGCGTGAATACGACAATGTAAAACATTATATTATTATTATTATTATTATTATTATTATTATAGTCGAACGCGCATTTCGTCTCGATCTCGGGAGGACGAGTGTTTCGTGTACTTATACTTACTTCAAAAGGGCGACAGACCCCGACGAACGAGTAAAACGGAAAGTTTTAACATTGTATATTATAATATTATATAAGTATTATAAAACAAAGTTTTCCTCCGAAACAACGCGTAGATTACGCATGAATAATTATAGGTTTAAATAATGACGACACAAAAACAAGAAAATTCAAAAATCAAACATACGCGATTTATAATGGCCCAATTATACGTGCATCTTTTTTTTTTTTTTTTTATATGATATTCTTTTTTTCCCCTTTATTTTAAACTTATATTGTTCTCACTGCTCCGTATCACGTATCCCAGCTATTTAATAATGTTTTGTCTCAAAGCTGATGACTTAAACCATTTCAATTTCTTTCTGTATTCCTCTGTTTAATTTCTTTTTCTACAATGAATAAACTATGCAATTTTTTTCTGCTTTACAGGGTATTAAGGCGCTTCGCTTCTTATACCGGGTCCTTTAACTTGGCACGATTCTACTAATCATCCAGTTTTTCCGTCATGCCCACCATTTTTATGTTTTCAATCATTTAAACTGTTATTGGGATCTTTCCCCGGGCCGTTATGCTTTCGGTTTGTTAACCGGTACTTTTAAAAGTTTAATACTTATACGTACGGCTAACTATGAAATTACCGTTCCATCATTCTAACATCTTCAGTTTTAACAAATATTTTATACTATTAAAATTCATTCAAATATATCATTTGTTTCCTATCGTATTTTCCGATAGGTTCATTTACAGACAGACGAGCGATATTAATAACATAGCAATAATTTAAAATATCACTCAAGACACTCTGTATACACGATAATATATATTTTTTTAATGATTGAAGTATACTTTTTTTTTTTCATTGCACCGGTATTTCTTTAAACGTGTTCGTGTATATTGAAATGGCTTGTGTAACAATGGCACGATTGTTTTCGCCGAGTTATTCGAGTGTTCAGTGCAAAACGAATTCTGTTTTTGCGTGAACAATAATAACGAAGAAAAAGAACAAACCTGTAACAGAGAAAAGACACTGTATATACAAAACGGAACCGGAAAAAAACTGTGTCCCTATTTGTTTAATTAATTTTTGAAAAAAAGTGCCGAAAAAGAATGCGGCTGCAGAGAATTTCCAATTGCATTAACCCCTCATCTTAAGCTGAGAGGAAATTAAACAACAAAGCAAAAAAAAAAACCAAAACAAAACAAAAAGTATTTGTTCCGCGGGATACCGGAGGAATAATAATTATAATAAATTAAGATTTTAAAAAAATAATAATAATGAAGACCAAAAAATAATAATTAGATATAATATAATATAAATGTTGATTGTCTAATTATAATATTTCGTCTAAAATAAATCGCGTAACTATTTATTAGGCGGAAAAATTAATTTCGATTTCATCTTCCGATTCATTGATTTTTGATAATAAACTATGATTAACATATTTGAAAATTGCATTTTTAATTTTTTAGATTCTAAGTATAGGGCGAAACGTTTTTGATTTTTTCTTTGATGCGTGTGCAATTTATTTTCTTTTTTGCTTATTCTGTCTGTAAACAATTTTTCTAGGGACCAAGAATATTGCTTCAATTGAAAAAATGACATATTTTTTTTTTTTAATTTCGTTGTAGTTTTCTAAATTATTGGGAATACGCAAGAAAAATGTTTGGAATGCACATAAATTTACGACAAGAACGGTTTCATTATTTTCAATTTTGTTTTTTCGTTGTAATTCAGTTAAAAAATAATCGCAGACTTGAAATTTGCATAAAATACTGGCTTTTTAAAAACACAGCGAAATATATTAGCTATTTTTAATAATTTGTGGACATTTGCCATTTTGGAATTTCGTATTTTTACTTGGTTTTTTGTGAATAAAATTATTTTAGCTGAACAGGAATGTTTGGAAAGTATTCTCAAGATTTTTTTATGGATTATAATTGGTGGTAAAAAAAGAAAAATGTTGAAGAGTAATAAATTTTTATGAAAATCGTAAACATGACGCATATTTCAGGATTTCGCATATCATTATTTATGCCAGTATATTTTTTTCGGCCAAACCAAAATATTTGAACATTTAACAAGTATTTTTTTTTTCAGCAGTATAAGTTCAAATTATGTTAAAACTTCAACGAAAAACGTAAATACCCATCACGGTTATTCCTGAACACTACGTTTAACCAAACTTCGCTGACAATCGTATTTTTCATTAGCAATGGTTTATCGTTTTGTACTGATAAAGATTAAATAACATTTTATTAAACGCTATCTTTCCAATTTCCCGGCTACAAAAGTGGCACACCCGTAAGTTAATTCAATTATTTTACCGCGTTATATTTTTCTATATTATATTACTATTATAAAACCGAAATTAATATTCAGTAAAATATCCAAAAGTACCGAGTTAAATTTACCCCCTCCTCGTTTGCACACACACACACACTTACACTTACCCTTTCCGTCCGCGCCTTTCTATCCGAAAGTCATACAAACAATTTAAAATTAAATTTACGAGTTATTTTAATATTTAATAATATTATAATACAAGTATACGGGAGGGGGGATAAGAAGTTTAAGTCTGTTACAAGTAAAATATTATTAATGACCTACGCCTACGCTGGCGCGTGGTTGAAAGAGCTCATAAACATTTTTGTGAAATACCCAAAACGTGAATTAACATTTACAGTGGAGGCAAACATAAAATTGTTCAAACAAAATAAAAAGCCGTATGTATCGTATGTATGCATACCTGCAGGGTTTAGAAATTATAATTAAAAGCACTTGTGCACTATAATATTAATGAAATGCTCTAGTTCAATTTTGTATTTAAGGAATTATATGCTTGTCCCCCGCATATAGTACACAATGCATTTAAATACGTGGTCTATAACTGTTGTAGATGAGAATTCGGAAGCCATGATACATACAATTATTTCATTTCCACCTGTAATCATTAATAAACCACAATTTAAAAACCCCATGGAAAATCAAAGCAATGACTTAGTGAATGCACCAACTAGATACAATTTCCTTTCAGAAAAGGTACTACACTCTATACATCGAAGTATTATTTCTGGTCAAAAAGTTTTATGTCTAATTTAAAAGTCGCGTTTCAGATTATTTTTTATAATATGTGTCCGTATGGAACTTATTGGCGCGCTTTTTTTGAGCTTATTAAAACCGTTTTCAAAGCCCGGGTGATTTTATGTTCGTCTTAAAAATTATATCGAGATGTCTATTTTAACGATTGTTTCTTATTTTCATAAACCATCCGAATCCGGGGTCATTTGATGATTAGAGCAAGATTTCTAATGAATAAGTTGTTCACAGACAAAAACGAAAAATCGGATACATCGAATTGAAATCAATATATATCGTAATGTTATTCAACTCAGAATCTGATGAAAAAAAAACTCTCTCATCGTTAATAAAATCAATGAATTTCTCGCAGCACTCATAAAATAAATGTTTAAATAAATGGGATTATTGCTATATCGCTAATTTTAAACGAAATGTAAATGTAAATTTACATTTTTAATTGTAAATGTTGTTTAGTAAGTATAGTGTTTTCGTAATAATAGTAAATACAATAATATTAAAATAATAATAAGCCTTTGTATAATATTCAGTGTGCATACACCAACTTAAAATAAATTAATGAATAATATTTGACTTAAAAAATAATAAACAACAATAAGTAATTATTATTTACAAACGAAATGTTGAATAAATTGTATTAAGATATAAAGGTACCTATAGAATATAATAGCGTTGAACAAATAATAATATTTAAAAAGAAAAAAAAAAAACGTAAGTAATAAATTCGGTAGTGAAGTTGTGTAAAGAGAATATTAATTTTGTTTATGTTCAGCGTGGTCTTTTTCGAAATATTCAATCATTTTTCATACCAACGATTTCTTCGTGGACGAGGAAAACAATGCTGTAACTTATGATGAGACACAGTGAGTCGGCATTAATAACTATTTAACATATTCTCGCCGCAGCCTGCAGATAAAAACAAATTTGTATAATTGTCCGCAGCTAATACTTTTCTCCGACAGAATATAATATTATGAATACTGTATGTGTAATACACATAAAATATGCACATTGTGTATGTACAGTAAAAATCATGTTTTCGGTGTGTTAAATGGGACTTTATAAGTAAAAACAAAAATATTTATTTTATATTCGAAAAATCGGCAACAATAAACTGTATGGTGACGAAATTTTTGTTTTCTCGGAAAATATAGTTTTCAAGGTTATCAAGTTTCAGACTTAATAATCTGATAAAAGCTCATAAACTGATTATCCCTTACGTTATAATATTATAATTAACAAACGCGAAGTAATTAATTTTCTCTTAGAATTAAGTTAGGACACCTGCTGCCTGATGATTATAAATAGGTGAGTATTTATAGATATTCTGATCAAACATCGATCGAGAGAATCGCTATTTTAATAGCGTCCTCTTGTCGTTATAATGTATGCGTAATACTTTAATGGTATAGTTAATTAATTAATTAAACGCATATTTGATTAAAGACGTATGATGGAAACCGTATATTAACGTAAATACTAAAACTTTTCCAGCGTGTTGCGCATAATGCTTACACACGGGGATAGATAGCTAACAACATGTACGGTAATAGCATCATCAAATTTAGGTATATCATCTACTTTTAGATAACAATATAAGTTTAAAATAGAATGGTATAACGAAGAAGTTCAATAGAAAGTTTTTCAAGCGGCTTGGGAGAAAAAAAATTCCCAGATTAATATGTGGCCAGACCACTGATGTCCAAACCACTGCACGGAGAAGATTACACATAGTGACGAACTTCAAATTCAGTTCCGAAGGCACACATTATATAGCTTGACTATTTTTTAAAGTAAAACTTAAGTCCGCTGTAAACGGGGACCTTTAGTTAAGCGGATGATTGAGAAAGACTGTATAGTGTAAAGAAAATTTGGGGCAGAAAAATCGAGATTAACCACAGGACATTTTACCCTTAATATCATTTAAGTTTTCAATGAAGCTAACAAACCTCTTCTTATCGCGATCGGCTCCTTTTAGATTCTGAGAAAAGCGAGAAACGTATTTGTGTTACAATAATGTTTACTTTTTTTTTATATACATATATTTATATGGATTGAGTACGAAAATTCTACCAAAACTCTTGCTCTGATTTTCAAAATAAATTTTTGATGTTTTTAAACAGTTTTCATAATAATTGGAAATAACCGGAGAAAAAAAAATAGGAAAAACGGGAAAATTTAGGAAAATAATATTTTTATTATTTTTAATTTTGTTTTTTTATTATAATCCAGTTGAAAATGTCGGTTGAGACTTAAAATTTGGTGAAAGATATTATATTTCCCTTTTATGAACGTGGTAAAATTTTTAAAATATTTCGAGGCATTTTTGAACAAGGTACTCTTATTACATTTTAACTTTACGAGCTTTTTACACCGAAAAGTTAGAAAAGTTAACAGGTGGTTCATTATAAGTTTTACATAGCGGCCAACAAGAAAAAGTTTAATGTAGTATTTTTTTTTCTATAAGAATTTTAAAATCAAATTTTTACAAAATCATAATAATTGCATTCTCTTAAAACAGGTATAGTTGAATTCCATTCAGAATCGTCTTTCGTTAGAAATGATAAATCGTTTCACACAAAAGTACATTATATTTCTTTCTAAGTCCTACTTTTCTAACTTCTTACCTACAACAGTGACCCACTCATCGTGCGAAGTATTGTCCGTCATTATTTGCATTGATACCTTTGGGGGGACATCACTACTTTTGTAATGTAACAACATTTGATTTGAATATTAATAATAATTGGTTAGACATTCCTAAGACGTTGAACTCCTTTATCCTTATTCATTTTTCTCGTAACCAACTTTTTTAATACTATCTATATTTCAAATTTCAAATCTCTAGTTTGATTGAAAGTATCTTAGATTTATGTTGATGTATCAGTATTCAGGCATCAAGTGAGTACCAAAATTTGTGATATTTAAACATTAAAATCTTGCTAACTATTCCACCTAGACGTACAAAAATTGAAATACGACTACATTTGAGCGACCTTAATTTTGCTAAAAAAAAATGCAACCATGTATCGTACTAACCTATAATATAGAAAGGAGTCGAAAAGGACTTAAAATTGTTCGTGAAAATATTGCACTGTAGGTATGTGTGCGTGGCTGGATGTGACCTGGAAAACGGTTGAACGCTAAAATAATTTAATTGTTAATATCCGAGAATGAACAATAATGAAAATTTTGAATTTTTTTTTTTTTTTGTTTAAACAAAATATTTAATTTAAACTACAAAGTTTAATAATATTTTGTATTTTTACAAAATAATAATATTAGTTTAAAATCGAATATGTAATAGACATAAATATTTATAATGTATATAAAATAAAAACGGTTTAACTTTGAAATCATAAATATGATATCGATTTATATCAGCAGGTTGTATACTTCAAAAACGTGTATATTATATATATATATATATACAAAAATAAAAAAAAAATAAACAAAAAATAATAAGGTGAGATACCTACTGGAAAAAAATATGTGATCCGATGTAAGCCGTCCCGAATGCGTCCACCCGAGTAGCTTTTCGGAGAGATAAACCGAGATGAGTCGAATTTATGTTTGAAAATTCAAATTCGGTTCGATAAACGTTTTTATAATGATATTGCGATGTTCGAACGAGTTTTATTTCGGAATATATGCACCCTTGGATCTAGACCGGCACTTCGGGATATTTTTCGATTTGAAAATAGAGAATTTTAAATTTCAAACTTTAAGCGAAATGTCAATTAAGTTTTATTAATAAAAATAATTACGTTATTTTTTATCGTTTCATGTGCTTTAAAAATATATACGACACAATATTAAAATATCTTCTATGTCTAAAAATATATAGTTAGGGCAGGTTTTAGTTTTTAATTCTACAGAATACTTCCATATTTTAATGTGGAGCAGTATTTCATTATATTTGTATAAAAAATGATAATAGTTTTCGAACTATTATTGAAATATGATTTATCAAAGCAAAATTCCTAATCATAAGAGTGAAAAAAAAAATTATAATATCGAATGGTAAAAGGTAAAAAGGAAATTTGTATTTACCTTAGGAAGAAAGTTACTGAAAAATTCCAATCTATTTTATGCTACCTTGATAGCCTAACAATAGTTTCATTAAAATATTACTTAATTTTTAACAAACTGCTGTAAGTCTATATGCGATAATCCTGAAAAACCTAACCTAACCTAACCTTACCTAACCGTTCGGGAATATAATAAGTAATTCGCATTCGGACTACACCATTACAAAGAGCCTAATCTTTTCGCAAAAACACTAATTTTACATATGGCCTACGACATATATCTGTAAGCAACGATAAACCATTGCTTACGAAAAAACGATTCTGAACGCAGTTCAGTTGATAGTGATGCTTTGTAAACAATATACATGTCATATTATGGTAAAATAATTAAATAAATAATAAATATACATCTTAGTAAAACCAATACATTATTGGCTCCACTCAGAAGAATATAAAAATATATGCATATAAAAAATATATATTTAAATTTTTTCAGATTTAAAAAATTATTTGTGTTTATTATAATGCAAATAACAAATGGTAATATTAACCTTTAGGCTATATGAAAAATTTTTTGGAATGACAACGACTTATAAATAATGTACATCTTACACGAGGAAACAAAATAATAACAAATTAATAAATAAGGTAACTAAATTGTATATAAACATATTATAATAGGTATTAAACGAATCTGATATTAGATTCTGAGTTTAACGAAGAATGCATTGGTTTTATAATGGTTTTTATTTTTTTTTTCATATGAACACTTTTTCTACCAGAAAGCTTACTCCGATAATCAAGTATAGTAACTATTCTGAAAGGAAATGCTCTCTGGGTAGTATTTTAAATAATTTATGTTTTGAAACTTTCATTAATATTCGAAATAATGAAGAAAACCTAGTTCATTAGGTTAAAAATGATTACACGATTTAAAATAAGGTCGTCATTGGCAACCGTTTTTATTTATTTTTTTGTTAATATTAGTTTTTATTATTTAATTTTTTTAAACAATCACTGTTGTCATGGAAACACACATTGTTGTAATTATTTTAAGTCAATATTAAATATATATTGTTGACGAACCAACAATATATCAATCAAACTCCGCTCAGAATCGTTTTTTCGTTATGAATAGTTTATAATTAAATACTAATCTGTATTCTACTTCCGAACTTCTTACCTACAACAGTGGCTGCACCCACGTGCGAAGTATGTCCGTCCTTTTATAATAATATATCTATTATAATCATGTATGAGTGTAATATTGTGACAAAAGTAAAACTATAGTAATATAATCATATTAGGCATTAACTGGTTAGTCAAATGATCAAAATCTGTATTGATCATGAATAAAAATTATCGTTTAAATGGTCTACAAGAAATGTACAGGTATAAATTAATGCGATAACATTAATGATTAGTCTTACGTCATAATTTAGCCTTGTTTTTAAAACCTTGCAATAACAAGACATTAAATTTCAAAGATTTTACCGATAACAACAATTTCATATCAAAAAACGTATTAAGCGATTATATTAAGGACCAAACACGCCACGTGTTTGTCGTTTGGCGAATACAGTTTTCATTAGTAGGTCGCTTATACTAAAAAATCCTTTTGGTCCATACTTTTATAACATTTTCGTTAATAAATATCACTTGTACCGAAAACTGAAAATAATGATCACAGGAACCCTAGCGCTTGTGTGATCGAAAGTTCTAACTGTCGGTTGTTCCATAGAATACACCGTGTCGTTCAGCCCCTAAATTTCGCTTAGCTTCTTTTGCATTTTACGAGTCGATATTATACATTATGGCGGTTTACCATTTTACGGAGAAAATTCATGCGATTCTACTTATAGCAATGTGTCAAAAGTTCCGAATTTCAAGCTGTAGTGATCTTTTTCCAAGGGTGCAATATATACTATAGATACAGACGATACACGGTTTTAATATAATTGTATTTAATTTTATTACGGGGCGCGTAAAAGGTTGAGAACCACTGAAGGGGACGCAGCAACCGCCGCAAAGTCTCTTGACGATATGTCAACATTTCGTACTCTTCTAATGCAAATATACGTAGATGCCTATATAGTACCTATAGTATAGGACTATACAGGAGCCCTTGCGAGGTTTCTAATTAACTGCTGGCTATATATGAATAATCAGACACGTCATCATCATCGACTACGTCTTCATTGAAATTTCGGTTAGTCGTATATTATAATATATATATATATATATATAACCTACGTGGCTTTATGGAAGACAACAATGTTCGCAATTATTTGCCTTTTAGAAACCGGCTGCAGCTGTGCGGATGAATTATATAATATAAAATGCTAATTTTATTATTCTGCACGGTTTTCGAATAGTTCACTGCGAAGAATTTTGGTTATTTTTCTCGATCGTTTCATAAAAATTAATGTTTAATGGCTAAAAAATTAGTCTGCCAAATTTTGGCACCCTTATTACAAAATTTGAATGTGTGCCACTCATTATAATATTTCCTTTTAAAATAATAAAAAACATCAAAATTCATGTCATAAACACTTATTATAATATTAATAGTCGACTTACGAGGTTTTGTTATTAAAAATATATTAACATTTCATTGTAATTTAATTTGTGTTACACTGTATAAAATATAGTGTATAAACAATAGACAAAGTCTCAAAATTCCTATACACGAGGTGTGTTTTTTTTTTTTTTTTGTTTATTCTAGTTTGACGAATTCCAATAACATTTCATTTTCACAAAACAAAAAAATAATCTTTAAAAATTGTCAGAACTACGTTTTAACCGACCTAAATTCATTAAAATCGAGGAAAATCTACATTTGACGGCAATTAGGTATTCTATTGTTTACCTTTTTACTATATAATATTATCGTACGAATACGATTTTTATATAGATTTTCAACTAGTATTGTTTAACTATAAATATTACGCTTGTCGATGAGAATTGTCGTTTGTGAAAAATATCTTATTGAATTATGGATCACCCATTACCAACACGGATGAAACTAAAATAAAAATAAAAATAAACATTAATAATAAACAGAAATAAAAATCCTGTAACGACTTGAAATTAAGAGTATCTGATTCTCTAACCGGTCTATGCATGTCTGAATGTACGAATTTAGGTATTAGTTGATAAAAATATTTCTGACTCTTTTCCCTTGTGAACAACGCTTCTACCAGAAATATTGCTCAGATTTACAATGATAGCACTTATTCTAAAAGTTAATTTGACTAGGGAGGTACATTGAAAAGGTAATTTTTGATTTTCCACTGGAGTTTTCCTAATAAATGGGAAAAAAGAGGAAAAACGGGAATATAGGTACAATATTAATAAAATATTATTAAAGAAAATAACAATGTATAATGTCTACATAATTATTGTATCACTAGCTGTCCAGCGCCCAAAGTTTCCTGTGCTAATTTTTTATTCTTTATACTTTTATTCTTGTATTGCTTTGCCCGTATCAATATATCTAATGAAACAAAATATGTTGGGTATTTTCATTTCGTCCGTGTTACTATGGTTGTCCATAATTCAACTGATTGCTGATCTATTACTTTGAGGTGAAATTCTATTACACGTTTTTAAATCAAAGAGAAAACGAATAAACAGTGTACCTGCTTTGCTATTGTTAGATAATAGTGTACACACTATTCATAATAAAAATAATCAATTTTTTCTTGTCCATGACAACCAAATCACCATCCACATCACCAAAGTAAATCACAAATAAATAAATAAACAATTACCAAAAATGTCTAAAAACATAATTATTGCAATTTTCGTAGGGATCCCTGTTTTTTTCTAGTGATAAATATAGCCTATGTTACTAAGGGATAATGTAGCATTTTTATGGTGAAAGAATTTTTGATACCAGTCCAGTAATTTTTGATTTTATTCGTTACAAACATACAAATCTTTCCTCTTTATAATATTATAACAAGTAATAATAATATATATATATATAAGTATAGATTTTTGACAAAGCAATGCTTTCAATTGAACTCCGCTTAGATTCGTTCTTTCATTAGTAAATAGCAATAGTTTAACATTGCTTACAAATATCTGTCCTTTATATATACATTACAGTCTTAAAATCAAATTTAAACTCTTTGGCCTTTTAAAACACGTGTAACCAAACTTCGCTCTGAATCGTTTTTCGTTAACAATGGTTTGCCGTTGGTTACCGGCATATTAAATAACATTGAATACCAAATCTTCTCAACTACTCACCTAATCCTGGCCGTATCCGTCCTCGGTATCAGCTCTTTTTTCCGTTCAATATACTGATTCAGGTAAAACAAAATGGGAACAAATGTAAAAAGAATAAAAATTTTGCATTGGTGACGCCGGGCGCTGGACAGCTAGTTATTAATAATATAATAATATTTTTAAACGGTATAAATGAGACATGCATACGTATTTGAAAATATGCTAAGTACACTACACTATGATTTTATCTTGTCAGAATAAACTATTATAGAAATATTCACAATCGCCGCGGTTTGTGAATCCTTATAAAATTCGTCATTTATTATCAATAATCTATGTGAATTATTTTTTATGTAAGTAATCAGATCACGTAAAGAAATTTGATACATGTTCCTACTTTTTTATCGTTTTTTTGTTGTAGTGCAGATAAAGTATTTTCACTACCTAACATATTAACCTAACCTAACCTTACCTACATGCGTTTCTTTTAGCTGCAAAATTATTTTTTCGGGTAGGAACCCTTAAAAGAATAAAAATAATAATAAAAACGATTATTATGTGACTCGAGGGAAAATATTTAATGTTTTTGTTTCACTTTGCATTTTTTTTGTTTTTCGAATCGGACAATTTAAATTCAAAACAGACGTTTGCGCTTATAATTAGATCTCGTATACCTACCCACCAACTGAGATATAACTTTGTACCTACAGACAAACTTTTGCGTTTTATTATTATTTTTTATACTTCTCACCTTTCTGTTCTCTCTGTATTTTCGTTATCAAAATATTATTATTATTATTATTATTGTCAGTGTCGAAACGGTCGAACAGGAAGTTGTCGCAGAAACTTTTCGCCGGCAGCTTTAGGGAATCGCATTGGACATAGATGTGTAGGTACAAAATTAACGTCCATGGGGAATATAAATATATTTTCTTATATTTCTTTAGGATATAGTCGACGACAAAAATCGGAGTACGAATGAACATAGTAATCCATGATGATTTTGAAATATGAAATGTCTATGAGTGTGATTTCGTTTTTAAGACAGTTGAAAGCGATCAATTTTGCATTAATTTAATAACCAATAAGTTGAAGCAAAAAAAACATACTTCTAGAAATTCAAATTTATCTTGTTAAGTGGGTACGAATTCATTTAAGGAAAAAATGGTAAACTCATGATGTAATTTTACTAGGTTAACTAAATAAATTAAATATTTCTCACAAAATATGGACAAGAAATCAAAGAATTGAAATAAAGTTTCAATAATAAAATCTGGCGAACGGTTTTGGATGAATTTTACTCCAGTTTATTGATAAAAACTTCTCATTCTTCGGTAAATACGACTTTACCCGTTGCGTGTACATGGGTATCGGGTAGTACTAAAGTGAAAAGAAAATTCTTAACTTTAAGGTGCCCATTAAAAAATAAATGTTATTTTAAAATTTCACGAAAATTAGTAATAATTGCGAAAACCGTTGTCAACTCTCTGAAGCGGATATACCTAATATGTATACATCTCAATTCATAATTATTGTAACGTGGCAATAAAATATTAATCCACAACGAATTCACCAGCCTGCACAGAAATCCACGCGAACACTCATAAAAAAAAAAACAAAATGTCTCAAATAAGAAAAAAAGCGTAGATGAAAAATATTAATACAACAACAATGAATTTATGTCTACTTGATGGATTAAAAAATATGATTAAATATTTTAATTTAAAACTCATTGTGCCCGGTTTTGACAAAAAAAAAAAATAATAAAAATACAAAGTACAAAAATTATTTTTTAAATCTTAACATTCCGCGAGAATATTATAATTATTTTTATAAAATATATAGTGGACAATCATATTTTTATTTCCCGTAAAATATTTTTTCAAAATGTTTTCCAACTTGTGAGTTGTTTTGTAATTATTAAAAAAAAAGGCTGATGCTGTGTGTTAATGTTTTAAGAGCGGAGTTGAAAAGGAGGACACATAGAGTAATTTAATTTATATATTATGTACGTAACGAGAAAATGTTGCTAAAGGTATACAATTTTTCTGAGAGAAAGTCGGTTGTACATATTTTATGAAATACGATAATCACAAATATTACGCTTATAACGAGAACTACTATGTAACGCTCAATATTTTTTTTCACCACCATATTAAACTATTATAATGAACCTCGTTTGTTCGAATCTGATCGACCAAATATTTTCATTCACATTAAACACATCAAAAACTAAACGTAAGCCAAGAAATAACCTAACCCGATTTTTACAAATCGCATCCAAATAAATACTTTAAACGTGTATTTAAAAAAAAAAATAGCTATTTACAAGTATCTCCGTGTGAATTTTACAAGCATTTATATTTAGCTAAAAAAATTGTATATAGATTTATAAAACCATATAAAAACTAAACAATTTCGAAAATATCGAATGTCTATTGGTAAATATGAAGATCAATATAAGCATTCTGTAGAAATTTCGGGTTTCTATAATTATTTTCAACCGAATTACGACAGAAACAAAATGGAATCTAATGAAATCGTTATTTCAGTTATACTTTTAGCTTTCTCCAAATTTTTAAAATAAAAAAATACCTACTTAATGATCTAACTAAATCGAAAAGTTGAATAGTTAAGTTCTTTTGTTGTTTTTCTATAAGAGCAAGTAACTTGACACAACAATGAAAAAAATAAAAATGATAATAATTACACATCGTAGCAAAATCAATACATTATTCGCTTTGATCAGAATCTAAAATTGTTAATGAATCATATTGCATCGTACCTATCACGTGTTTTATTTTTAATTTTTTTTTTCCAACAAACAACAGCATTTATATATTAAGTCTGTTTTTTTTATACGTCTTAGGTTTTTTTTTTTTTTTTGGTAATCATATCGAAGTCAATGGTAATATAAAAATACGGAAAGTTTATGTACAGAATATTATAAAACATTTAAAAAAAAAAAACTACTGTTAACGTTTATTTTACACTGTCTATCGTGTTGTCCGTTTCCGGATAATCGGTTCCACCGAAGTGTAAATAATATATTGTTAAACGCCAGTAATACGCGTGTTTTATTTTTTTGAATTCTGCTTCAAAATCGCGTACACAAAACGAGCCAATATAAATGATTTAATCAAAAACGTTCCGGTCGAACGAGTATTTTATATGAATGATGTCACTCTGTATTCTGTAATAATATTATAATTTATATTGTAATACATCAAAATAATATTAATATTTGCGATTTGCATACATTATTATAAACCAGCAGTGATTACGTCTATACTGCATATAATAATATGTGTAAATATATAGTTGAAACACTGATTTCCATTAAAAACCGCAACCGTATCATAATACGAGTATACATAGGTGACTATGGTATAAATGTAACAAGGTATAATTGAATTTTATGACGTCCCTTCAGTTTCAAGTAGGAAATTCCTAACCGCACTATACCATTTAGGTAATGTAAATAGATTTTTCCCTCTCGAAATTCGGTTTCATACAAAAACCGCTCAAAGATAACACATTTAGGTTAAAATCGCATACTGTTCGTTTTCGTTAATAATTTAAATTATTTATTTATTTTTAAATGAGCTGATACTGGACGGTGTATTGCAGTTGTAGCTGGAAAGTAGCGAAGAAAGGATGCATATTGACATATTGTACATATTTATGTTACATCTAATAAAAAACGATTCTGTGTGTAGTTTGTCTGTGTATTTTTTGAAATGTTATCGTATAAGTATTGTCAAAGTAACCCAAAAATTACCAATTTTCCCGTTTATTTAGAAAACTACGAGAAATATCAAAAAAATTGCTTTCTTTGTGCTCTATCTAGATACAAATCTCTCCAAAAATCATCGAACGGAGCAAGATTTTTTGTTTTAAAGATGTTTATACAGATACAGAAAAAAAAAACCCCCACAAGCATAATAGTAAAACCAAAACATTTTATTATTGTTTTTTTTTTAACCATATTACGTTTTTTCTTTTCAATCTATAATAGTGTATATTTATGAGTCTTTTACGAGTCTGGGCGGTGCGAGTAATGTATTGGCGTTTTCTATGGCGTATATTTATTTATTTTTATATATTTTCTGTCCGCGAACAACTTTTCTACCGGAACCTCGCTCTAATCGAAAAACTACAAGACAATTGCTTCTTGTTTGAATCTCGTATCTATAGTTGTCGTATTTAAGTGATAATTTTCTTTGTAGTTATCCTAATAACCAGTACCGTACAAGGACTTATACAACCACCGGTAATATACAGCTAGTTGCTATTAATATACAAGTAGGTATACGCAGGCTAGTAGCTAGTACGCCGACTTAACGGAACGACGACGAGACTCGGACGAAAAGGTCGCGGAATTATATTAGGTAATTTCCTGGACGTTATTTTAATCCTCCAAAAACCCGGGACGTGCGCGTGTTATCTTATTGGATTTCGGGTCGATACGCGCGGTCCCGCAGCACTTTGCGCGGTATCCGTTTTCCGAATTATACGCGCCGCCGCAACCGCCGCCGTCGTAGACGACTTCCTCCGTAATAATATGTTCGTCGCGATTTCAATCCGCCGGGCATTTCACGCAACACCGACGCTTTCTAATGAATAAAACATCCGTCAAAGAATTTGTAAAACTACTGTCCTCGCCCTTCGCCACCCGCAGATAACCCGCGCGGAAATCAGCTATACAACGGACTGTGTTTCGTGGTTTAAAACGACGTGTACCCCGGCGGCTATTGCTCCGCTATCTCCGTCGCCTAAAAATCGTTACCTTTAATCACAAAACGGGACGTAATAATATGCATCAATATCGGAACGACCGCGAATTTGACGTTGATTTGAATTTTTGAAATCCCTTTATTTTCTTTCCAACAATTCGTACGTACGTTTTCAAAATCTATTTAAAGTATAAGTGAGTATAAATAAACGCACAAAAAATTGGCTGTCTCTACGAATTTTATTTCGAAAATTCCCAGGCTGAAACAAAATGATACTGAATTTAATGCAATTATTACATTAACCACAGTTCAAGTGTACGTATTATTTATTTTGTATTTATTATACCTATTTTATAATTATGAGATACCATAAATAAATAAATAATTATAATATATAATATGTATAAATTGACTAGGGGTTTGGATTTTCAGAATTGGAAATTTATTTTTATATTTTTTTGAAAATATTTTTACGAGGATATGTATTTTTAAAAAATAATTTGTCGAGAATTACCCTTGTCGGTTGTTTTGCAGATACTAATAACTAGATATAGACCACATATTGAGAGTCGATGTATAAGTCGATGTTAAGCATAATAGATGGAATTTGTAAAGGAATACATAAGTTAGTTGTCCGAAAATGATAAGGATCCGTGTAATAACAACAATCTGAAAACGAAAATGTACTGCCGACTAAATTATCTGCATTATCACAGTATAAATGTTAAAATATAATTGTTTAAATATTTATATAAGATAATAACAACTTGAGAATTTGAAATTATTGGACGTCATTGGCTGTTCAGTGAAAATGAATTTCGCATAGTGGAGTTCGAAACAGAGGTTTAATGAATATTAATGTAAACTAAAAGACATTCATTCATATCTGTTTAAAATTAAGTTGTAAATTTCAACGATAATTTCCAAACTCCCCAAAAAAAAAATCGTTTATTCATAATCGAAAATTTCAAAAATTTTGGATAAATTTAGGTTGCACAACATGTTTGACGGTACTATAGGTTTCGTGTTCGGTTCTTATCATTTCACCGAAAAACCGCTCCCGACACGATTTATTACAATATGTACGCTTATCAATTTTTAATTTGAAATTATCATCACAAATTACCAATCATATCAATTAATTCAATACCCACAGTGTTTGATAACACGTTGTTTTATATCCATACGAGATAAAGAAATAGTTACTGACTTTTTCTCTACCGCGGTATGACCGTCCGATATTTCCCACGATATGATTGCCGTTCTATTGAAAATGAAGGGCGTGATTGAATACGCGGACCGCAGTGACACAATGTCTATGATCTTTGGTGTTCACATACGTAAAACAGTATATTATAAATCGTGTAATATTCAACGTTCGAGTGTCTATTATAATACTATCATTCTGCTAATATCGCTGTGCAGGTAAAAAAAAAAAAAAAAATGTTAATAATTGCAATAATCATTATTACTTGTTTAATACAACGCGAACTGAACTTACCTACCGTATATACTCGACCGGATATACACACGTGTAATTTCAAAACGTCGGGCTTAATGAACACGCAGCTGATAATAACATTATTAATATTACATAACGGCTCGAATAAACCGACGTACATAAATTATATGATAGTACATTGAAATATTATAATAATAATATTACCTATACGCGCCGATGTACTTAAAAAAAAGTACTCGTTAATCCGGCGGTAATACGATTTTTTATTCGTAATTTCAATTATTATAATAATAATAATAAACGAATGATGGTTTTTACAACGTTCCGATTCAAAACGAAATAACATAAAAAAAAAACAAAAAAAAATGCGTATTTTTCCCCTCAAAATATTATAAACACTCGATATTTTGCGCTCGGTATAACGATATATAGTAATAATTCAGGAGGCACAGTATAGGTACATAATAATATTATTGCCGAAGAGATATTTATACATATTTTGCGTCGTGCATATAACAGTGCACGGCGGAAAAGATAAAAAAAACAAAAATAAAAAAAATAGTAGGTGGGGTGATTTATTTATATTTTCCTCGGTGCGCTGATTGCGCGGCACTCCAACGTCACGGAGTGGTAAAAAAAAAAAGAAAAAAAAAATTAGCTTTTTCCCCGGGTTTCACGTTGGTGGACCGCCGCCGCCGAGCAGAAATTTATTGCCGGTGAAATCCCGGCCCCGCGCCCGACACGACGAGAGCTGCCGCGTGCGGTCGTTAACAACAGGCAATTTCGGGCTTTTGTATATACCTACGTTTAAGTAATACTACTTTATCTAAATATCTCTCGCCGGTGGATTTTTTTGTTCGCCCTCCGCAAAGGCAGCCGCGACTCGTGCCCACGAACAGACGTTCTGCACGTATTTCTTGACGGGTTTTCCACGGACTGACCGCGTTAAAAAAAAATAAAAAGCGCACCCGCAAACCGCCGTGGCCGTTTAAAAAATGGCCGCGCTCCATCACTTACACACGAATAATAAAAAAAAAAACAACTGTGTATTATTTGTAAAACGTCTCCGTGCTAATGCAAAAAACAAACTACCCACATACATATTATTATAATACTACTCGTTATTATTATTAAACACCGCGATTTATTTATTTTTTGTAACAATATTTTAAATCGAAATCTACTCTCGTGGATTCTGAAAGAATCGATGAATGTATTTTGTTGGTTTAACTATGACGGGTGTTTTTTTTTTTTTTTCATTATTTGTCGTGTCTGCAAAAAACTTTTTTACCAGATTTATAGCACTTTTATTCTAGGTTCATTTTTTTTTTTTTTTTTTTTTTTTTTGGATTTATTTGATTTGTAGTTTACTTAATGTGCAAAAAAATGGCAATTTTTCGTATAATGATTGTTAATTTCTAGCTCATCTTATGGCAATAAGGGATAGAACGTGACTTATATTACCCCGCCCACTGCTCAGAATTGGTTTTCGTTAACAATGGTTTATTTTTGCATATACATATGAATTAAATTGTGACACACCGATGAACAGCGGTATGAGCATTTATTTATTTTCAAAAATGATTTGGGACGTAAACGTTATCTTTTCCGTGGGTAGCGCCATAAAAACAAATAGCATAACATGAGGTCTTTAAAACGTGGTCGAGAATGAATCGCCAAAAACACTGTTAATATTCACGGAGGCGTACAAGACAAATGTATTAGTTATACGTTTAAATCCAAACCTATTCAAATTAACGTGACTATCTTATCATTCCGTTAGTGTTTGTGCCGTATACTTGCGATCAACTAATGATAAACTATAATATTAATTCATAATCGGATGATGACTTTTGAAACACCGTGTGCATATTAATTATAAACTGTTTTCGTCGTCTTCGTCATCAGATACGTCCGTCGTCAAATATTAACTTTACACAGCACACATCGAGTTAATGAATTAAAAATGCTCTAACGATATTATAATATAATCGTATAATAAATAAATTATAATCTTACAAAACTTACGGTAATTTGTTTTAATAATTTACTTACGATGCTAATCCGATTATATAATCACTATGTATACACCGCTAAACCCGAGTGTTCGGAGGAACGAGGTAAAAAGTTTAAACTAAGTGTTTTTGGAAGCAAATAACATACGGTGATGATTTTTTTTGAATATTGTAATATTGAATATTACGGACACTATTTATTTCGTGAACCATAACGGGCTGTTGTCTATGGTATTAACATCGAGAAACGTACAACCAATAAAAACAACAGAGAGTCTCCAACAAGTGCACCGCAATTATTTAAACAGTACTGCATCATAAAATACATTTCTAACAACAAAAAAGACAATTTTGTATAACTTCAACTATGAATGAATTAAATTTTAAAAGTCTTCGCCACGGTTTCATTATAATATAACAACACAAATAATTATAATAATAATGCTTAAAACATTTCCGAGTGAAAAAATCTCCGCGGAAAAATATAACGGTCCCAAATATTACAACTAATATTATTAGTACAATATATGACTATCTACTAGATTTTGCTTTTACGGTAGGTAAGTACCTATTTTACACATGGAAATTAAAAAATACTTCAAAAATCTCCGAATTATGGAATGCACCTGTATATAATATACAAAAAATAGAAATGCACTAATGGTATACGTTTAATCCAGTGACTCCAAAAGTGTAAGCCATGGCGCTCTGAGGTGTCTTAATGTCTGTACAAAGGCGCTTCATCACCATTTCGAATATTTATTGATCTAAAAATAAATTTGAAACCCAGATGGTTTGCGAAAACGGTGAGGCTGGCGTCCTTTTTTATTGGATTTTTCTCAAATACATTTGTTGGTTATTAAAAATGCTCCAAATTATTTATATTGTACCTTGAAATTTGTGGACGCCCTGTAGTACTTCCTTTAAAAAAAAAATTCATAACGATGGTTAATACATCAATAATATTTACCTAAATTACATAAATAAATGATAGAATTTTTACGACTCCGATCGTAATAGGTTTTTGATTACAATGAACTACAAGAGCGCCCTGAAAAAATCTTGGTTCAAAAACGGAGCCAAGAATCAAACAAATTCAAGAAGTACTGGTTTAGTCTATAAATATTTCGCAACTTTTGGTTTTTTTGTTTTACCTTTAACATACGGTTATCTAAATATTAATAGAATTACACAACCGTATATAATGACAAAAAAAAAAGAGATAGAGCATACTGCTAATGTGTGTGGCACTATTATAGGTAGGAAGTTGGGAAGGTAAGATACATAAAATTATTTAATTTATAATTGTATGCAACGATAAACCATTATCAACTAAAAACGATTCTGAGCAAAGTTCATTTATACATGATTTATAAGGCTGTAATAATTACGATTTTCTTCTATATTGGATCTCAAAACAATTTTAAAACAAAAATTACTATATTACAATCTAAGAGTTATACAATACCTACTTTCCTGTTTTTATAAAATAGCGTCAAATAATTGAGTTAAGCACAGTATTTTACTAAGTACGTTTTAAGAAGTATAATAAGTGTTTTGTGAATATATCAGGTTTTCCTGGTTATTTTTAACTGAATAATAACAAAAAAAAAATCGAACTCTCCTGTTTATCTTGGGTCGATTTTCATCTAGACCACATTTTCAGTCAGAATGGATGCTTCAGTTGAAAATTGGAGCGAGAGTTTTTGTAGAATAAAAGTTGTTCAAAGTCACAGAAAAAAAAATACAATCATCGTGGTAAAACTAAAGGAATATATTCCTTCCTTTACTCATAATCTATAATACTTGCCATTTCTTATTGAATCTTTATTCCTAAGCAAAAGAGTACATACTCTTTACACATAAATAAAATTTAAAAAACCTCACTCAAAGATTTGTATGGTATATTTTCAGATATCGATAGTGCACATCAAGTTATAAACAATCGTACAAAAATCTATAAATGTTATAAAGTTTTGAAATAGTACCTTAATTTTAAATTCTAAAATATTAATTTTTTTTTTTTGCAAATACAATAAACACGCAGTAATCATGTAAATAGACAAATCAAAATACCCTAGCGAATATTTTTGATACAAGGTCAAACTTACTTGAAAGTTCAATAATTATTCAAAAATTCATGAAAGAGAATATAACATGGAGAACTAAAATTTAAAAAAATGATTACCTTGTTATCTATAGTAGAAATAATATGCACAGAGTGAACACATTCAGTATTTGGTGTATTATTAACATTTCGTGTATTACTTATGTTATCCGTTTTTGAATTTTTAGTATAGAGCAAGAAAACTACGGGCAACTTGGTTTTTCGTTAATAATAAAAAAAAATGCTCTTATCAAATTAATGTTAAAAGTTTAATAACTCGCTTTCTAAGCGTATCCGTTGTTTCCGCAGTGTAAATATAATATTATTTTAGAACACAAATGTACTCTCGCAATGTAATAATATAAGTTTGCACGTATATACAACAGCTACCTATACCAAAATTCTAATTCGTTTAATTTTCACTAACATCGCGCGGTAAAGTTGCTATAATGTATATTTTGATATCACTGTTATAAATACCTATGTAGCTATTTCTGCGCTTTACCCGAATAGTTAAGAGTTGAAAATTGTCTTAATGACGTAAGTACAACTCTACACCGTATACTCCTTGTACATTTGTAAGAAAATCCGTGAGTAGCAGAGTATAGTCACTATAGTCGAATTTTATCATAACTACCTATGTTTTATTATTATATTACTTCGTAGTTGACTTCGCTAGTATGTATATTTATGACGAAAAATGTAAGTCAAATTATCGACAATATTATAAAGAAAATAAAGATATAGGATATTGATATACATAGAGATTTTTGCATAATACTTAATATCGTGTGAATCATACATAGATATCACACATCTGCAGAATTGGGTAAAATATTATTTAAAAGTACTTACATTTACCTTTTTTCTACATTTCGTAAGAGGCGACGAATGGATTGGCGTTAGGTTTACAGCTGATATGAAATCCTGTCGAACAATATGAAGAGTTCTAAACAAGACTGGCGGATTTTTCCATCTCGGATGTAGGCAACAAATGAGAAGTGATACAATGGTGTATAATATTTTCAGTTGATACTCCTGGAAGAAAATCTAAAATAGGTTGACAATAAGCTTGAAGAAAAAATAGTAGCACTTGAAGGAAAGGGACTAAAGATAAGTACAAGTATAGAAGTAAATCGGAGGATGAATTTGGTGAAACAGGATAAGACAGAAGTTGTAGGCGAGGTTGGGAGTTTTAAGTAACTAGGATTTTTTTTTTTTTATACAAAAGAACAAAGGTTTTTATGAACATGCGAAACATAGAAATAAGTGTTGTTGGATAAAATGGAGAGAATTTCGTGGTGTCAGGTGATCTCAAAAAGTGTAATTTTTTTTTTAGACAATTTATGAAAGAAGAAGTTTTAAAATGTTACATTTCTGTTGTGTTTGTCATCCTTAATTTTAGATGTGAAACCTCTACCCACTTTTGATTTTCAAATAGCAGCCTATACTAAAAATTCCATAAATAATATTCCATAGATTAAGTTTTAATTTGATTAAATTATTCTATGTATTTCATAGAAATCCTCTGACGAGATACCCTACTTTTAAGTTGTGGATAGGAGAGAGTAGTGGAGCACAGTTAACTATTTACACATCAATAGCGGGTAATGGTTTCACTTCCAAAAAATAAGGGTGATAAAAAATAATATAATATTTCAGAAGTTTCATAAACATCATGAATTATCCGAAAAATTAAAAATTCCGTTAAAAGTTAATACTTTCTGGGATAACGCATATCCTATCAGGGATTGTTCATTCTATATATAATATATATTTCCATAGTGTCTGTTTTCCGGAAAAATTTTAGCGTTATAATATTATTATTGGTTACCCAGAGCTTTGGTATCTACTGGATAACCCGTGGCGCGGTGTTATTATAATATTGAATATTAATATTAGACTCGTTTAAGTGTGAATAATATTGTGTAACAGCGACAATTGTGCGTATTGAGAAATACCCGACTACCTAGTTTATAATCTTGTGTA
Organism: Cinara cedri; assembly: GCA_902439185.1. NCBI lineage: Eukaryota > Metazoa > Arthropoda > Insecta > Hemiptera > Aphididae > Cinara > Cinara cedri. Next base: position 1,598,508 of record CABPRJ010000949.1, read on the forward strand.
ATTAAACGCGATGGTAATAATTACGTAGGTAACTGGTATTCGCTACTCGTCGCATATGCACGACAAATAGTAATAATGAATAAAACAGTCTTATTGCGCCAAAGTAGAAACGCATACGCACGGGAGTCTGTTGCAGAATATTGTTTACAAAGGACGTTCGAATCAAATAGTAGTTTCGCCGTTACGATTCGACTCGCACAACACGTGTGTACAAAGGCCGGAGGCTATTCTGTGCGTTGTCGCAGTGCGTTGCGATGAATTTGTTATAATATTATTATGGGTAGTAATAATAACGTATAAGTGTATACGATTTGATTAGGTTTTTCGACAAAGTAAAAAAAAAAAAAAAAAAAGAAGCTGCAATACTTCGCGTCGTGGGTGAGCCACTATTGTAGGCGGCAAGTCTGCAAGGTATGCGGATGTGTAGAAGAAATAAATGGCTGGGAAATTAAATTTATGTCTGTAAGCAACAATAAAATATTACAAACAAAAAACGGTTCTGCTCGAGTTTCGGTCAAATGTCTTTTGATTAATTTAAATTGAGGCCTTCCGTGCAATAACGCGTCGAATTTTTCATACTAGAATTGATGGCATTAATCATCATACACTATACAATTCAATTCATCAACGGACTAAGCTACATTTACTTAATATTCGCAAAATGGAATTTGAAATTATTTCCCATTTCAAAAAGCTATTAATAACTCAAAAAATAGCAGTTTACATTAGAAATTGTACTACTTCAAGAAAATGTTACTCAATATAAGTATTCGGTAAAAGTTCCAGATGTCGATGATTTTTTTAAACTGAATTACAACAAAATCGAAAATAACAAAAACGGAAATATTTCCGTTCTTCGGTTCTTATTCCATTATTATTAACACTATAAAAAAAAAAATTACCTTCCGAATTCATTAATCAGACTAAATTTACTATAAAAACCACAATTGAAGTTTAGGATTAAGTTAATTTAATTGGTAGTGAAAATCAAAAAAAAAAAAAAAACAAGAATTTCTGAATTTGTTATTTTTTTCGGAAATACGAACGATCTGCGGGCCATAAATCAAAATTAGCTCTTTTTTATAAAGTTAATTTTAAAAAAAAATACTAGTGTAGTTAGAAAAAAATAAAAATAGGAAAGTCAAGAGCTCAAAGTATTAAAATCGACTTTTAGATTTCTCACTCGCCAATGTCAACGCGTCATCAACAAAATTATTTGATTCGTTCAGATTTGTATAATATTATATATTATTCATATTATTATAAAATTGGCGGTGGGATATCGCATATTATTATTATACGGGGGGGACGCTTTTTATGGCTGTACTGTTATAATAATAATATGCCAAGTACGTTTAAAGCCCTTAATCATTTGCAGATAAAAGGGACCGGGCCGTACGATATATTCATACGACAACAATTAAGCCGTATAAGTTTGCGCTTATAGTCGAGTTTAAAGTTTATGCCGATCAAATAAAATATTATAATTATATCACGAATATTGCGAAAACCGAGTCGATAACTGCTCGGCTGCCGCCGCGAACTCATTAAAAAAAAAAAAAAGTACATTTTTTAGATTAGGTATAATTCACATAAATACGCAGTGTACAAATGCACGAAAAATAACGCGAAACACGTTGAAAGTGTGCAGTATATACACGTAAAATAGGGAGCTCTGACTAGAATTTACTAGACGTTTTCACGTGTTCTAGTGTTATTCACGCGTTGTCATATTTGCGGATATTTGTTAAAGCGAAACCTACTGTATTCAATTTATTGCGGATTTTGTATAATTTCAATTTGGTTTATTGTTATATTAAAATTGTTGACAATAATATTATAAACATAAAGTACATATTAAACACCAAAATACGTTTACCCAGATTATTCAGGTTACATAGGTACAAATATTAATTTGAATCACGTGTATACGTGAAATAGGGAGCTCTAGTATTGTTTAATTATAATAGTGTATTAAAACCGTTTTAAAAATTGTTGATAAATTATCATAAGGGAAAAAAAAACATTTACACGTGAAAACACAAAGCTGGGGAAGTTAACGATGGATTATATTAACACAGCTGAGTTAAGTTCGTAGATGGAAAAAAAAAATAACGAGTTAACACAGCGTTTGAAATTAATCGTTTTATACCAATCAACTAAGTCAATAGAGATAATTGTTATAGTTAAACGATAGCTAATTTGAAAATTTAAAATTAACCTATTATTGACTTAGTAGGTGTTTGGTATTTTTTTAAATCGTCATTTCAATGGCAGAAATTATTGAACTCTAAGGTTTGAAATTTATGAAAAAAAAAATAATGTCCTTAGTTAGTTTATGCCCTGGAATATCATAATGAACTTATTTTGAATTTTTAACAGTCCGTATACGTATTGTTGTATGTTATATATGGTGCCTTTCGGTGTTGTATCTTAGAAGGAAGAGGAGTAATAGAGTTATTACCACCCCTTGAGCACATTAAAATATTATAAAATAAAGTATCAGCAGGTAAGGTACTACCTTATAATGGAAGACTAATGAATTTGGTGTTAGATAAATTTAAATTAGTCTCTTTGAATGATTTTTGGATCCACCACTGTTGAATATACAAATATCGATTGTAAATAATATAATATATGTTAAAACTTAAAACTCATAAGAAATTTAAACTAATATAACATGATTATAATTTTATGTTATTCGAAATTAACTAAGTTAATATGTCATTCGAATAAAATAACGAAAAATTACGATTTTTTTTTTTTTCTTATGTTAAATAGGTACGTTTATGTAACAAAGTGTCAAAATATGGTAAATATCCATATTTTATGTGTATTTAAAATGTATTGTATTCCATGACAAATTTTCAAACGTTTCTTATTCGGTCTTCTTTATTATGAAAATGTATTTGTGTGTGTGTGTGTGTGTATGTGTGTGTCTATTAATAATATGCTCGTTTTCTGGGAAAAAAAAAAAAAAAATTATCACGGAAAATATTATACTTAACATTTTCAACATGTGTACTATACGAGTGTATTATTATAATATGCGATTGTTATGTTCTGCAGATTATTCGCATTGTGTGCATATTATTATTCTCCCGCGGTCACGTCGATTCCTATTGTTTAAAAAAAAAAAAAAAAAAATGGTTACCCACTGATATTTTAATATACACGTTAAAATATAAGTATACTCTTTTTTCTGGTGTTTTTTTTTGCTTTTTGTAAGTCTCGACTCTTACTCCGCACAATAATAATAAAAATAATAATATATTCCTTCTCGGTTTCACCGAAAAATACTAAACACACGACTAAAACCGGAAAGCCGCTTTATTATTATTATTATTTTCAAATCCATCATCGCCATCGCTATAATACCCTCTCTATTTTTTATTTATTCTCGCGCGTATTTGCGGTTTTATTGTCAATGTTAAAAGAGACATGCATTTCGTATATACCAGAAAGCTTTAAGCCGTTGAAAATATCGTTGCGATATTCAGAAAATATACGCATGTCAATATTACTTTCTATTTTTATTATTATTTTTTTTTTTTATTCTTGCTCATTTTAAAAATCCTACGCAATATTAAAATATCGTCTTCGTGGTGGCTAGATTGGCGGGGTAAAAAAAAAATAAAAATAATCTATAAAAGTGGTGGGTCGAAAACTGCATTTTCCCGACTATTATTACCCGACAACTGGTGACCGGTTACTTTCTGTATTATTATCGTTTACAAATGGGTAGACAATAGTATATGTATAATAAACATCGAATTAATAATATGAAAAAGGTTCAATCGAGAGAAAAATATTATTTAAACTGAATTTGTCCATAAATTCGCGTTGCCATGAAAATTGTATTTTAGATTCTGAGCGTAGTAAAGAATACATTGATACAATACTCTGTAAAGAATACATTGATTTTAATATGATGTGTTTTTTTTTTTTTCTGTGTCTTTAAACGATTTTTCTACCAGAAATCGTATTCTAATCAAAAACGTTAAAGGAAATTTCCTGTCTTATACTCGCGTTTAGCAATGTATTATTTACACCTCGGGTAATCCGATTGTCCGGATACGGACATCGCGACACATAGTATAAAACAACTTCAAAACATTTGTTCAGTTTATCCGGTAAATTATTTGAACATTGTGTTATTATTAGTTGCGATGTGATTATAAAAAAAAAAAAACCTAATTCGGACGAAAAATATCTAAGCTAATATAATAGGTATAAATATAACCTCTGTGAAATAATTCACGCAATGTGTACGACAAAGATTTATTTTGTTGACACTTTTCAATTCTCGGAAGAACCGCTATGTTTTTCGTTTATGTATATACCACTTTTCCATCCAAAAATCTTGCCATATCAAACACTAATATAACACCCATCTCAGAATCGTTTTTCATTAGCAATGGTTTATCGTTATGCACAGATGCAAATTAAATCACTCTATACATTCTCCCTTCGAAATTTCCTCCCGAAAAGGAGGCACATCCATCAGCCGTATTTGCCTTTTTGGCGTCATTGTTTCGTATGTATAATTTAATAACACGTCGTCACAATACTTTTTTTTATATTTAACACTCTGCTACTGACCAAGCGTAGCATTTTAACAAAACGCGATAGTCATGCATAAAATTATTATAATATTTTATATTTAATCTGCGTTGAATTTACCTACCTATTAAAATGTGTACGATTCGAACGAATGTGTATAGGCTTAAGAAGGTTTAACTATACGATTATTATAATTATCGCAACGTCGCTTGAAAGTTACAAAAGTATAAGTATTATAATACGTTTCAAAATGTTATAATATGTACGCTTATATTACACGTGTTCGCGTTATAAATTATACTATCTTAATAATTCCTTCCGATATGTAAAGTTTAAGAGTCCCTGTAGAAATATATGTACATGTAAATGAAAAATTATTTTGAAAATAGTACTCAAAATGCCATGAGTTCTACGATTTTATTTACGCTTAATAAAAATATTACTCCATGACGCTCAAATTAATTTTTTTCGACAATTAAATGCAGTTTATTATGAAACTCGTATTAAATTTTTGAACATTTTTGCTGTGCCAAAACTATACAACATAAAACCAAAACTTCTTCCTTTCCTTCGCCTTCAACCAAACTTTTTGGGGCGGCCACCAACGACATAAACATCCAATTGACATGATCTCCAATATTGTCCACACATACACCGGCCGTTCCAATATCATTCTCAATCACGTCCAATTGTTTGGTCTTTCTTTTCTTTTTTTTTTTTTACGTTTTTTAGATTCTGATTGAAGCGAGAATTGTATTGGTTTTACAATGATGTTTATTTTTATGAATCACGTTTCTATATTTTCTGAAAAGAAATCTGACTAAAATGGTTCTTTAAAGATGTCATTTTTGATTTACTAGGGGTTTTCATAATAATTAAACTTAGGAATAACGGGAAAATGTACAAAATGTATTATTAATAAACCGTAAGTATTACGACCTTTTAAAACATGTACAGCTGGATTCCGCTCAAAATCGTTTTTCTTTAGCAGAGATTAATCGTTGTGATATACATTTAATTCCTCTCTATATCATACCTTTCCAAATTTTCCTACAACAGGGGCCTTTTTAATATTTCAATTACAATTCTTACTGCTTTCTTCTCTCTTTATAACATGTTCAAACGATTGCAGTTTATTTTATCTCATTTCGTATACTGTTGAAGTCATGCCTAAACTAATTCGTATGAACTCATTCCATAACTTTACTCTTATTTTGTATTCTTATTCCATATCCTTATTTCGTATTATTATCTTATGTTACCACTCCACACATAACACCAAATAAAAATTGAAAATACACGAACAATTTAAATAGCTACAAACAGTTCCAAATAACCAAATACATGTATACGTATACGTAAATAAGTGAAAATTTCAAGTGAATACAAATATTTCAGCCAAATTACAACAAAAAAACAAAACCGAAAATAACAAAAACAGTTATTACGTAATATTTGTCCGTTTTTTCTCAGTTTTCATAATTATTCCTAAACTTAGCAAGTTTATATAATCAAAGAAAAAATTACTTAGTAGTTTATTAGAGATATTTTTATAAAATTTAATCAGTATTTTTAGTCCTAAAACAAAATTACTGTTTATATACTTCGAACTCCGTGTATTATGAAATGTATTTTTACCCGTGTATGTAAAAAATCATATATCATTCCATATTTTCCGGCGCAGACAATTAGCTTAAAGCCCCATTTTTTTTGGCTTAATTGTCAGATATTGCCTTTTTGAATCAATTTTCTTGCCCTTTTATGGCACCATCATTTTGTCTATCGACAACCTATGTCCTTGAAAAATGTTTAAACAGTTAAACCGAATTGTTTCCATGAATTTCCCTGCTTTTAAAAAAAAAAGTCATTGTTATAATTTTCATTGCTTGTTAAATGTAAGCAATATATTATGATATTCTTTTTGTTAACATTACATACACGATGGGTAAAATCTAATGCCTTCTGCCCAATAATCGATATATAACGACATTTTAACTACATCTATCCATAATTTGATACATAACATTTTTTTTATTTCATCGGGGGTTGTAGATAGAGGTTTAAAAAATGTTTGTATTGAAAACAAATTAGACTTTTAAACTAAATGATCCATCAATTCTTCAGAAAATATTTTCATAAAGCACTCGAGGGGTAAAAAATATTATCATTAATAATATAGTTTTATTTAACTGAAACTTCAACACTAAGTTCACTAACATTGAATTTATAAATACATGAAATATTAATTTCAAAGTTATAAAATAAATTACATGAAATGTCTATATTTTGTTTTGATTTATACTATAGAATTAATGTTACTGTATTTACTAAGATATATTTTAAGCCATAGAGACATTGTAGCAATGTGTCTCCTAAGATACATATATAAACTAATAGGCTTTGTAGTTATGTATTTTATAGTCTAAATAAATATAATAAATATATTATGCTATTATAAAAAAAATACTCACTTTAATATTGATTTTCATCATCGGTTCTGCAATATTGTCTTAAAGATAATATCTTTTGAGAATTTAAAGTATACTATATCATGTATATATTTCGTATTAAGCTTTTATCAGATTTTTATTACCTTATATGGAAACAATTACATAAATCGTACACGAGAAACAAATATATGATAGTTTTCAAATAGTACAGCACTATTAACAGCGTTAAAATTAAATTTGAATATTTATAATATTTAAAAATTAATTAAAATGTTAGTATCTCCTCGGATACATTAACAAGTTAAGGGACGAAACCCTAAAAACACGTTAAAAAAAAAAAAATACAAAGAAAATAAAAACATGATTTTTCGAATACACAAAACTATCTACCACAAAACATCCTTTTTCTGGTTGAACATTTTTTAAATACAAAAAACCGCGCGCGTCAAAATAAAACCAATACATTTTTATCTTCGCTTATAACCTAATAATAATTATTATATCGCTACTACGCGTTTCTCATAAGTGGTTTTGAAATTAAATACTTATTTTAGATATATTTTGCTTATAATATCCACAATACATTATGATAATTTTTGAAAAATGTCACGTTTAAAAAAATAACAAGTATGTATAATTTGATTTTGTATTTATGCGTACCTATACAGATAAATAAAAGTAAGGTTTATAATATTTGCGAAGTAATAATCTCAAATCTAGATTGTATAGGTACCAACGTTCGTATATACAATGTATACTAATGATGATTAATGACGACCTTTCTCCCGATGTTTTTTTTTTTCTTAATACCCCGGTAGTATATATTTCACCTTAATTGTATAGCGTAGATATTATACGACTCGAATAATAATATTATTACACAGGTTTTACTGAGGTTTGTTTTTTTTTCTCAGAAAATGATTTCCGATTAGTATTTCCGATATGCTCTGATTTTTTTCATATTGTTTCTTGAAAGATGCGAATTTTCACTCGTGGCAGTTTATTTTAAAGAATTAAATACATGACCAACAAAGGTCGATACATCATTTAATTTATGTTGATTTCTGGATTGTAAAAGAAAAACAACACGGCTAATAGTTTATAATATAAACTTATCAGTTCACCGATTTCCGCTCAGGATCGTTTATTGACTGCAATGCTTTATCATTGTCCTGGATATAGAAATTAAATTGCCCTATATCTTTAATTTTCCTAACTTCTCATCTAAAAAATATAACACTGTAGTATTCACGGTACCAAGTATGACTATCATTTGTTATATTGTGAGTATAACGAAGAAACTATTAGTTTTACAGATATTTTTTTTATGGTTGGTAAAATTGCTCCGATTTTTTTATGTCATACTTTAAACGATGTGTATTTTATTTGAAACAAATAGTCGAAATTGTCAACCGTTTACACCTCATGTATTTTTATTTATTTCTGAGTTACTTCGGTTTATAAAGAAAGAATCACGACTCAATAATACTCCACTCAGAAACGGTTTTTTCATTTAAAATGATTATTAGTCACATACACTCGCATTAACTAAATTATCCTGTACAATCCTACCTTCTCTACTACCAATCTACTATACAGCGGCCTGTCCGTGAGTAAAATACGTATCGACTTTATAACCCTGTGTATACACGGTAACGTGATACTAATTATATAAGAAAAAAAAAAAGAAAAATAATTGCAAGTAAAAGTGTATGGACTTGCCCGTCAGTTATCTTCTTAAATTTTGTTCGTCGTCTCTATATTTACTATAAAGGTATGCAGATATTAGAAACTTTAAATGTATCGTACTGCAATGTATAGAGTGAATGCGCGTCTCGAATATTAACGTAAATATACGAATATCATGTCAAAATTATGGAGGAAAAAATTATTAAAACTGCGATAAATAACAATTATTATAGTTTTCGTTTAACTCTAAGTCGTAAAATCTAATCAGGATGAAAAACCAGCTATATGGTCTATTACTACACACAATACGTCTAAACGCATTTACTTTATAATATTATATACCGAGTGATTATCTTCGTATTTTATTTTATCTCATAAAGTCGTAACGAATCGTATTGGAAACAACAATGCTGTTGATGACATTTTGAAATGTCTGCCGCTGACCATCAGCTGCAATATTAAAACAATTCGCTTTTTTTTATAATATTATTTTAATTTGTATTTAACATTCCACGGGTCAATATCGCAAGGACATTTCTGTGTGGTTTTTTTTTTTAATTATTAAGTTACGACGGCATGTTACCGCTTGTAATTCGACCGTAAAAACTGTTAAGAGTGAAGAAAAACAACTCGGGCTTTAGTCTTGATTAAGAAATTAAATTTTGACCATAGAAAAACGATAAATTGGACTGTGCAACATTGATTTTGTTTTTCGATATTACAAAATTATATACATATCTGTAAGCAACGATAAACTATTAATGACGAAAAAACGATTCTGAGAGGAGTTTAGTAGATAAGGTGTTGCTTTGTCAACAATATATTTATGACATATCATGGTCAATGGTTTTTGGGCCTGGGGCCAAACAATTTTAGCGGTCCATAAACATATTAAAAATATTGGAGTTTATACAGTACCATCAGCCAAGGATTAGGGCCCACAATATGACGTTATCCAGGGGCCTGAGGTCATGGCCCCCTCTGGCTCCTCCTTAAAACGTGCCTGATTATGGTTAAATATTTACAACTTTGTGCGTTTCCATAACAACAATGATTGTTTAAAAATGACTAAATTAAAATAATGAAAACTTTAGTAATAACAAAAAATAAATAAAAACGGTTGCAATGACAACCTTATTTTTAATTTTTCAATCTATTTTAACATATTAATCCTCATTATATTCGAGATAATGAGAATATCGAAAAATTTCCTCTTTAAAGTACCATCTAAAGAACATTTAGAAAAGGTGCTATACTTGATAATCGGAGAAAGTTTCCTGGTAGAGAAAATGTTCACATATAAAAAAATAAACATCATAGTAAAACTAATATATTACTCGTTCTTCTCAAAATCTAAAATTGGATAGTTTAAAGTTTTAAAACAAGTTTTTTACAAGTTTTAACTTGTATAATTTTTTCGTTATAATGATATCGAAAAACCAAAACCGACGTTGCTTAGTAAAAATTATTTATGGAAAAATGTTTTAGGTTTTTTTTTTTTTAACTAAGACTATTGTCCGAGAAGTTAACACATATGTTCAATAGTTTTTTGTTAATTTCACAGTTACACATAACATAATTGTGATGATAAGATGGGACTGCTTATATACATGTATTTGAAAGTGATTTTGAATATTATTTTTTTCAAACATAATAGGAAAGCTTCTTTAAACGCGGGAGATAGCGGGAGAACTCTTAAGTTTTTAGTTAACAGTACAAAACAAAGCGCAATAAACAAAAATAAAATCTAAGAAATTATTTATTGCATGGGTTGGCCCACAGTGAAATTTAAAAAATGTATAACCTGACCGTGTCATGATTTTATTTTCTTATCGAAATAACTCTAGTCTAATTATTTTGTACTTTAGACTAAAACGGAACAATATTTAGTCGCCCATTTTAATTGGCCAAATTGACTTAACATTTGTTTAACTTTTCAGTGTTGTTCCATCGAGCCATCCTTCTTAGCGGTTCTCCCCTCAGTCCGCTGTCGTTGGTCCGGGATCCGGTGTACTACGGTCATCAGGTGGCCAAGTTGGTCAACTGCTCGCCGAATATGACGCACTCCCACCTGCTCAACTGTCTACGGGACACGCCGCTCGAACAGCTTTTAAACACGCGACTAAACGTGCCAGAGTTCACCACTGCGTTCGGGCCCAGCGTGGACGGCGTAATCATAGATGTCGGGACGGCCGATTCCGGTAGACTCGGTGCACAGTCCAGTAAGTTTACTTACTTTTCATTGACAAAGATTCACCACCCCTGATTTAGAGCCACCCGATTTTCACTTTGCTCCTCCAATCCATTTCGCTCCTAATATCTCTCGCCGATTCGATCAAATGTTTAAAGAAAAAAATTCAAATCGATTTATCTCGTTTTAACACGAAAATGTATTATTATTGATTCCGTAAGCCTTGACCCCCCTTCACAGAAAATGCGACCCTGGCTCAATTCGGCCGGTTGTGAAACGCGGAAATAGATTCCACTATGCTTGATAATAGTATCGTAAGGATATTTTTAATACTATCCGTGGCTGAAATAGTATGACTGTGCAAACGCAATGCACATAATGTAACATCATGCCAATTTCATATACTATTAAACAAAATATTCAGTAATTGATTTAGTTGTTAACGTTCAGTGTTCAAATGATGCAATTGTGATTATAAAAACGTGAAAATTAATTGTATATTCGACAGGTACTTACCGAGAAAGTTGGAGGGGTCGGTGGGTCGGAAAATTGTATATTTCACCGCACCGCTAGAAATCGAGACCAATTTGCGACACTGAGTATTATTTTTCATTACTTAAATCTTCCTCCGCGTATTTCGCTGTCGCATAATAATAAAGCTCTTTAGAATTCGAGTTTATTCGTGTCACACGTGCGACGTAAAACACGAGACACGATAACACCGCCGTCGCCGTCGCCGTCGCCGTTACACGACAAACGTAATTATTATTAAGGGACGCGTAGGTATTTCATTTTACGCGAGACCCGATATAAAAACTAGTATACTTACGGTGTATATAACTATATATATATATATATTTATACGGTTCTTCGGTGCAATTAAATTTAATATATTTATATATAGATATATACGTTTATAAATTTTAAATTCGAAAACGTATATACCGTTAAAGTAATTCGGAAGAGTCGGCCTGGAAAATTACTCGGCAACGACGACGTCATGTGGAAATTTTATTTCGCCGGAACAAATAACATTTATAGGCGGTGTTCTCCGAGAGTGTATAGTGACGTGTACAGTTGTATCGACGACTTTTTATTAAAAACAAATAAATAATACACGACTGATACGTTAAACACTCGATAAGTATTCGGGTGATGGTCTTTTTTATATATTATATTACCTTTTTCTTCTTATTATTCTTTTTCTTCTTCTTCTTCAAGACCGTACTAACGAAAAAAGGCCACGCCGTCATTCCTTATATCCACACCTAAGACATGCTCAATCAGTGTCCGGTTTGTCTTTGTAACCCGGCCTTCCCGTCTTAACCTCGGACGTCATATTTGTCTTTTACCACATTGTACCGTGCATACTGAAACTAATCTTCTTTTGGCTATACGTAGTCAGCCCGAAAGAGCCGCCACTTTCTTATTCTATCTGTATTGGGTTTTTGATAAAAGTCTTTAAGCTCTATACATTATATCTAACCCTTCACTATCTTAGTATCCGCATCTACGCATGGAAAAAATCGACCTCAGAATTTTTCTTTCAAATACTAAAAAGGTTTTTTTTTGTACCAAACGAAGCGTTCGTGTTTCGCAACCACACGTAACCACAGCCCGAATAAGTATTCTATATACGGTTGTACCTTAAGATTCTTAGACAACATTCTGGACTTAAAAAACTTACTCCATCCATTAAGCATCAGATATTAACTAACTGTAGCTTTTTCTTTCATTTCCTTTTGCATTTCATAATTCTGAGTAATATTTCTACTTAGGTATTTGAACTCTTGTATTCTGTACTTTATATAGATACTTTTATAAAGAAGTAAAATTTTTTTTCAAACGATTTCAGGAAAAACTCATTTAATTTGTTCTAATACTTATAAAATATAACGCATATAAAATTTAGTCATGATTTATTAAGTCTAAAACGTCCCACAAACAGATTGAATATTTGAATTTAATAGTAGGTTTTTTAACTTACGATAAAAATGTATAGATCTTGAATTATATTAGTTATCATATTTCTCAAAAAAAAAAAGCTGCTGTTAAACAATTTTGTTCGAATCCATTACTTTACGAAAAAAAATTATTTACGCTTCACTTGATAATTTGTTATTTTTTTATATTACATCTACTGATCGATTAATTATTCGATCAATATGCTTTAAACATAATAAATTTCAATTTAAAAATGAATCTATTTACTTTATTTAAGAATTAATGCATAAGAAATATATTAATATATGGTAATTTTAATAATAGTATAAGTATAATATTTACTGGTTATTGATAAAAATAAAAAAAAGATAAATATATTAAAGATAAAAAGAGAAAAAATAAAGATAAAAATAAAAGGAAAATACATACTTAAAATTATTAACTGTTTAATGTGTACATCGTAGACAGTTTTTAAAGGTATCCTGTATAAATTCAAGAAATTTCTGTTAGTCATCTTGAGTAGGTAACCTGTAGAATTTAAAATTATAATATTATCGAATCGTTTTTTACGTCATAATCAGCACGAACCTTACTACGATTATTGATTAGTAATTATTATTTACCGAAAACGTTCGTCTGGGTGTAATTTTATATTATTATTGATTTTGAATTCACAATTTTGAATTTTTCGAGAAATGAATGTTCAATTCAAACATAATTAAATAATAACAATCATTTATTATAATATTATATAGAGTCGTAATTGTCTGTCTTTTACAAACATTTCTGCCGTTAGTAAATCTTGTCTTTTCGGTTTCATTGGATAATTGATATTTCGATTTTCCTTACATTTTTTTTGATAATTAAATAAGTTTTCGAGAAAATTCGGATGTGTACTCAATTGAGTGATTTCTTCTATTTAAATATTTTTGTAATTCGGTCAGAATTAATCGTAAAAATTTAAAATTGAATTTAAAAAAAAAAAAAGTGCTTCAATTACATATAGTTCACTCCTAAAACAACTTTTGTTTTGCATATATATGCATAATGCGTTTCAAGATTTTAAGAGTGTAATTTAGGATTTTATACGATTTATTAGATACTCTCATCTTAATAAATCGAGAATCCCAAAATAATTTATCAAGTTTTATAAAAATAACAGTTATTTATATGACATTGCATATTTGTATTGGTTAGTCAAACAAATTGTTAGTACGTATATGCCAACATGTTTTCGCGGCCTATCGATCGGACTATTTATATATAATATATACATAGTATATTTCGCGCATCTCGACGTTTTTTAGATTTTAATAATTCCGTACGTTCTAAGAGCATATTTAAGTATTTGTTAATACGTTTAAGATGTTTTCAACATAATTTTAGATTCGATGCGTAGCGGGAATGCATTGGTTTTACAATCGTGTTTATTTTATTTTTTCTTTAACTCCCAACCACTTTTCTACCAGAAATCTTGTTCCGGTTTTCAAATTTAGAAGATTATTTTTTTGTTTTACTAAGCGGTTTTCATAATGATTGAGACAAACCTGGAAAACCCGTTGGAAAAACGGGAATATGCATGTGCGTGTATAAAATAAACTCAGCTTCGAATCGTTTTTCGTTTCCCCTCTGTATCTCACCTTGCCAACATCTCACCTACTTCAGTGGCCAGTGGCCCGTCCATCGTGTGAAGTATGCCCGTCTTTTTATCGTTGTTATTATTTGTATAATAAGCGTATATTAAGCGCACGCTTACGAAATGTATAGTGCATATATGTATACGAGTGTGCAAGGCGTATAAATGTATCTGCCCCAGTAATTGTTATTATTCTTTCGAAGGTTTCTATTATCGGAAAGCGTGGGGATATGCGATAGTAAAAAACAAAAAAAAAAAAAACAAAAATTACCCCGTGTGTAAAAAAAGAACGGAGAAAACCTCCGGCCGACGACGGGGGAAACGCGAAAACCGGGAATAATACCGCGGGCCGGAGAGTGTATTGGTTTCCACCGTCGCCGCCGCCGCCGCCGCCGCCGACGGAAACTTAATCGCAAAGTGCGCGGGAGCGACTCGACGCGAGCTGGCTGGTTTTGTTTATCCCGGGAGTGCTTTTATCGTTCATGCTAATGGGCCCGGAGAGAGGTTTCGGTAGGTCGACCTGAATAATGGGATCGGTCTCCGCACCACCGCCGGCAGCAGTAGCAATAGCAGCAGCAGCAGCAGCGGCGGCGGCGGCAGCAACAGCATCAACGGCAACGACGTATACAACAATAGTTATAATATAATAATAATAATAATAACACTAGAACGCCGAGTTTTGAATATTTTTACCGGATTTCCATGCGAACGGACGGATAGCGCGGCCGTCGAACGTACGGGTGGGGGGGGGAGGGCGTGTAACGTCCGTACACGTTTTACGCTCTCGCGCGATTTAGTTTTGACGCACGAATATTTTTTTATTACAATAATATACAGAAGGAAGGGCGCGCGATCCGCGCGATATCGTCCGGTACGCCGCCGGGTCGGATCGCGGAACGCCGGCCCGACAATATTGCGCCGGCGTGCGTGCCCGTTACCGCGGTATACGGTTGCGTGCGATCCGTACGCCGCGGGTTTTCGGACGGCCGGCCGTCGGTAACGGCGCCGACAACCGTCCGGCACGGACCGAACGAGAGTGCGATTTATCACCGGCGGTATTGCGCGCGCGCCGCCGATCTCGGATCTCGGTGCCGTCGTGCCGAGCGTCCGCTCGCACTCGACGTCGTCGCGTTCGCGGTATGCGGGCGCCGCGGTTTACGTTGACGCGCTGCGAATTCCAACGTTTGTCCGCGTTCAGACATCGACGGACAGAAACCTCGCGACAGGAAAAAAGCGACGTTTCAAATCAAAACGACAAACCGAACGGTTTTGTTCCGTTCTAAATACGATTCCCCGCACTCCAACCGCCCGCGATAGTAATTACAATATTGTACCGATATCGGTACGGACAAAACGAATGTTGACGGTTAGCGATAGAACGAACAAAACATTTAACTATTAAAAGTTGTACTCGGTCGAGTATAAAGATAATTGAATGTCACCACGGTTGACTAACACCGGTGTGTGAAAATTAAGTACGATACAATTTTGGAAACGGACCCGGCGAAACGCGGAAAGGAAAGGTTTCGTATATCTGTCTATGAACTATTTTTATTTAGGTCAAGGAAAAGATCGTTGCAGAGGATATTCACTAAAGAATGCCTTGGGGGGGGAGGGATACGACACAGATTCGTTGCGATATTTTACCTCCGTCGTGACGACTTTTTTTATATTTTTCGTTAAAATGTAATGGTTTCCATGCCAGACCTCATTTCGAACATAGGATATTGCACAAAAATGTTAAATCCGAATTCACATAGTTTAAGATTTTCAAATACGTAATATTAATGTTCAAAAATGTTTATTTTAAAACCAACTTCCGTTTACGATTCCCATAACCGCAAACAATCACCGCCCAATACCACACAAAACGCATACACAGTAAAAATCACAATCCTGCACGAATTCATTGAATTTTTAATCTAACGCCGAGCACATAACAAATTTGTTATTTGATATGTTTGCATTCTTTTAATAACTATAATAAATACGAAATTTAAAAATGTGTGTCCAGTATAATGTTTTTGATAGTAGGAAATAAAAAAAACGAAATGATCGTAGTGGCTTCTAACTGGTCTAATTTACCTGTGTATAATGTACTGCCGGTAAAAATGTTTAGGACAATAATTTAATGCATTATCTACTAAATGGGCTACGGTATTGTTTCTTTTCATTAATAAATTTTTTAACAAAGTGACAATATGAACTTTTTATTCAATGACGTGAACCGATTTGGATTTCTGTTAATTGTAAATATTAGCAGCTTTGACATTTCTTAAGGCACCCGTTAACAATTCTGAAACAGTTGCTAGAGTTTTTATCATTCGTTCTCTATACATTGGTTTTCATGTTAATGATAATGTATATTTGCATAAACTAACACGGTTTTATCACTGTGTAAAATATTCCTTTGGCAATTATTTTTTTTTTTTTTTTTTTACACAAAATCAAACTATTTCATCCGAACTATTATTATTTCTTAAGAATCGAAAATTATATAATCATCAAGTCTTAATTAATTATTTCCTTTGAATAATCGTAAATATTTAAAACTTTTCTAATGTTTAAAACGTTTAAGTAACGCTTCATAAAGTGGTCGGTAGACAACTACGATGAACAAGTGTAATTTAATACATTGGGTCCCTATTGTGAATGATAATTTAAATAACTATAAAAATGTCCCACCATGTTTAGCGGATTTTTTTAGAGCTATTAATAATTAGTTTTTTTTCTATTCTGTCAGAGGAAAATATATTTATAGAAAAATTTTATTTTTATTTGTAAGTCCTAAATTCTAAAAAAAAAAAATACATATATGTTCTCATTTAGTCACCGGGTAAAATGTACAAAACAGCTATTTCGTCAGGTATATTGTTGTGAAAATTATAATACATCACACATTCACATCTAATCAATAGTTTATTAGTAAAAGGCGTTTTAATTATTAGAGAAAAGGTATGAACGACGCGACTTCCAAGTAAGGTTCAAAGGAGAAACTTAATTATCGTATAATAAATTGAAAATGTTAGGTATTACAACGGCTGTTATCTTTTTTTAGATACCGAGCGAAACGAGGAAGATATTGGTTTTGCAATGCTGTTTTGTTATTATTATTATTTTTTTGGTTCTAGTCTGTGGACACGTTTTTTTCTTGTAAACTTGCTCCGATATTTACGTGTACTAACTTTTCTGAAAGCTCAAGTTAGCTAAATGGTACTTTAAACAAGTAATTTTATGATTTTTAAAAGAAAAGCATTTAAGTTGGAAAAAATGTGGAAAAACATACAATTTCATGATTTCAATATTTCATGAAAAATCGGACTACGTTTTCTACCAAAAAAAATGATTTGATCGAAAAATCACAAAAGACATATTTTATTAAATTTTTGATTTACTTTCTTACGGTATTATCACCAAAACTTTTGAGCCAATTTGAGCTTGTAAGGTATTTTAATTTTTGGGAGTTTTTGTTGTTAACTGGTTATAAATACAAATTGAGACTTGGTTTGATGTAGACTTTGACAAATTGAAACTTGGTAATAATACTTTTATTGGACTTACATAGACGTAGTAAAATGATTGGACGCCTTTTTTAATTTTTTTACAATGGTATTTTTTTTTTTTTTATACTTTAGACGACTTTTGTCCTAAAAATCTTGCTGCAATGTAAAAGTGTAACACCTTTGCTAAGTGTCAATTTTATTTACTTAGTAAATTCATAGGGCATTTTTTGATTTTCGAAACGGTATTTTAAATAAAAACGATTAACCGGGAATATAAAATACGATGTCTTCGCGATTTCGTTATTTTAATTAAGTACCTACCACCTTTTTTAACACAAATATGGCTCCAATTGAAAAACGACAAGAGACTTTTTTTGTTAAATTATTAATCTTGTTTTTAACGATGAAGTTCTTTTTTTGATTTTTGAATTCGTTTTCATAAAAATCGGGAAAAGACGTAGGAAAAACGGACAATTCATATCATTATTTTACATTAATATGGAGAACGTTTGTGAAATACGAGATAATGCTTTAATCGAAAAATAACAAGAAACCTTTTTTGATTCATTGTATTTTTTAATAAGCATTTTAAAATCAAATTTAAACGAAAATCGCAAAAAAATTACGGCACTTCGAATTATATATTACCGAACTGCGCTCGGAATCGTCTTTCATCAGCAATGGTTTATCGTTGGTTACAGATATAAATGAAATGACCTTATGTATCTTACCTTCCCAAATTTTCATCAGTGGCCGCTCCCGTCCCCAGTACCAGCTCTTTTTTTTTATTTTAAATATTAAATATTAATGTATAATGCATTACAATTTTAAGAATAATATGTATCTTTTACGAATTGTCTCTTTTGAAAATTGTATAAAGTGAACAAATGAAGGTATTATTATAATTCGCTTTTTTTTTTTTTTGTGATTAATGTATGCAAATTAAAAATTATTATTTTTCTAAATAGATGTCATAATATAAGCAGATTATAAAAAAAAAAAATTGTAAAACATTCAATAGTATAGCACTAGAAATATCCTTCAAACATGGTAGAATACGCTGTATGATAAAGGTGTTTATTAATGAATATTACAAACCAGTATTATTAGATACTGGAATCATAAATAAATACGCCATATAACTTATTGCCACAATGTCTTCGATAATGTTCATATCGGTGTACGGTTTTGTTCTATAGAGTATTTTGTGCGGTAATGAGCGACACTGTGCTAAATATTTCCATGCATGCATAGGTAGTTGCGGATTTAAGGGCAGTGATCGCCACGTCACCTCCCCTTGGATTTTTTGTTATATATTTATATATTGTGTTACATAGACATTAAAGTCCATACTTGGGGGAAGGGCCTTTTGGTGGTGTAAGTTTGAACGCAAAATGTATAAGTGAATAGTAAATAAAACTCATTTTTGGACCTTCCCCAAGTTTGTTTTTTGATTACGGTTTTTTAAGTACTCATGATACCTGCAATTCACTCCGATCCTTAAATGACCTTATGATCCGTCATTGTGCACAGGCGATACCGACAATGGGATCTTTGTCTAAGTGCGATACTTAAATAGCATTGCCGAAAAAATTTGAAGTGATGAAAAAACGGATTTTTATAGAAACTCTGCTCTCTCTTGCCCCGCCTAATAGTCACTCCTACGACCTACAGGATGGGTACTTAGACGTAATTTAATTTTCCAATGTTCAATTAATATAAGTGTAATTACGTGATTTTCGATTAAAGGGAAAATGGTTTATCGAACAGTAAAATCAACTACATAGGCTTTGATATTATTATGTACGAATTGAATTTAAGAGAAACTATTTAATAAATTACAAATTACTCGGCAGAATTAGCAAACATTTTTTTTTCAGATTTGGAGCCCAGCGAATAATGTTTTTTTTTTTTTTTTTAGAAAGCCTTTTATAAAAACTCCACTACTGTTTAAATAGTTTTGGATTAGGGGTAGCAGTTTTATGTTTACGCGTTCGATTAATTGATTAATTTAGTATTAGTTTTGCAATATTATTAATTTCTTTTACACATATCTGGCCGTTGCGAATTCGATACTGCCTATAAATCACTTGTTTGGTGTTTTACGTCTCCTATTATAAGAAAACCATTGTATTTATTTCGAAAAACTCATGTATTTGCATATACCTATACCAAAAATCAATCATGGAATAATTTGAAATCGTAATAATAATGTACCACGTGTAATAAAATTAAATCAATCTATGGGTTATATTGTTATTCATAATATTTTATATACCTTTAAAATATTATTTAAATATTTAAATAATTAAATAATATTATGTAAATAAGAAAAAAATAAGATGACTTTCGAATACATGACATATTATAATGTAAACAAGTATGAGGGTGTCAAATAACGATAAACGACATTAGCGCTGCCTACAGTTGAATTTAGATCCCAACTAGTTTTTTCGGTAATTTTGTAATTTTTAAAAAAAAAGACATTTATTGACTCGTGTCCGGTTTTCCCGTTGCGAATATTTTCTGTTTTCACTAACATAATATATTATATCGTCCAAACGTGGTTTCGGTAATAATTTCAGTAGTATTTGTTTTATTTTCTACTCGCATAAAAATGTAATAAAGTTCAAAATTATATGAAAAAAAACGTACCGTCATAAAGTGTAGGGAGATAATAATATAAACGATTTAGTAAAAATGCTTCGAGGCTTTTTTTTTTTTTTTAACAAAAAATAAAAACCGTGTGTAATGGAAACAGCGATAAAACCATCGTTTGTCAATTGTATAATATTAGGTGATAAATTTTAATTTCCGCCGTCTCTGGAAAATCGAAAGAAGAAATTACCTACAAAAAAATATTTTTTCATTTCAAAATGTACGTGTACTCGTTTCTGATCATAAATTCACTGCGCAAATAATGATGCCGGTTGACCAAACGATTCGTCAACAGATCGAAAAAAAATTATGATGTATACTATACACTGTAATGATAATGAAATCGACAGCAATAAAAATGCTATCTAACGTTTCTAACGATTCTAACAAATTTTATATTTATTAAGTTTAGTCTAAATTTAGTTCAAGAGCCGCATGCGGCTCGCGAGCCTCGTTGTGACCACCTCTGATGTATAGTGTACTAACCGGATCGATATAATCTCATAAGAATATTAAATTTTCTCCGTTTACACGACCGTGATGAACACATTTATTCAAAGGCAACCGTTGCGCGGCTCGTACGCTTTCTAACAGTGACAGGATTTATTTTTCGAGTTCAATTTAGCATTACATATTTTTAGGTTAGAATATTAAATTTCACTTTAGGAAACTTTGGTTGTATCGACGTGTGCTGTGCATTAGACACTTCCAAAAACAAAAATCGTTTTCGCCAAACAAATTATACACGATGACTACGTGGCGCAGTTTATTTCACAATTCTAATGTTTCTCCTGGTTTTTGCATTTTCTGATTTTTTTAACATTACGTTCAATGGCCAAAGCGAACTCATATTCTCTCTAAAAAAAATACTTTTGGCTTATTTTTTTTCTGATTTTAAATGTTCCCTATTGATTTTTCTCAAAGATATAAACGGACGAGTATAATACAAATATAATTTATAATTATAAGTACGAGGATAATTTTTTAGCAAAACTATAATAATATAACAATACGAAATCGAGAATTTAAAAAAAAAAAATAATAATGGTATTTTCTGTTTCAGACGGTCAAGATAACGGACCCGGTAGACCACCGGAGGACCCGAAAGAATTGGTTTTGGCCAACGGTTTCGGACCGGCCATCCTTTCCAACCCGTCGGCTCGACAACGATTACTCTCCAGGTTGTCCAGATTCGATTTGATGTTGGGAGTGGTGCGAGCCGAGTCGTTTTTCGCTTTTACGGGAGACGACGTGCAATACGGCATCGAAGTCGACCGAAGGACAAAAATCCTAAAGACTTACGTTAAAAATACGTATAAGTAAGTGAACAATTCTTAAATTTTAAGCTATTATAGTTTCCTCAATAAGAGCCGATTTCACCAGCTACGATAATCACGATTAAAAAATAACTAGCCGAATTTGGCAGGTTAACGCTATTTGATCACGGTTGGTATGTTTATTTGAATTATTTATTTTTTTGAAGTTTATTATAAACCGTAATAAATAAATAAATAATTTGTGGTGGTGCGAAGTAATATTTTGATTTTTTTGTTAAATGTGTTGAAACTATTAAAATCCCTTGAGGACATCGATTATATCACGGAAAAAATGTCTGCAATTTTCACTCACTCTGAGTTTCAGATTCGGAGTGTAGCAATGGATTTATTGGTTTTACTATGTTTTTTTCTGTCTGTAAATAATTTTTTTACCAACATCTTGCTCCGAAGTACCAAGTATATTCTTTTCTAAAAGATAATTTTTTCTAGTTTGTGCATTGACGAATCATTTTTTTGATATTCAAAAGGGTTTTCCAAATAATTGGGAAAAACCCGTTAGATAATTATAGGATAAATGGAAAATATTTACGGCACACCACGTCGTTAGATTTTTAACTTTTGTTTTCTACCAGAAATCTTACTCTAAATAAAAATTGATAATATATCGATTTTTTCCTTTTAAAAAACAGACACTGACAAAGAAAATCTTTTTTCGACGAAAAATAAGATATTCTTTTCAAATTACGGCACAATGATTTCATTTTTTTTTTAAATTTTTACGGTTTATTTTTTCTACCATAAATATTGCCTCAATAAAAAATTGACATGAAACCATTTTGTTGTATTTTAATGTTTTTTATGAGTATTCAATGTGTGTTTTAATTTTCCTGGTATGGTCTGGTATCGTAGTTTTGTAATAATTGATGATAGGATTTTCAATTGTAACATTTTTCTTTAAAATAAATTGTCCTGGGGTGGTATTTTAAGGAAGTCACTTTTTGATTTTATCATGGGTTTTTGTGATACATGGAAAAAAAAAGTAAAAACTGTAGGTAAATAAGGAAAATTTATGAAATGTATTATTTTTAAATCGTTAATATTAAGGTCTTTCGAAACATATATAACTGAACTCCATTCAGAATCGTTTTTCGTTATCAATGACAACGTTAAATTTAATTAATTAATTATATACATTTAATATATAAATATACATTAAATTTCTCCTTTTCTACATTTTTTCTAACTTCTCAACTACAACAGTAGCCCACCCAACGTGTGAATTAGGTCCGTTTTTTTATTATAAATGCACATTTTTTTACAATTACCAATGAATTTCGTTTCCGCTTTCAGATACCATTTAACCGAAATATTAGCAACCATCGTCAACGAATACACAGACTGGGACCGCCCGGTACAGCATCCCGTAAACATTAGAGACGAAACTTTAGAAGCTCTTTCCGACGCTCAGGTAGTGGCACCCGTAATTAACACGGCTGATCTCCACTCGGCAAACCGGAGGAACTCGTATTTGTTCGTATTCGATTACCAGACCAAGTACGGAGATTATCAACAAGTAAGTTTTTACATTTTGTACCTACCTTTTTACATCAATAACTAGGAATCATATAATTTAAAACAAAAAAATTAGAAAATACACAAATTTTCTCCAGTACGAGAATAAACGTAGAATCAATGATATACTGTTAAGCTTAGAAAACGATATAAATAATCGAATATGCAACAGTTTTTAAAATATCTTATCCTTCCTCTCGCTATATTTCATTAGTTTCTTCTAAATTAATTTCTTATGAATTTTTTAAAATCGTACTACTTTTATACACGAGGACATTTGCACCATTTCAAATAGAAAAATGATCACACCTTTGACTTTAATCAGTTTTCGATTATTTTCATTGGTGGTCATTTACTAGTTAAAACGTTGTTTTTTTTTTCATTATAATTAACTTGTCTAGTTCATGTTGTCATTCAGCATATGCAGATAAAATAAAAGGTTTACATTTAATTTTCATAAACTTCCATTCATCTAGTCAATTCAACGAGTTAATTATGAATGATTAAATTTTAATTTGCCGTTCTCAGTACTATGATTACAACATTATTATAATATGAGTTTTATAATTTACTGTGACAGTTTGATTTAGTTTACTTGTATATAAATTAAAAAATACATGAATATAATACATTTTATATATATACATAGTAAATAAATGTATGTATAGAAATAACGAATGAATAAATTAATGAATTCGTCGTCTGGAGTAATATGATAAGTGTATAAAACGACCGGTATCGAATTAAAAATTCATCATCAGGTACATCACAGTCAAATGTAAAAAGCGCCTGAATATATTTACTTCGCTAATGTTCCAGTACATCATATATATATACTTACTTAATATGAAATAATAACAATTTTAGATTCTGATTGAAGCGATTGGTTTTACTATGATGTGTATTTTTTTTTCTGTCTGAAAACAACTTTTCTCCTAAGAATCTTGCTCCAATCAAAACATGACAAGAGTCTTTTTTTTGTTGTATTTTGGCTCTAGTTGGTGCTTTATAAAGTCCATTTTTTAAAATTCTCATTAATATTCGGTAAAATGAGGAAACACTGGTTCTTTAGGTTAAAAAAGATTAAAAGATTAAAGATATGATTGTCGTTAGCTACCGTTTTCATTCAAAATATATTATAGCCTATTTTTGTTCTGTAAACAACTTTTCTACTAGCAATTTTATTCCGATTTATAATAATAGCACTTTTTCTGAAAAGAAATCTGGCTAGAGTAGTACTTTAAGGAGGTCAGTTTTTGATTTTCTCACAATTTTTCCCAATAAGGGGAAAAACGTGGGATATAATATCAAACAATTATACAAGAAAATATACAGGTAATGCGTACGTTATTATTTTACCATAATGCAACATATATCGAGTGATCCATTTGTGTAGGTACACTCATTATTTTAGAAAGTATTAACGTTTTTCGGAATTTCTTTCTCGAACATTTAAGAAACGAGCAGCTCTATAATTTTGTATTGATATAATTTTTTGTAACCCTTATTTTTGGGGGTGAGACCACTACATACTTTTAATTTTCAGAAGGAAGCTTATATTAAAAATTCTATAAATAGATGAAATATTAGTAAAAATCAATTTTAGTGTAGAAATTGTTGATTTCCGCCGATCCATTGACGAGGTAATCCACTTTTAAGTTTGGGTTGGAGGAAAGCAATGGTGTATTATTAACATGCTGTGCGCCGTACCGCTATACAAATGATACTCCACTACTCTCCTTCAACCCAAACTTAAAAGTGAAATACCTGGGATTTTGGAATTAAATGGATCACCTAATAAATATATTGTTAGCAAAGCTGTACTATTAACCGATATCAGCTCAAAATTGTTTTCCGTTAGCAATGGTTAATCGTAGCGTACAGATATATAATCAATTCCTCTTCTACATTCTGAACTTCCCTCACTCAAAACAGTGACCCACTCACGTGCGAAATATGTCCGTATTTTTTAAAATGTTTTATTTAAAAATTGTATATGATTTGTTACTATGGGTATGTATAATTAGATGTTGTAGCATACAATATTTATTTATCAAAAACAATAAAATACACGCAGTATCACAATGAAAGTGTCTCGCAGATTTTCGAGTATAATATTCGTGTTTTTATTATTTGTATAGTTTTGTGATTCATTATTTGTTATGGTAAACCTTTAGATATTTTGGTAACTATATTTAATTTTCCGGTATTATAATTTTGATCTATAGTACACCGACGAGACGGGTTGTTTAAACACAGCATAATATACGACGCGTGAAATCTTTTCGGCCGTTTAGCTTCGGAGGTACCTATTATAAAAACGCGCTGAAACGTTATATTTTTGTATTCAACGGGTTTTTGTTAATGGAGTAATTGTGTTACACGAGCGAGTAATATGGGGTTACATTTTAAAATCACTGTAGTCGTGTATTGTGATATCATTCGAGCAAAACACTCGTCGAATAGCTGCAGCCGTGTAATTAATGAGAGTCGTCGTTATCCGAGTCGGTCGGAAAATTCGATTTCCGCGCAATATCGGTTTTAATTTATAATTGACAAACAGGTGAAGAAAAAAAAGGAACCGATACTGCTGATGAGTGCGTCATTGTTGTAGATGGGAAGTTTGGAAGGTAAGATAAATAAGGTTATTTCATTTATATCTGTAAGCAATGATAAACCATTGCTTGACGAAAGACAATTCCAAGCGAAGTTCGGTAATACATAAATTGAAGTGCTGTAATTTTTTTTTGAGATTTTCGTTTAAATTTGATTTTAAAAAGCTTATTAAAAAAAAAAAAAGTGGTCTGATGATTTTGAAAATTTTATCACGTCTAGATAAGTCCAATATAAGTATTAGTATAATTACCAATTTTAGGCCTCTATAGGTATTTAAAACCAAATTACAGAAAAAACCACTCAAAAATTAAAATTCCTTAAAAGCCTAGAGGTGGCTTAAAAATTTTGACAATTATACCGTAATAAAGTCAATAAAACAGGAAACAAAAAAGGTGTCTTGTGATTTTTCGATCAAATCATATTTTCTGGTAGAAAACGTAGTCAGCTATTTCATGAGATAATGAAATCGTGAAATTCTACATTTTTTTCACGTTTTCTACATTTTTTCCCATCTAAGTGCTTTTATTTAAAAAATGACGCCGAAAATCAATAAAAAATGACATCCTAAAGTACAATCTAGACAACTTGAGCTTTCAGAAAAGTTGCTACACATAAATATCGGAGCAAGTTCACAAGGAAAAAACGGATTGGACCAAGATTTCTCGTAGAAGATTTGCTTAGAGGCACAATAAAAAAAATAATAATAATAGCACACAGTATTACCGATTGATTCCTCGCTAAGCTCAAAATCTAAAACAGTTTCATTACAATTGTGATATTTATAATATTGTCAAGGGGTGTTTGAGTGGCGTGTGAATTATGTTCGGTTTATATTAGTGGTACCGAAATACTTTACAGTTCGTCATAATAAAAAAAAACTCAAGGGTCAAAGTAATTTGATAACCTCGTTTTTCCCGAATGTATGAATAGATTTAAAAAAAAAAATTCAATAGCTCTATCGAAAACCAAAATGCATGACCACTTAAAAATTAGAATTTTCCAAAATGAGAGTGTTTGAGACTCTTAATTGAACGTCACACGTTACTAAAATGTGACAAATACGATATTGTACAAACCTAATCATAATTCTAGAGTCATATCGTCAGTTTTGTGGATACGAATCAGGCATCTATAGTTAAAACCACGTAATATTGACCGATAAAAATCAATTACGATATTATTGGATTCAACTATCAACACTACATATTTTTAAGATTATCTTTGTTATTCTTATGAATTGGTTATTATTTATTTTTATTCAGCGTTACGACGCGATGAGCCAAATACGTTTTCGATTTTTCCACTACCTTATGTTTCTGTACGGTTTTTTCAAGAAACCGACTACCATCACGGGCGTGTAAGAGAAAAAAAAATAATAATAAACGAATGAGATAAACGGTAATATATATAGGTCTCGTCGTATAATCTCTTGTCAAAACAGTATTATCTCCCGTCAGAACGGACCGTCTAGGGTATAAGGTGACGCGCGACGGTGGTTAGAGGGGTGAACGGAAAATGTAATAAAAATAAATATTAAAAAGGACCGTGGCAAACACGTGTTATACTACGCGTGCAGTGTCGATCGACATCGACGATAAAAATATTTTCGTTTAGATTTAGAATAATATTATAATATTGCGTATTTTATTGATTCTGTGCTGCAATAGAAATAAAAAATAAAGAATAAAAGACGGGAGACAAGCACAGGCGCCGGAACTTTTTTTCATATAGAATGAGGTAAAATTATAGATCGTGTTACCATCCATAGTTGAACCATGAACATTTCCCGAGACCCGTCATTCCTCCCTTGATCCGTGAACAGCAATCGTAAACTTTTTTCTCCGTGAAAGCACGAACCTGAATTATATTGCTGTTCGTTTCGAGTCCTGACACAAGCAAATACTTCGATACAAACTTAACTTAATAGTTAACAAAAATATTCAATTGAATTTCAGTGTATGTACGTAGTGCTGTCAAAGACTATTACGCAGCTATCATATTACACGTAATTTGTGTAGTGAATAATGATGTAACAGAATTATAACTAATTTGAACTAGTTTTTCGAAAGTTATAATATCAGTTAGCCGTGTTATAAAATAACGAAATATTTTTTTAAAATTCCATTATTAAATAATTTCATTCATAAGGGAGTAATAGAAACAAAATTTAAATATTTGTTTTTGTCGTTCGTAAAATGTTACTTATATTTTATTGTAGGAAAGGGGGGGGGGAGGAGGTTATATAATATTATGTTTTCTTCTCCATACATTGAAAGAGGGGGGGGGGTCTATATCCCCATTTCTCCTCTACTCCGGCGCCACTATCGATTCAAAATAATAATATAGGCACTTTATGAATACATCAGTTACGATACGCGGTAGATAATGGTAGATATTATTTTAATACATTACAACGGTACCTACACTAGTTCTATAGCATCAACTTAATGCGGTTTAATACTGCGAAACTCTAAGAAGACGATTTAGGCACACGGGTACATTTACAAGCCGACGAGTACACAATAGCATGGATAATATTATTAATAAGTAATATGCCGTTCGTATAATGTTTACACAAGGGAATTATTATGAGTACCTATATAGAATTTGGCGATCGCTGCGATATGATAATAAGATCGCCTTTTTGGTCGCGGAAAAAATTTACTTTCGCGTTGCGTTTGAATTGTTATAAATTATAATACTATATATTCTTAATGTTTTTTTTTTTGTATCCTACTTCATCCTATTATCGATCGTCGGGTTCGGATTAAATATATAATTATTAGATTTATTTATTTATTTCTAATAAATATTTCCGAAAACTCTGATGTGTGACAGATATTAACGAAATATGAGCGTTAGAGTGTCTCTTAGTTGTAGAGATTGAAAATACGATTTCGTTTTTTTTCTTCCTCACCCCCTTAAACGCGGTTATTGTTTGCGATATTGACATATAAAAATATTTAGTACAATCGGAATAAAATATCAGGTCCCCGAAAATGCATAAATTCATATTTTTTCATTAACAGGCTATTGTTTAGATTCTTAGTGGAACGAGAAATGTATTGATTTTGCAATGATGTTAATTTTTTTCTTTGGACACTTTCTACTAGCAATTTTACTTTAATTTACAACGATAGCATTTTTTGTGAAAGGTAATCTTACTAGAATGGTACTTTAAAGAGGTTATTTATTAATTTTCCGATGAGATTTCCCAATAACTGTGAAAAACCAAGAAAATAAGTATAATATTAAACAAATATGAAATATAAAATATAAAATGTTTAATGCATATGCAATTATTTAACCATAATGTCACATATATATTGTTGACAAACCTACACTATCAACCAAATTTCGATCAGAATAATTTTTTTGTGAGCAATGGTTAATCATTACCCACCCAGATATACATTATATTTCTCCTTTACTACCTTTTCAACTTCTCATTTACGACAGTGGCCCACACACGTGCGAAGTATGTCTGTCTTCTTTTTTTTTTTTACCTTTAAAGGAAAATAAATGAGAAAATCCCTAGCTAGCTAGTATTTAATATGAACAAATTAATTCAATGACTTGTCGAATGGCCAAATGGTTTAGATAGTTAAAACGAATTAAATTTAGCGATAAACAGTCTAAAAAAAAATTATATTTATTTATACAAATATTATTATCACATTATCGCCGCATAGAAATAGTACTAACAAAATATTTAAAATTTGAATTACATTTAAAACTATATTAATAGATAATGATAAGACGCTGTTACGTTTTCCTGATAGTTTTTTTTTTAAAAAGAGTTGAAAGTTTATTCTGTAAGAAAGCGGAGAGTGAAATCTTGTCCAAATAATACAATAAAGGAAGACGTTTAAAATTCTTAAGACAAACAAACTTCGCGATAAACAGTTTTGTTTGTTTTTATTAACACAGAATAATCGTAAAAATAATAAATTATGTTTTCGAAACCTTTTGTTTGTGAATTTTGTAACTTTAAATTACACGCGAATAATTAGCGAAATTGCGCAAACGCAAACGAAAAAAAAAAATGTAAAAATGTCACAAGACTATATACAAAACTTGTGTTGTAGTGGATTGTTTTTTAGATTTTAACTTAAACGAAAAACTATATTTAATAGAATGTTTTGAACACAATTTTGGTTAGGACAAATTGTTTACATTTTTCATGCTGCTTTCCTTATCTTTAAAGATAAATCGTTTCATAGTACTTACTGTAATTGAACATT
Source organism: Cinara cedri (assembly GCA_902439185.1). Lineage (NCBI taxonomy): Eukaryota > Metazoa > Arthropoda > Insecta > Hemiptera > Aphididae > Cinara > Cinara cedri. Next base: position 1,628,851 of record CABPRJ010000949.1, read on the forward strand.
TTGTCAAGATTCTCAAGGGTTTTCTTTCAAACTGATAATAAATGACAATACATCAGTGTTATTTTTATTGATTTCTGGGTTACCTTAGTAAAATAAGCGAAAAATCACGAGTAACATATCGTTCGTATCAAAACGTAGAGGTTTGTATTTGTTGAAAATTTGTACGAAAAATGATGTACTCAGAAGAAGCACAAAAGCCCTAACCTGCAATTGTAAACTGTTCCAACGGTTCCTCAAATGATCCGGGCACAAAATGTACAAAATAACAGTATAGATTCAGTCGATATAATTAATATCAAATAAACGCATTAATAATATAATGAATTGTGTATTCGAGTGGCGTCGTCTAGTCGCTTCTATCCATAGCCTATGATAATAGAATTGTTGGTATAAAATTCTTTTTTTTCGAAATGTACACATATTCCGGGCTCAGATTGGACAACAATCCGACGTCGATTTCTATAGAAACCATTCGTAAATTAACGGAAAACCAGCGGACGTATACTACCAGAACTGCACTGTTGTAAGCGTATAAAAATAGTTTATTAAGAAAGGTGAACGGCTAAAAGAATAAATAAACACGACTTTACTAAAATTTTGCAAAAATGGATATAGTACAAACGATTATCGTTCTTGACGCAAAGGTTTCGATCGTGAGCAAAAATTTTGAAAAATGTTTAGTTCTCACTTTAACCACTACCGTGTAAATACTTTTATTACGTTTATTCATTACATTTTTTGTTTTTTCCATTTCGATAAAGACCAAAATACATGAGTATACAATATTATACAATATTTTTATTTTTTCCCTTTCATGATTATTTAGCATATAATGTTCAACCGCATTAACAACTTGCGTACTTTTATTTAGTTTGTTTTCAAATATTTTAAATGTTTTCTCCCTTAGTCTTATTTGTAACCAATGTTTATTCACAGCAAGTTTTTCACTTAGGATTCAATTTTCCTATGTCTCAGACCATATTAAACCTACTAAATGTATCCTGTTCACCTTTTAATTTTGTTTTTGAATATTGCTACAATGTTCTCTTCTTCTGACATATCTCTTTGATCTTGAATTTTGTTTGTTTTTTTATAACCTTCGATTGTGATATCTCTGTTTGGCCCAAAAATTTTATAAAGGACTTTTCTCTTTTAAATATTACACGATTTTGTTTGTTTAAGACATTTGTTGTAGACCATGTTTCGCATGTACATGGAATAATGGGCTATACCTTATAATATAATGTTAAAAATTGAGTATGTTCAAAAAATATTAGGGAAAAAAACAATTTTAAATGAAAATGTTCAAGCGTCAAGCTCTTTATAATTTTCATCTCAGTATGGAAAATGTCATTATTTTTGCTATTTCTTGCATATGTTAAAAAAAAAAGCGATTAGAACTCGGAAATGTAGTCAAAGAAATTGACAGCAGTAGCAGAAACAGCAGAACGTGAACCGAAATAGAAATTTCAAGATAATATTGTGTTCTATGTCCTTATGCCCATATAGTGAGCGCTGTAACTAATGTAGAAGATTATTACGGGACCGAGCGATCGATTTCTAGGTGAAACATTATAATTGCAGAAAAAGCCCTCGAAAATGTCACTTTCGATCAAAATCATTTTTATCGGTTGCTTGACTTGCGGAAAATTCCACGGGGTATTTATATTATGTCAGTATTGGGAGAGGGGTATTGGTCGGTGACTGGTGGTTAGGCCGAAAGTGTTTTAAACGAAAAACACTTTCGCTACGGGAGTCGAGACGGTGAGAGACGTAGGCGCGGCGCCTTTCCAGCGGTCATCGCGGGGAGAGCATGCAGAAAATAAGGGGAAATAATATACGCACACGCGTATGCCGGCCGCCACGGTTATAAATCAGAAGAATTCAACGCGCGACGACCGTCCGTACGAGTTGTTCGTCTTTTATTTCCTGCAGGCCTTATTCATTACCCTCCCACTCGCCGACAAACGCCCACCCTCCCGCCACGGTCGACCCGTCACAAATGAGATTTACCGCCGCCACCGCCGCCACGCGGTCGATTTCCTTTTTATTATACTGCACACATTTTACGTACACGACGCCACAGTCCGACCACCAATCCTCGCTACCACCTCACGCCTAGCCCGTCGGCCGCAGTCTTAAATCTCCTCTATACCCGTCCTCGTCGAAAGTCACAAAAAGTCACTTTTAAGGCGTGTTCTCACCAAAAAGCAAATGGCAACGGCTATGCGATGAGTGTTATTAAACATGACCTATTATTGACACGTTCTCGTCGGTGGCGATATCGGACTTAATATTAACTCGTCTGTTTAAAAACTATTACTGAGCAACCCGACACGTCAGTCTCATTATAGTAGTCGGTCTACTAGTTGCTCGCGGTTTTCTTAAATAATGAAAGTAATATTCATTATATTGGCATTACCTAATTTTATTTTTATTAGATACTGCATATTGTACCTTTTTATCTTAAAAAGACAAATGAACGAGAAAAAAAATTGAATTTCTAACAATTTATGGAAAGCCACGAGTGTCGTTATAATAGAACATGCCTACTTAATCACAACAAGAAAAAGCGTGGAATGAAATTTAAAAAAAACACACGATTCTAGTGAGTAAAAACTAGAGTTTATTGTAACGAAAAGTCTTTCCTCGATCGACACTGCATTTCGGTCATTATTATATATATATATTTTTTTTTTAATTGAGGACTTCATCAATTCTACTCATTCTCGAAAATTTACAAAACCCTGCATGAGATTTTATTGTACCTTAGTCTAATATTCTTTTGGTAGTATAAATAATGTTGTTAAGTAAATAACACAGGATGAACATATATTCTTTTTTTTTTTTTTTATCGTTTTAATATCTGAAATACATGAATACTTCAAAAATATCCTCATTGAATGAATGCATTTTAAAAACTTGTTATGTTAAAGTTTAATTTAAGTTTATTTTGATGAGAACAGGCGTTACTTTAAGCAATAGTAATATGAAAACGGTTATCGGTTTTTGGTTCACAATGTATGTATTTGTTTATAACCAGTTACCAGTTTTAAGCTCTGATTTTTAGACATACTTTTTTTAATTTTCTCAATAATGGGAGAAATCAAATAGAAAACTTCGAAAACGGGAATTTTTACACAATACCTGTTTCATGTTTGATTTTTTTATATTGTGTTTATATTTTGTTAATGGCATGAATAGGATAGAAGGTTTATTTTGATTTTCTTTAATGTTTTTTTAATAGTATGGAAAAATTTGGAAAAACATAGGAAAAATGAATACATTTACGGTAATATCGGTTTCATTATTTTTGTTCTTGATTTTGATTTTTATATGGTTAAAAATAATCAAACAAATTTTAAATTTTCATAAAATACTCATTTATCAGTCTTTTTTAGACTCGGTATAATTAAGAGTGATACGTAGTAAAAAAAAAAAGTTTAACGTATCGTTATATTTTATTTTTGTAAATATTTTAAGTTCAAATTTTGACCAAAATCGTAAAAATTCAAAACATTACTTCATTCAGAGTCACGAGTTGTATTTAAACACAAGCTTCATAGGCTGTAGCCAATGAGCTCGCAAAAAATAGCTAATGATAAAAAAAAAAGAGAAGATCAATATGTCTCTGGATTCGTGGTAGGTGCCTAGCCTAGGGGCCAATTTATCCAAAATACTGTCCCGGTCGTTAGCAGTGATTTATCGTTGGTACGTTTTCAGATATGAATCAAATAACTTTATGTCTAAGTGTCCTATCTTCTTAACTTCCCATCTACAACAGTGGTACATCAATCAGCATTATCAGTTCTTTCGTTTATGCCTGAAATGTTGACTTATTTTTCTAATTGTTTTGATATTTATATTTGTGTATGGCTTTTTCAAATTGTTAGTTTTACAAATCAATATTTGTTTCGACCCGGATTCACAGATTCGACTAAAAAAGTAATAACCAACAATATAAATTGGACATGGTTAGTCGAGAGAATTTATCGTAACGTACTCGATCGAAACTGGGTCGTAATATTATTAAATGAAACTTGAACATGTTTATACTATATTAAGATTCTGTAGTATACGGCCATTTACTTGCATTACATGATTTTCGAGGGCGTATTATTTTTTAAATTGGATTTTCGAAAATCACGTAATCTTCATATTATGTGAATACTGTATGGGGGTGGGGGTTTAAACTTCACCAACGAACTACCATCAGAATAATGATATAATATATTTATTCAGTGAAAATAGTTCTAAAACACAAAAATAAGTTTATCGTTATTAGATAGATACATCGAATAAACCGCACTAAACATTTCTCAGTTACACTAGAAACTTTCAGTAAAACATTTTCCAAATCTCGTATTAGAAAATAATGTACAAAAAAATGAAAAAAAAAAAACAAAAACAAACATTGCAAATAAATCAACATGTTATTATATTTGGTTAATGTTTTTTTATCTTAATAGAATAAAAAATGAAAAATTATTAAAAATCATAAAATGTATTTCTGTTATAATGTTTTATTAATATGATATATAATTTAAATAAAACAAATTTTAAAAAAAACAACTATAAACGTTACAGTAAAAGAGAATGAATAAGACATTTCTGCGAAAATCATATACTAAAATATGTTTTTTTTTTTTAATAATTTCCCCTCAACTTGTTAGATGTATTTCTATTATAATATTATAGCAAGGAAAAAAAAATAATAATAATAATATTAAAAACAAAACTACTAAAAAATATCGTGACATAATTTTTCGATCCTCGGCGAGTTAATTAGAAAAACCAGTGTAGTAGATATTTTTTTCTCTAGTATATTCTTAGGACTCGTCTGTACAATATTGCGGGTGGTAAAATTCGCCTGACCTAACCGACAAATTTTACTTCCGGAAATTATTACTCCTTTATTTATATACCGTTCGGGGGGAAAACATTTGATGGAAATTCTTTCAGACATTTAATGTCGTAAACAATTTATGTATGTAAAAATATTGTCGTTCAATTTACGTACAATAATCCCAAAAAACAGAATTTGAATTTAATATTCATGCACAATGTTCATACGTACAAACGGGGTGAATATGCTTAAAAAATCATTCTGTATTATAACTTCATAGTTATAAAAATATGATTATGTAAAAAACGATAATTGTTAAAAACTGTCTTTATCCCCTTCGCCCCCTCATGACAAAATCATTTGACCACAACCGTGGTCATTGTGGGACATCCTGGAACGTCAAATATCGTCGAGCCGTGCGTTCAGCGGCGAGCGAATCAGACAATACGTCAAACGCACGTCTTCAGTGATCTTGTCGGGGCGTTGGGTGGCGCAATGTATGTCGTTCTAGTGTGTAATTTCTGTTTTGACGGACATTACACTATTACCCTGTGTATATTATCAATAGTTCAATAGACAGTGTAGTTAGGAACGTAGTACATCTAAATATTTTGTAGCCTCTTCTCTGTCTCCCTGATCGAATATTGAAAAACAGGTGACGCGTGGATACTCGGGAGAAGGGAGAATTTGTAGTAACACCTAAAAACACATAGCAAAAAAATCGTTAAAAAAAGTTCAGTCGTATCGTCAACAACGTGAAAGGCCGGTTTTTTTTTTATAAATATACGAGAACATGTATTATCTAAAAAAAAAATAAATATATATTTTATCGTGAAAATGCGACTTGTTTATAAGCTATAATAAACGTATAAACTCAATTTGCTGTCAACGGAGTGAAAAAGGATAATATTATTATTAAATTTTTACATGTTTTTATAATTACTAGTCAATGTTATATTTTTGTCATTTTAATTAAAATACATAATTATAATTCAGTTATTTTCGAGAATTTCAATTTGCTAAAAAAAAAAAAATAATAAATTGATTCAGTCATAGTTATATATATATTAAAAACAAATTTATAAATATGTATTTATATACCAAAAACAAGTTTTTAAAATAAACTTAAAGAACGGCGTTTTAAAAAAAAAAATTATATTCTTTAGCTCTATAATTATAACAACGATTTTTATTTTTATTTTCACACGTCCTTTTTTATACTTACGAACCGTTTTAACTGGTTATCTGGTTTTAACTAACTATTTCGTTTTTATATTTACGGTTGTATGCTTAAATTATTTTCTATTTTTTTTTTCTTTATGTTGTCAGATAAATGTTTACGAAAAATATTAAATTTAGCGAATAATTAACAATCGACACAATGAAACTAAATTGTTATTAATTTATCTATCTCGTGGTGAATAATAATATTTATATTATATTGTTATACAGTAACGTTAAATATATTAATTTGTTCATAACAGAAAATGATGGACAAGCAAAAGACAATGCATTTTTTTTCTGTCTATTAAAAAAATATTTTGCCAAAAATATTACTCAAATAAAAAAAAAATGGCAAGTATCTTTTTTTGTAGAATTATGGATTAATTAAGTGAATTGTGGCTATTTATTGATATTTCAAACGGTTTTCAAATGTTTAGCGTTTTTACATAACATTCATCATAAGTTGTACTCAGTGATAAAAACATACTTAAACGTATTGCACCTGTATATTAGTTTTTTTTATAATCAATTTTAAGTTAAAATTTTAACGAAAATCGTAAAAATCACTGTATTACAAAACACGTTTTAATCCAACTTCACTTAAAATCGTATTCCATTAGAAAAATGATTTTATTTTTTTTATCTGCTTTGTCATGATTGTATATATTATATTTAATTATTTGTGTAGTTCAAACTCTCGAAGCGTGGAAAAGAGAGAATGAAGAAATTAATTATTTTTACCAAGGGAGTTTTTTTCGGACAAAATTTTTCATGTTAGACAAAATTCTTTAGAGGTTAAATTTTTCAAATTGTAAATAAGTGAATTTTTACATGCTAATACATTATGTAAAACATTTGTCTAGACTCACATTTTAAAGAATCAAAAAGGGAAAAGAAACTACCAACAAAAAATGATAATACAGTTTTGTTTTTGTTGTAACCTTATGGCCACATGAGAAAACAAATACGATTAAATAGGTATACTATTCACCTAATATTATACCATACTAACGATTATACTCGATCTGTTTACTGAATTCCGGTTAAAATCGGTTTTCGCTTTGATTTATCATTACTTTCACACTTCGGAGATTATTACGTTAAAATATTATTATAACATATGAGAACGTGATATTGTTACTATTAAGATTTATTCAAATAACTTGATATTTGGTATTTTACATTTACACAAAATCAAAATGTATTATTAACCCATGTATTAAACATCGTAAACAACGCTGCTTAAAATAGAAGTATTATTTTAGACTTGGTCATCTAACTTTTGTTAGTTATTATTATTATTTTTTTTTTTTTTTTTTTTTTGTTATTTATACTATCAATTTTTGAATTATTATTTATTTCATGTAAAAAAAATTAATTTAACTTTTAAATTGTACTGATTTACTGTATTTGTACAATATATTTACAGTCTTCTAAGCTAATATAAGTTGAAATTACATCAGACATAAATATTTTAAGTTTGTTTGACCGAAGCGGTGTTATTGAAGAGTAAACATTTTTTGCCCACCCCCCCCCCTATAGAATTTACCTAAAGACGCCCCTGAGAAACACTATTAACCGAACTCCGCTGAGAATCTTTTTTGTTAGAAATGCCTAAATTTACTTAGGTTTAGATATATATTAAATTTCACTCAACATCCTACCTTCCAAACTTCTTATCCACCGTGTAAAGTATGTCGGTCTTTTTTTCATATCGATCATTAATATTAAATTTAATTATTTTGCCCCCCCCCATAGTCAAGGTCTGGAGACACTACTGCCAACTTCTTACTTACATTAGTGGCCCATCCATGTGCGAAATATGACGTTCTTCTTTCTTCTAGTTGTTTTAGTCTTCAACCAGATTATCGATATAATGCAGTGTAGCCAATATACTACGCATAATACTTTAAAACATCGTAAAGAAAATTTAATTATTTAGGTACTTTTAATAACATTTATCATCAAAAGTTGAAATATATTAACTGCAGTGTAAATTATAATATACGTGAGTATAATAATATCTATAAGCGGACATATTATGAAGCAAGTGCAATAAACATCGAGTAAATTATAATTGATATTTGATATAGATTCGTTGCAGTTGTTTTATTTAAATGCCCACGTATACAATAATAATATAATTATAATTAAAAAAATATTATTTAATTACTAGAAAAATCAACAGAAAATTGTATTTATTATAATTTATTCGTTAAAATCAAAACCATCCGTCCATTATAGTTTTTGTGTTTAAAAAGTATGTTAAAAATATTTTTATTTCAATCGTTTCACAGTGTCGAATTTTCATTTTTTTTGATAATATTAAATTGTCGAATGTAGTGAACATTTCCGTTTTTGTTTTCGTACTAACATAGGGACTTTTTATCCACTATCAATTATTTTATTGATCAATAAACAATTTTTATTTTACGATTCTCTTATCATATAATTATTTATTATTATATACGAAGTGACACATCATTTTTGAAATGTCGAGAGCCCACGCGGTCAATAATTCCAGATTCTTCGAGAGACGGGCAATCGAAGAGAGACGACGCGAGGAGTAGAGCGGGGCCTGAAGAGATATAAAACGAGAAATGGAAAATTCCGGGACGAGTGGGAAGAAAATGGGATCGAGACTCGAGAGTGATCGCGGAGGAGTGGTTTGGCGGAAGCTGTTGTTATTGCTAGTGCCTGTATAGCAATTACGTCGTCGTCGACCGCGGAAAAATGATGAAGGACCGGGCCCCGAGAAAACTCCGTCATTCCGTCTCCGGATCGCTTAATTTCTTTTTGCCTCCTTCAACTCTTTCCGTCCCATCACCTCTACTCTCAACCATCCCGCACCCTCTCTCCCCATTTACTACTTACCTATATATTATAAGAAAATAACATACACTGTCAGTGCCGGGTGTAATGAATGGTGCTCGAGGCTCTTGTTAAACGGCCGAATAATGAATCTTTTCCCGGAGGCCGACCCCGGGTCTCGAATGTGGTTTGGACATGTAATCTTAAAAAAAAGTTACATATAATATATATATATATTGCGAAAACCAAAACGTTAAATGACCGTTAAAAAAAAAAAAAAAAAAAAAAAACAATGAAAATAACAAAATTGTAAAAAGTAATAATAATCTGAAACTGCTTCAATGACGCTATGACAAAAATAACAACTCGAAAAGCGTCGTAATAGTACAGTAAAATTTCGAACAATGATAGGGCTTGAAAAAAAAAAATAATAATCCACGGCTGGTTTTATTGCGGAGGAAAACGCAAAGGGTGAATCGGCGAAACATTTGAAATGTTGATTATAATTACAAATATTACTTCATTCACACGTAATATTATTTATGAACATATTAACAATTAAATTTTGATAAAACTATATGGTACCAACCGTAGTTTAACACTGTTTATAATATTATAATTTATCATTCCTATGATGAATTCAGAGACGATTCGGCCTGTTGGGCAAACTGGTAAATGTCCGGTAAAATAAATACTTGCTCAACTCATCAACTTAAGGTGTGCTTTCTGGTAGACAATTTTGTATAGTTGAAGTATTGCAAAAGTGATTTAAGCGTAATATTTATTTGCATTTTTTTTTTTTTTAACATTTATACTTATGAAGTTATGAATTATTATTTGTGGTTAAAATTAAATTAAACATTTTTAAATTCTATTTTATGTTTAAACAGTTCAAGACTGGTTATTTACGTGTCTTATTCTTATACTTCATCTTCATCCCAACTATTTGGGGTCAGCTACCCTTATTTTAAACTTCCAATTGACACAATCTCCCACCTCGCACGCGCTATTTGTCCTGATATTATACTCATTAGCAATCAGTAATGATCCCAGTGACATGCTCAAACTATCTCTGTTTATTTTACATCTTATTTCGTCTACTGTTGAAGCCACGCCAAAACCGTCACTTATACACGCATTCCTTAACCTATTTTCTCTCAACACACCACTCTTTCACCTAAGCATTTTCTCCTCTGAGGGCTATTGAAGTATATTTTACATAAAAACACGATTTTCGTCAAAATCTGAACTTAAAAAAAGCTTTAAATAATCTACTCTCTAATAACTACGCTCGATTTTTTTTTTTTTTTTGACATCAAGTACAACATATAATGAATTTCGGTTTAAATTTTCCAATATTTTGTCGGGGCAAAATAATTAGATTCACAAAAATACGTAATTTTTACGATTACTGTTAACATTTAAACTTTAAATGCATGTAAAATAACTACTGCATTCCACTAAAAAGTTTAGTTTTTACCAATAAGTATAATTTAGCGTCCTCTGTCTTTGTGACTTATTAAATTGTTATCCTTATATTTGGTTAGCAACTTTTTACAATTATCGCTAAAATTAAAAATTTGAACGAATTTTTCAGCAAAGAAACCCGGTCATCTTATTATGTTTCGTAAGAAATGCAATGATAAAATGGTTTAAATCCCTTAACATTCCTTTTGGAACCTTAGAAACAAAACATAATTCTGTGTAGAGGGTTATTAGTCGCATTTCACCAACGTAAACAAGAAATCAGCAAGAGTTATAAACAATTGCCAATATTTTCCATTTGTTAGGAAAAATGAAGGAAAATTAAAAAATGACCTCTTCATTGAACCAACTAGATTAAGCCCTACAAGAAAGTTAAGAGATTTTTCTTTCGATTTTTTTAATTAGAGCAATTTTTCTGGTAGAAAAGTTGTTTACAGGCAAAAAAAAATTAATTCATTAATTAAACATATAATAGAAAAATCAATTAATTCATTATTTTACTCAGAATATAAAAAAAAAAAAAATAGTAATATTCGTAAAGGAATCGAATTAAGGGTATTATCAATATGTAAATATCGTTATTATTGAAATATCGTCGTCAGTCTTCAGCGGCACGTTGAAATATAAATAATATAATATAGCAAATCATTTCAGTCGTTCCGTCTGACGAGGAAATAATATTCGTATATAACTTTGAACTGCGTGTTAATAATACACTCGTATCTTATACAATCCGAAAACCTATTCACAAATTTCAAGTGCACTTCATCAAACAATTTGATTAATTTCTATAGGTGGATTACCTAGGCCTATTTTCTCGGGACTTGAATCATTAGCTTTCAGTATTTAAAAGACGGAATATTGCAATATTATTTGATTTATTCGTTGATGCTTGTTAATACACATCATTGTATAAGTAGATACGTATATTATCTAATATACTTTAACGCTATTTCAACTAATTCGTATGCATTGCTATACCTATATTAATAACCAATATCCTAACCAAATAACCAATATTAATTAAATGTTAGAAACATATAAATCACGACATGAATATTTACGTGGTCTTATAATGTACCTACGTCAAGTTGTTTATGCTAGGTCTATAATACAACTATTGTATCAAAAATTACTAGGAATTTTCTAGATTTTTGGAGGGCTCCTAAATTTCGGAAATCCACAGGCAAACATGCCGATGCTGTCTTTGTAGTTATACCGGCACATTGTCCGAGTTCAAAAAAAAAAATGTGGCGATCTATTTAGTCAATTTGTTTTAGATTTTATTGGGGCATTTTCGGGTTTTGCTAAGAACCCTAGTTTCAAGTAGGTTTCTAAGTAAGGTTTCAAATTTAGTGTCATCATCGGCACATTTTCCAATTACATAAAAATATATACCAATTTACTGAAACGAATTTGCTAGATTTTATTAGGACAAATTGAACAAATTAATAGCTATTATCTATCCCGAAATTAATATTTAAATCAATTTTTATCAAACAAAAATTCAGTACTATTTTGATATCTTAAATACGTAGACACGTAGTTAACATTTTAATTCGAATATGGATTTGTGTTTAAAGATTATGTAAATGCTTTATATAATTTTCAATATCTTCAACTAAAATTATTAACACCGCTTCAATTGTTATAATTGCACATGTATCACTGACACTGCAAATCTGCAATTTAATTACGGAAATATGTATACAACACCACCGCTACCACCACTAATGGTCATTTCACTTGATTAATAACAAAACAACTACCAAAGCTAAGCGATTGCCAATAATCTCAAGATATTGTACTAATAATTTACTAATTATTTATTACATAAATATAAATTTATATTTACAAAAATTTATCTAGACGATTCAATTGTTTATCTTAGATAACTAATGTGTCATATTTATCCAGATAAAACTCAATATAAAAATAAACCTATATAACATATAACACCGACTGTTACAGTACCAGTGCGTACTTATATATATATATACCTGTATAGATTTGGCGAGGATTTCAAAACGCATACGTCATAATCACATATATATTTATTATCGTCTTAAATATTACGTACATACATGTATACGCGGAAAAAGACTGACAGGTAATTACGCGAGAAGGGGACCCCATTTGGTCGTTATATCAAAATGTGGTATTTTTTTTTTTTTTTTTCGAATTTCCCCTCGGTTTAACATCCCCGCAAAAACCGTCATCACCGCTGTACCTATAGCCCGGCAGCAATCTCTCGCTCGGTCATCGTTTATATCGGCCTTAGCCAGTCAAACAAAAAACAATATATATATATATATATATATATATACAAACCCACGAGCGATACATTATCGTCATATCGAAAACACAAAAAGTTTCGCATTTTTGTTTCGGTGTAGCAGGCGATAGAGGTAAACGCGGGAACATAGCGCGGTCAAGCGTACAGTAAAAAAAAAAAAATAATAATAATAATAAAGGATATCCGTTTCTGGTGGCGTTCGATATCCGGAAAATAGCGATATCTTGAAAATATCAAACCAATAAACACGTACGTACACTGCAGTACCTAGTCGAATTGTTTTGTCGGCCAGTACATTAGATTCTCAAACAGAACGTTGCAGGTACGCTAGCTGCCTTGTATTATACTTATGTCGAACGAAAACGTGAGTTGAAACACGGAAACCTTACCGTTTTCATTGTTTTTGTTTTTTTTGTTTTTTATTTTACCCGTTTTCTCGCTTCCTGTGAGAATACAAGGTCAGTGGTTCTAATAGACATAGTATTGCCACTGATTTCTTTTTATTTGATATATAATATCATGGTTGAACTGTATTGTCAGTTTGAATTTTATACTTTATTTGTTATTAACTATATAATGTTGTTAAGTATTTAAACATGAATATTTTAATATTTTTGCAGTAATCGATTACGTATTTTCAATACTACTGCGAAAATTACACGGTAGTGTATTTTAAATCTATTAAAAAAAATATTTGGATTTGTAATCAAATATTTGTTCTAAATACTTATGAAATTATTTTTCATAAAATATTCAAATAAATTTCTTCGTATTAAATGTTGAAAGTTGGATTTAAAATTTTAACTTATACTGGTATTAAATTAGTGTTATACCGTAAAAATAAAACTTTAAAGTAACATTACTCACATAATATTATGTAAAAAAAACAAAGTATTTGAAATTATTTTTAAATATTTTAAAGTAGTGGGAATTTTTATTTGTATTCAAATAATTTTTTTTTTTATTTAGGTATTCGATACCTGCTCAAATATCTGTATTTGTACTCATAACACATTTATAAAGTATATTTTAATATTTTATGCAAGTGCTTATTCGATTTTGATTTTATTTCAAAAAATAAATTTAAAACATCGCGAACTTTTGGCGATATAATTTCACCTTTATACAAAAAAAATAAATAAATAGCCTATATATAGGACCCTCTTAAATAATGGCCGTCCTCGTCGATTCTGTGCAATAAATGTATATTTATACGTACAACAGTTCAATTTATTAAACCATCAGACAAGAAGAAGAATTTTTTTTTTTTTATTACGAACTTTGGAGTCGTGAAATTATTTATGCACGCGCACGATGTTTAGTGCTGCAGTTTTTTCTTCGAAACGTCAAAGTACATATAAATTGAATTAGCCGCTTTTGGATATATTCCTTACTGTGTTCGCTGTATACACATAGTGCTGTATTTGCTAAAATAAAACTCAAACGTTCAGTAAAAAGCAACATAAATTTTACGGCTAAAGTTTAAAACTATTAGGTGAGGTCGTCGTACGCCACTATTATACCATATCATGTATATATATGTATACACAAAATCTGCGCGCGTCCATTTGTCACGAAAACGAGTGCACTATGACGCTGGACGCCGAATTCGGCGGGTAAAATATAGAGGAATTAACCCTGCCCCTCTCAACACCGTCACTTCCACCTACGGTAAACCGAAACAACTTTTCAAAGGCTATAATATAGGTAGATATATGGTATATAAGATCTAAACACCGCGCGCAGATTATAAAATGGCGGCCGAAAGTCGTACAGTCGTCGTCTTTCCCACGACCAATTTTACCTATAGGACGTCATAATATTATTACATGATGGTATACCTACATGAACCTACTTAATGTACTTACGTTTTAAATCGGAAACACAATTTTTTTCCCCGTAATCATATTTTCCATTAAAATGCATTGTACCTTAAACTGCAAATAAGTAGCGAGGTGCAGAACATGTTATAAATAATATTTATTTTATGGACAAAATAAATCAGGATTTAACAAGTACAGAAAAAATAATGTAAATAAATAATATTTAATCTGTGTACCTACTAAGACTAAACATATTACAAATGTAGTTTTTCTTCAACTGTGTGTTTTTTAAATTTAAAATACAAAGTACAAATTCCATTTGTATTCTACCAAAAAAAAAATATGTTATAATATATTTTAAATATTATGATGTTCACAAATAAAAAAGATACGGACATAGTTCGCACGGTGGGTGGGCCACTGTTATAGGTGACAAGTTGGTAAGGTAATATATAGAGGGGAATATAATGTATGACTGTACGCAACGCCCAATCTTTGCCGAAGAAAAACGAATCTGAGCGGAGTTCGGTTATACATGTAATGAAAGGCTGTAATACTTACGATTTTAAAATCATAAATTTCGTACATTTTCCTAGGTCTTTACTCGGTTTTTACCAGTTTTTCCCATTTGTTATGAAAACAGTTAGCAAATCAAAAAAATATCATCCATAGGGTACTATCCCAATCAGATTTCTTTTCAGAAAAAGTGCTATATTTGAAAATCGGAACAAAATTTCTGATATAAAAGTTGTCCACAGAAAACCAATTCATTCCTCGCTTTGGATTTAAAAAACAATTTTTCACGACAACAACGATTAGTTAAAAAGATTAAAACTTTTTTTCATTTATTTAGATTTTGTAAAAACAATTAATCTCGACAATTAAAGGCAGGAAACATTAATTGGGGATAAAATAATCAATAAGATAGAAAAACCTTAATTGTTAAAAAAATAAAAGATCGGTATATATATAAATTTGGATGTTGCTCGGAAAGAATGTGTTAAATAAAATCTTAATAGAAACAATAAATAAAGAAAACTGGTTACCAATTATAACCTAATTTTTAATCTTTTAATGTTTTTTAACCTAAAGAACCAGTTTTTTCTCACTTTCTCGAATATCATTAAGAATTTAAAAAACATGATGTTTTAAAAATAACAACTAGAGTCAAAATGTAGTAAAAAAGGTCTCTTGTCATTTTTTGATTGGAACAAACTTTCTAGGAGAAAAGTTGTTTTCAGACAGAAAAAAACATTATAGGTAGTGAAACCAACAGGTACCTCACTTCACTCAGAATCTAAAATTGAAAGTATTCTATGTTAAATAATAATATATATATATATATATATATATTTATGTATTTCTTCATTTATATTTGAATAAAAGTAAACTAAATCAAACTGCCACAGTAAATTCTAATAATAATATTATAATAATTTTACAATCGTAGTACTCAAGAAAGCCAATTCATATTTATTTATTCGTTTTTGATTCGTTGAATTGACTAGATTTCTAGATGTTTATGAACATCAAATGTAAACATTTAAGTTTATATGAGTTGAATGAAAACATAAACTAGACAAATTAATTAATTATATTGATAAAAAAAAAAAAATTTAAAACTAAGCGTTTTAACTAGTAAATGACCACCATCGAAAACAAACGAGAATTGAATAAAGTCAAGTATACGGTAACTTTTCTATTTGAAATTTTGCAGATTTCCACGTATTTAAAATTCGTCAAAAGGTTAAAAGATAAAAAGGTGTCATATTTATAATATTTTGAACTATAGTATACCCTCTTCGAGTTTCAGAGATTTTTACTACGTAGGAACATATTAATTCACCGTTTTTGGGTAAGATAACATTCGGATTATGCCAAAAAAAATACTACGAATAGCCGTTTACATAGTCAAAATCTAATATTCGTTATTTCAAGATATCCTGTCATGGACCACATCATCCCATAAATCGAACACACGTTCATTCCACCAAGCACCCAAATCCAGGACGTTTGACCGTTTAAGTACAACAACAGTGTTAGAATTCGAGTATCGGGTAACCCTGTACAGCAATCGTCTGACAAGCGAGAAACTCGAGTTCAAGTCCTGGTCCGGCCGCCTGATTTTTAGCACAATAGGTATTTTCCCGATGGCCGCGCAATCCACACAAACCAAAATGCGAAAAAATCGCATTAAGTATTATCCCGTGACAGCCGCGGAGATAAACTGAAATAAAATACATGTAGCTTAGCTATCATGATAACAAAAAAAAAAAAACAACCGGTATTATATTGTAAATATGCGTACTACAGCCGAGTGCTGACAGTCGTCTGCAGTGATTTTGACATATTATATCAAAAGCGTCGACGAAGGACCGTATAGGTATATACACTTCTCATAAAATGTATGCTGACATTATCTTATAAATAATATTGACGTTTAACGTACGGGGATTTTGGTCAATAATAATAATAAGAAAACAGAAGAAAAAACCGCCAGAGTAAAAATTATGATACTCGATTTTTAAATAAATAAAAAAAATGTACTCCGATACCGAACAATTTAGATATTATAATATTATTATATTGTGTTCGGTATTCGGTTTGGAATTTTGAAACTAAGTAGGTACCTCTATAACAATAAAATATTGATCGGTAAAAAGCAAAGCGGGCTGAAATTCCGGAAAAAAAAAAAAAAAACAACTGTATGGTATGATAATATTACATTTATACCGATAATAAATTCTTTCGTTTTGAATTTAACGCAGATACGCGTATAATTTATTTACGAGTATACTAAAAATAACGTAGAAAATATTTGAAACGGATTAACGGGTACGGAATGTTTTTTATTTTTAGTTTCAATTATTAAGAATTAATAATTCACTGAGAATTCACCGTGAAATGAATTTATAACATTATAATATTTTGACATCGATTGAGCAATAAAGAATTTTAATCAAACGGATTTTACTGAGAAACCCGTCGAATCATTCATACAATTATATCTTCTAAGATTAAAAGTATACGATATGCCCAATTCACAATTATAATGGGGCGGATTCAGAAGACGGCATGTTCCTAGGTAAAAAAAAACTCCAGGGGTCTCGGTTTTTGCCACAGTATATTATTATGTTCTTTATTCATTTATTTTTCCGTTGATGATCTTTACTGAAAATTGTACTGGATCTTAATATTGTGTTTTATTTTTATTTTGTTAAATTATTCTTGGTAATCATTGTTGAGAATTTTAAATTCTGAGTAGAGTGAAGAAGCCTATGGTTTTACAGAGAGGTTTACTTTTTTTTTTGTTTTTGTGGACAACTTTTCAACCAGAAATTTTACTCCGATTTATAAGTATAGCAATTTTTTCTGAAAGTAAATCGAACTGGGGAAGTACTTAAAAGAGGTCATTTTTTGTTTTTAGTTTTTCCTTTAGTTTTCCTAATAAATGGGAAAAAACGGCTGTAGCCAATAAGCGCAAAATATGACCCAATCGCAACCCAAAAGCGTAAAAATCAATATTTCATAAGCTCAAAAAAAAAATACCTTTTTAACAAATCATAAGTGCAAATAAATTTTACAAAAATAAAGTGTATTTTACTGAAAATCATATAAGCAGTTATTATTTATTGATATTAGGATTTTAGCGATTATAAAATGAATAAAAAAATTTGAAATTTAAATTACATATTATTAGCATAATAATATTATGATGAACACCTTAATACCTACTAAATTTGAAATTTGAAGCCCATAGTTTTCAAATAGTCCAATCTGGTAATGTTTTTTTAATGTATATGTTCCGTGCTTTTATATCAGAGTTGATTTTAGAGCTGCGTTTTATTGTTTTCGTCCATTTGATTGCATTTTTAAGTAAACTTCTGCCTGGTGTTGTTCAAGCACTTTGAGAAAATTAATAATAGATGAGTATGGGTTATAAGATTGATCTTTCAAATAACCATATGATTCTGGAATATTGGTAGACCTTGGCTCTTTCGAAGGTGACTCAGCCCAGAGGCGTGGTGGAAATCTACTGTCATTTTCAATACAATTTGCCAAAATATAATCAGAAATCGCTAATATCTTATAATTTTTAGGAAAAATAGAAAAAAATGTATAAAACCCTTAAGGTATTTTAATAGAAAGTAAAAAAGTTAATCCAAAAAAATACTTCAACCCATTCGAAATGTCCGATTCATTTTTGTCGTATTGAATTTTAAATCCCAATTTTCCAATTTGTCTGTACCGAGCTTGTCCTAGGGGAAACCGAAAACATTTAATTTGTGCATTTGGAAAAATATGCAAAACGCTATTATGAGCAGATAATTCAAAATCCAGAAGTATATTTTGAGGTTTTAATTATTTACTACATAATGTTTTTATTAAATGCCATATTTGGTATGTTAGTTGTTTTGGATAGCAACAAACAATACACCACTCGAACGTACATTAATTTATGTAGAACATGAATTGTATAAAGTTGCTCAAAATGACCGGAACAAACATAAAATGAACCATTGCCTAAAATAGTAGACTGTTATTGACTAAATATTCTAAATTACTCTTGGTCGTGAAAATTACAATTGTTGACTCTTCATCTACATGGCAAAATGTTTTATTACGTTGTGTGGTTAAACTATTGATTTTGAACTGTTGGATGAGTTCGTTTATTGAAGTAGGTGCTACAGGAATTATTTTCCGACGTTCTCTATATACGGATTTTTTTTTACTAGATATATCATCATGTAATAGTTTTGTATTTCCAACTTCCATCAGTTCACGACGAACATTTTATTTGGTCGCTCAGAAATACATTCAGTCGCCATTCGTTTATTATTATTTCCTTAATAGTTATTTGTCGCTGAATATCCCGATTTTCTGCAATATTGTGTTTATGAAATATATTTCCGTTGTCTGTGAATGCTCAGGCGTAAAAATTAAATTTGCAAGTTCAAGGCTTTTGAAAATTGCATCCGCCTCACCCGACTTCGGTCTAGTTCGGAAATGCGTACAAACGGTACTCAGAATCGCATAGCTTCGGTATGCTGTTTTCGTGGCATTTTCAGTTCTGAGTATGTACAACAAAGAAGCTTTCAGTTTCACAATTATTTGTTGTTTTTTTTCTCAGAAAACACTTTTATAGTTAGTACAAATTTTAAGCTTGTTCCTTGCAATCTGAGTATAAGAAAAAGAAAAAAAAAATTACACACGGACAAACGGATTGTGATTTTTACAAAATAAAACAATAATTTATAATAGATTATATTACATTAGACAATTTGTCGATCCGTAGCTAATGTAATATAATATTAGCCGGCGTATCAATGTATTTATTCGTTTATATCGATTTGTTGCCGGTTTCCGATATTACATTTTATGTATAATACGCAACACTATATTATTCGATTTCGTATACGAATTTTCAGTTTTTACTGTAACGTAATGTTTTAACGGACGTTATTTATTGTAACGAAATTTGTAACGAGTATATTATAACTTTTCGATCTAATCCAACCGGGATTTAAAACGATCGAAATAATAAATTCCGAACGCGCGGAATTATAAAATATTATAATACTAAATACTGCGGCTATTGTATGTATATGGTGTGTTGTTCCGTATATATTTATATATATATATAGTAATAATATAATAAATCACGTGGCGGTCGTATATTTTATATTTTTTTTCACGCTTTTTTTCGTGCACGCGTGTCGGTTGTTGTTGTTGTTTTTTTTTATTTTTCGTTAATAAATATTATCCCCGAAATTTCGTCCGGTTGAAAAAATACCACGGACGATAGCCTAGCAAAAATCTGTAAAGAAAATGATTATAGATAAATAATATAGACAGATTATAGAGGTATATATGTAGGTAGATGAAGATAATAATATTATAAACCATATTTACATAAAATGTTTGCGAAATTTTGTGTCGTTTCCGGCGACCGCTATATTGGGAATTATCTTAAGTGTCTGCGGGGAGCTGGAGAATAAATTGCCCCTGCAGATAAATACGAGCTATTTGCACCCGGGGAACGAGAGTACGAGGAACGAATAAGTAATTCAAGGAACCCCATAAGGGGTAGGTATAGAGACATACCTACGGAACGATCAAAATATTCCTAAGGCGTACGAGGAAATTCTGGAGTTCACAATACGCGGTCTTTGTCGGCGTTATGCAGATTTCCAAAGGTCAAATGGATTTACCGAGAGAAAACGGATTAATATAATATACTATTATATTTCGTGTATCTGCATTTAGAATATTCAATTATTATCGACATATTTGCTGGTACATATTTCAAATCTTCTACGATTTTGCGCAATTTGACAATTATTTTCATTATTTTAACAGCCGTCTTAAATACAATACTTTCCCACCGATTTACTGGTCCGATACCCATTTAGAAGGAAATTGGTACAGCCAGTTTTACGGACGAAAATAAATTTGCGGGAATAGGGATAACTCATTGTTGACATAATATTGTCCTTCAGGCTATGTATATTGTTATTATAATTGATAGGTGACTATATTCTCTAGACTGCATTTATCTATGATAATTCATAATTCATTCGATTTAAAATAATGATATAAAAAATTTTTATTTGGTACAACATAGTTAAAAAGTACTATACAGTTTCATTAGAAAATATTGACAAACAGAGATCAATGAGCCCCGTAGAAATTCTTCCTCCTTTAAAAAAAAAAAAAAAAAAATTATTACAATAATCATTGAAGTCGAACCATTCTACGAAGCATTAGCAGTTTTTCCCGTAAGCCATATAATTGGGCCAAAAAACGCCTTGACACAATCGAAGCCCCTTAAAGTGAAAAATAGGAGAATTTTTCAGTAAAACCAATGGGTATAATATTTTTCACTACATTCAGTCTATAAATAATAATGACTACCGAAGTATCCGTGTGTAATGTATACACTGTACATAGATTACACACTTATCATAACACTCCGGGCGATGCATTCATTCAATTATTCGTTCATTTATTTATATATTTATTTACTATATGTATAATGTATATTGGTATACATTAATTACCTACTTAATATTACACCCTAAGTTTTTATTTGACATTTCGGTCGGATTTTTTCGTTACGTTTTTCCTATTCAAATGATAAATTAATCGACATTTGTATGTTTAAATTTAACGTCGACATCGAAATACCTGTACCTACAAGTTGTCTATTCGCCGCGAGCGTTTCTATTTAAATTTTAAATACAATTCAAGAGAATACTGCTGTTTTATTCCGTACGTCCGTATATTGTATCGACTGAATAACTAATCGTGTTACATTCAAAAAAAAATATTGCGAGTGCTTTAACTATATTATTATAATGTTACGTATACGACGTTTGAGTACTCTATAAAAACGTCGCGTCACGCAATATATTGAAAAGCAGACGCTACCGTTGTTTAAAATTTAATTTTTGCCGTTCTTCCATTATAGATTGTATCTTTAAAAGTTAATTTATTTTCAAGTAGGTTCATCGTGGTTTCTTTTTAATTTTTCTTGAATATTATAATACTTAACTTTGAAAGTATTGTCGGTTTTTTTTTTTTTTTTTTTTTAATATTAATAATTACCTATTGATTTTATCGATGGTAATAGGAGCCCAGTCATTTTTCCAATGTCGAGGACGGAATTAAAACATTACAATTACAAGAAGAAAAAAAAACCATCTACTCCTTCATTGTTTAGGAACGATACAATACGGTACGATTATTTGTCCTTTTACCCTTTGGGGTGTTCATATTAATAAAAAAAATCAAAATAAAATAAGATACCTAGACACCTCGGTGGGGTAACGACCTGAGGTAATCGTTATATTTGCATTATATTTTATATATGTATGTTATTGCTTGAGCACGTTTTTGAGAAGAGCACGTGAGGAGACTGTAAAATATAGAATTAAATTTAGTTGGATGAAGAGGAGAAAAGAATCAGGTATTCCTTGTGATAAAAATATTTCCATTAGACTGAAGGTAAATTTCACAAGACTGTTGTGAGGCCAGTGACGTTCAACATGCAACATATTGGACAGTAGGCAGAACAATGGTGCAGGAAATGAGTACAGTGGAGATTTGAATACTTAAATGAGTGCAAAGTGGAGCCACTCGAGGGGAAAAAATATGGCATAATATTTTATGGGAGTAAAATATTCAGAACTGTTTCGGTAATAGGCTGAGGTGGTTAGGTCATGACGTGTTCAACACAGAATTGTTCAGATATTAAACGAGTAGTTTTATAAATACGTATGAATGAAAAGAGAAGGAAATGGAAACTGAAAAGAAGATGGTTAGACATGATTAGGAGTAATTCAAGGACTAATGGGATTATGTGGAAAACCGTGTTAAGAGGAGCATTAAGAAAACCAGTATTGTAGCCATAATTTTGATTTCGGGAGGGGGTTAAATACGTTTTTGCTTGTTACATGGGTGAAAATGACAAGGAGTGTTTAATTAAAACGTTATATATAATTTATCGATGTGCACAATAATGTAACGCTTTAAACGAAAATTTATATAAAAATAATTTAATACTGAAAGAATAATATAATATGTACTTCGGCATAACTTGTAACTATATTGAATGTTCTCCAACAGCTGGGTTTTCATTTTGAACAAAAGCAGCAATTGTATAATTTCCATTAATATCTTATTTTTGATTGATTTTGATATTTTCAATTGAGTTAATTTCCTTGCGTAATGTTCCTTCTTAAATCGTTTACATACGGTTAAGTGGAGAAATCACAATTTGTCAGGAGTGGAAGAAATATGTAGTTAATACTTAGAATACTATGCGTACATAATCACGGCCAATGGGGAAAACTAAAGTCCCTTGCTCTTCCCCCTACTTCTCTGATTATAACCAATACGAAAGAGAAAAAAAGAAGAATCGTGTACATTTTTAATAAAATACTTGATATAGGTAGTCGTATTTTGAAACGAGAGTAAAATCGGAAGGAAAACCGAAAACTGTTTACTACATAATAATATGAACCCGGTTTAAATATAATATACACAGTTAAGTTCGCAAGTAGTTTTATCGTAACAATAACCGTCAAATTGCGCGTTTTACGGAGGTTATAAGTAAAAACCATTGGTTTGATATTAAGAAGTAAGTTTTCTGCGTATCCGTTAAAACTAACGGTTTTCAGTTTATTCGGTCATAAATAAAAAATTATTTTTAGGTATATATTACGATGCCGTAGAATTAAGTGTCTATTAACATCCGTTTATATGAGTTCAATATGCAGTTAAATCGAACCGAATCGACACTATCGTACAGATTAAACTCATATAACGATCGCCTCGAAACGGACACACGTAAAATTATAACTACGAAATGTTAAAAAAAAAAACGAAAATTCTCTGACGTTTAACCGTAATCCGATAACAATTATATATATCAAAAAATATATTATTTGAAAAACTCACAGCCATATTGAGGGAGAATAACAAGGATATATTATAGCATAGACAAATTTAGTAGTTTTAAATTTTCTACAATTATCTCATTAATAATAGTATAACACAAATAGTTACAATTTCAAACAAATCTGATACTGCTGATAGTTATGTCACTATTATATGTGAGAACTTTAGAAGGCAGGATACATATGTCCGTCAAGTTGACACCGGCACATTATGTTAGGACTCTAAAATTAGTATTAATATTTTGCTAGGAAATTGCTAGATTTTGCTAGGACCTCGATCACCTTCAGGGGAGGTTTCAAATTTGACCTTAACACCGGCTTATTGTCCGATTTCAAAAAAAAATATGCCAATATAACATTCCGAAGATACCTGGTTACTGTGCTGAACCAATAGAGTAATATTGTACTCTGTGGCCGAACCATTGAACAAACTGTATTTGGAACGTGATATGCTAACTTTAATCAGGGTGGAGTGGCCTGTCTAGAAATGGGAATTTTAATGTCAAATTGTAGACGAAATTCGTTTTAGTAAAAAGTAATGACAAACAAATCTAGTTTCTGGTCCATAAAAATTTGTTTCAGTATATATTTATTTTATTATTATATGACAAATATATTTTTAAAAATGTAATATTCCTCTCAGAATCGTTTATCGTTAACAATAACTAATCTTTCTTTAAATTCCTCTCTATTCATCTTTATCTTCCTACCACCCCAACTTCTCATCGTCCACCCACCGTGCGAAATACGTGCGTTTTTTTTTTCTACTGTTAACAACTTCTCTAACAGAATTCTTGCTCTGACGTACAAAGTGTAGCATCAAATTTAAAAAATTTAACACGCGATACATTGTAACCACTATTAAACAAATTTCATTTTCATCGATATAATAAAGAAATTATCTTAATTATATCATTATTGTTATTATTTCTAAAACCTCAGTACTGACAATACTGATCATTATATACCTATTTTCAATATTAGTATTTAATCAGTATTTTGTCCTTTTATTATTATCAATACCTATTACCAAGTTAAATTTCATTTGCTTTACAATCGGTTTAAAATATGAAACCTTCCCCAGAGACGATAGGGGTCCTAACAAAATCCAAAAATGCTATAGCAAATTCTAGCAAATTCATCTGAATATTTTGTCATACTTTTTTATGGAATCAGGCAATGTGCCCGTGTAGCCACAAAAATGACACCGGCATATTTGTTTGTGGATTTCCGAAGTTTATGGGTCCTAGCAAAGTCCAAAAATGCCCTAGCAAAATTTAGCAAATTCCTAGCAAAATATTTATATTAGTTGTAGAGTTCTAGCATAATGTGCCGATGCCAACTTGACAGACATAGGATACATAAAGTTATATATAATTTATATTTGTATGCGACAATGAATCATTTTAAATGGTATAGGATTGTGAGTAAGGTTCGTTTAAATATTTTTTAAACGTCGTGATTTTTTTAGATCGTACGTGACGTATCAATATTATCTCTATCATACCTATCGCATGTGTTTATTAATATACCGAATCGAAATTAAAAAAAATATTTAGTGAAAATACACACGTTTATTTCATCCGTTTATAATTGGCCATCATTTAATATGGAGTTTATATGATCATTTACTGAATTTGTACGGGTCTATGGGACAATTTTCAGTAATATTGTAAATTAGTAGACATGTTTATCGTTATTCGTTAAACAGTTTTATTATATTAAAAACGAGTAATGATGAAGATTATAATATTGTATTATTTTTGAAAAGTACCTCGCTCTAGACTTAGTAGTAATATAGTTAAAATTTAAACTGCAACTTTTTCGATTGACATGAGTCGAAAACTAATGTCCTACCAATTATGCAAATGTTCATACAAATTTTACAGGTACTCATTAAGGTACTTAACGAAACACTAAATGACAGCTAACATAAAACTATGAATTTCAAATACTGGATAAACGATCGTATGATTTATCCATAAATTATGTACACCAATACTTTTTGACGCATTGACTAAGATTTTACACGGGAAGCAATTTTCCGGGATCGTCTATTAGAACAGCATTTACACTTGAGTGAAAAAAAACGAAATAGGCAGTGAATCGTTATGGGGTTTCGCGTTTAGAGGTATACTCTTTTGATGGTTAAGTATATAAGTATTTAAATTTCGTAATTGGAATTTTCTTGAAGATTATATACAGTTTATCGTGACTTTGCTGTTACTTAAACATTATAGTAGGGAAAAAAAAGGCAATTTACTCGGGTAAAACGACACTGCAATATCCAATCTTATTATTCTCCGCGAACTTTTATTATTATTATTTTTATTTTTTTTTTTGTGCGTGCGTTTATTTGTGCATTTAAATTTTAATGACTATATCGGTTAACTCGTATACTACTGGCGAGTACCTGTTTAAATAAAACTCCATTTTTTTTTTTTTTTTTTTTTTTTATGTAATTTCATCTATAAAACCGAGTTTTAATATTATGACGGCTTTTCGCACAGGAAATTTAAAATCAATAAAATAAAAGAAACCTAGATGTACTTCGCGCCATTGGTAAGCCATTATGATACGAACAAATTTTAAAAAGGTATGTATGGAATAATTAAATTTATATACTACGAAAGCAAATATAAATCATTGCTTTAAAAAAAAAAAAGATATCTTTGTAGTTTTGTTTTCGCTTTACTCAATCAATAACGTACTTCCATATGATATTTTTATTTTTTTAAGTTGTTTGTTGTGTATGTACCAACTTTTTTGTAGCGGACTCGACAGCAGTGTCAGAAAATTACGTGATTTTAGTAGGTATATAATTAATGCTGTTGATACCGTGCTTTGATTATTTTTTTTAAAGAAAACCCATTATTTTTTCCGCTTAAATTGTTGATGTCGTCAAAGCCTGCAATAAAATAAAAATTTTAATTTAAAAAAAAAAAAATTGTATATTTATATTTTCACTTTATTGGTCAAATACGGTTTTAGTATATTATTATTAAAATTGTTATTATATATACTGTACAACAGGGGTGGCCAAAATTTTATTGGCAGGTAGATATATTAAGAATATATATTTTCTTTTGAGGATCGACTTCCATAGAAAAAAAAAAGTGCAATTATTAACTAGCTAATAATTATTAATAATAAACATACGTGTTCAAATAATTAAACTGAAATGCATATTTTTCTTCTCATTCGCCGGATCTCAATTATTTAGGGTCAGCCACCTCGTCCTAAATTTCCATTTGACCCAATCCCCCAACTCATTGTCGTTTCATGTGCTGTATAATATTTTAATTCGTAGTTTTCAGACGAATTCTTTTTCGTAATATTTCTAAATGTAACTATACATACGTGTGTAATAAAACATTTTAATTTGTAATAAATTTCGAGTAAATGTAAAGATATTTGAAAATTTTTTATTTAAATTATTAAAATTAAAAGGTATCGAAACACTGAAAGTCAAAAAAAAAAAAAAAAAAATGATATTTTCGATAAACGGATTAATTTTTATATTTTTATTAGCATAATATAGGACCTAAATAATAATATAATATTTGATGTTTTACATTATGTTTTGAACTGTAAATATCGTATAACGGTTTATAGTTATAC
Source organism: Cinara cedri (assembly GCA_902439185.1). Taxonomy (NCBI): domain Eukaryota; kingdom Metazoa; phylum Arthropoda; class Insecta; order Hemiptera; family Aphididae; genus Cinara; species Cinara cedri. The sequence goes on from CABPRJ010000949.1 coordinate 1,656,418, forward strand.
ATTATTGCAAGGTTTATTGAACGTTTTTTTTTTTTTATATATATATATACGCAGGAACATATTATTATTACGTTTTTTTTATTATTATTGTAATTTTTTTTTAAGTATTTTTAATATACCTCTAACATCCTTTTTGTTTATAAATAAAACAATTACTTTAAAGCGGATCAATAATTTTAATACCTATTACCAATAAAACGTATACTTTATCAAATAACTATATGTTTACTATAATAATTGTAATAGTTTTACTGTGATGGGTATTTTTTTTTCTTCTGATTTTAAATACTTTTCAACCACGAAATCTTACTTCGATCGCCACATTAGAGTTGGTCCACTGGGTGGTTTCAGGTAAAAATTGTGTCTAGTCAGCGCACGAGATCATATTTTTGGTTTTACTTGTGATTTTCTTAATGATTAAAAAAATACGGATAAACGGTAATATTTCTAGGAATACAATATTATTTTCGATTTTGTTTTTTTTTCTTCAGAATCGCAGAGACCTGCAATATTTACAGAATATCTACACTTTATAAAATGGTAATTTTTTTTTTACATAATAGGTCATTCTTATAGCACTAAACAAATTTCGAAAATCTAAGATCTTAATTTATTTTATAAACGGTAAAAATTCAACATTTTTTATTTCGATTTATGTGAAAAAAATTTGTTTGCCTCTAATAAAATTACTAAATATTTGATACAAAAACAAAATTGTAATTTATTTCGTACTTGAAAATTAATATAATTTTTAATAAAAGTTTATCAAACATGATTAACAAAAACTACGCTCAGAATAATTTTTTTTATATATATATTTATGTATTCGATTATACTTTATCGAGTAAAATTTACTGGATTTTTGAAAACTTGGATACTAAATCTATAATATTAAAATTTAAAACCTTTTTTTTTTTATTTTATTAAAATAATTTTCATTTTTGGCAATACTGTTTTTGCTTTTGATTGTTCAATAGAATAATAAAAAATAATCAAATCATTTCAACAGAACCGGTAGGTACCCACAGCCGGATTGAGGGGGAAAATGCTAAGAGAGCTATAGCCAAAGGCACCTCGAAAAAAGGGTTCCCCAGAGAAAATAATTGCAATAGTAATATTTCACCATAATAATTGCATATTATACATTGCATGTAATGCACATTGACCATTTTGATAAAAGAGCTTTGACCTGTGTACTGTTTTTGTACGTGAGAAGTTTTGAAATTAAGGACACATATACAGTTTTAATCTATGATTTTATGTATTAGAATAACGTAGTTCTTACGAAAATCGTAAAAAAATAAAATGTCTATTATAAAATATATTTTGTGAAAATATCAGGTCTCTAAGATTACGTTTGAACGGATAATGAAAAAAAAAAAAATTCATTTCCGTAAACGTAACAGACGGAAAAAAATAAAAATAAAAATACCATGCGTTATAAAAAAACTCAATATAGCCTCTCCTGCGTTTAAATTTTAAAAAAAAAATGAATATAAACACCTGCCACATTTAAAAACGACTAAGTATACTATATAATTACACTAGGTGTAAAAAAACCTTCTTTTTTTTTTGTAAAATTAGAACACCCAAGAATGGGTTGGCGGTTAGCCCCTGGCCACTACTAATTTCATTAATCTGGTTCCGCAGTAAGGTACACACCTACCATTAAATTAACAATCGTTATTATGTAATCAAGTTAACGTTTAATATCAGCTAAAAATGTGTTCCGTCCAAAATGGATTGTTTGGTACAATTCGATTAAGACAATAATATTTTGAACCTACTTACGACGTGGGTAATATTTTTATAATAATATTATAGTGTTTATCGAACGATCGAAATTGATAATGTAGGGACTTAAATGGGCCACGATACGGATTGCGGAGGGCAAAGTTGTCAGCCGAATCCTTGACATTTTTAAGAAGATATTATGTAAAGAGTCGACGTGTAATAGGCGTTATGACTGGTAATCTAAACGAATTTCGCTTCGAATCGTTTTTCGTTGGCAATGACTTATCGTTGCTTACAAATATGAATTAAATAACTTTATGTGTACTACCTTCCTCACCGTCCACCTACAAAAGTGGTCACACTCGTCCCCAGTATCATCTCTCTCTATCTTCTCCCTCGTAGAACACTTTTTCAGTTAGTACAAAAGATGTTATAAATTATTCGCATTGTACTTAAAAGACCCTGAATTTTTACTCACTAGTGTTCAATTTAAAAGCAGTTTTTAGATTTCCAGCGGTTTTATTTCTTAAGTTATAAAAAATGCCGACAACATCAATGATAACTATCGATAAATCGGTTTTATTTTCGTTGATTTCTGCAAGGTTACCTGGCTATGAAAAACAAAACTAATAGGTCCTAGGTCTTCGAACGCAAAATCGTTGTTTGATTATAAAGATGCCAGTAATGCGACTATTCTGAAGACGGACCCGGCAAAAAAATAATCCAATATCAATCGAGTTACTAATAACGTCTTCGTTGGCTCTAAACGAGCATGTCGTGTAAAAACGAGACGTTTGACGAAAAGAATGTCCGATAAACAATCGAAGATGGAAAAACAAACGGAGAAACGAATGTTCGTTTCTGTGGTTTGTTCGTTGCACTCCGAGTTTACGTGCGGTTTTTCGCTTTCGCCGTCGAACGATTTTCTTGATTTTAGTCACCTAAGGCGGCAATTTTCCGCGGGCCTACAAGCGATAAACGCGTCGAATACGCCCCCGCTTTTCGACGAATAACTCGCGGCTATTGTGCAGATGCACGTGTAAGTTCGCTCTCGAAACATCGCGGTCCCGATAACCGACGGCCGCATCTCTCGTCCGTCGTACGGGTACGAGTCGACTACACACAAAACGATAATATATTTTAACGCTCGTGCACCCGACTAGATTTATCGGCTTGTTGACATAACCGCAGGTTTTAAACTCATAATATATAATTCGCGCGATTTTCAACGCCGCCACACTTGTTCCCGTTCCACTGTATACACATATATTATTTCTTCTGCTTAAACTTACAGGAGCTCCACCTCCTCTTCCCCGCGCCTTTCCTCGTTCGCCCCTTGCTCGACGCTCGTACGTTTTAATTGTCAAGTATCGAACTTTGGCCATTTGGCGGCGGGTTTATTGTTCCGCGGCTATTACCGCCCGCGACCGCGTGGCCACACAATAGACGCGAACGTTTCTTATTGTTTTATACACGCGCGCGCCGCCGGAAAATATAATAACGACGACGGCGACGGCGAGGACGACGAGGACGACGACGACACGAGAAATGGTTCCCCGCGCGTCGCCTTCACCGCCACAGCCGCCGCCACCGTTACAATTGACGAAAAAGCTTCGCGAGCCAGGAAACGCTAAAACTTCGTTAATTACTCATCGTACATCGTGATGATGATAATAATAATATGCTGCCGTGACGGAGACCGGTCGGCATCGGGGAGCAGACAAGGTCTAGGGTACCTATAATACGGTATTATTATAAATACAAGCCGATTCATTTAACGTACAACGCTCACTGTTTCGCGAAATAGTAGCATTTTTTCGACAAAATGGCTGTTATTCGACACTTGAAAAAACAAGCGGCTCTATAATGCTATAATACGGTTATGTTTTTGTCACCTTAATTTTCGGGAGTGAAACGACTGGCTACTTTTTATTTTCAAATGACAACCTACAAATTACGGGTTCCCTAAATACATGAGGCATGAGTTTAAATAAATTTCGGTGTTGAAATTTTGATTTCCGTCTTCCCGTTGACGAGATAATCCACTTTTAAGTTTTGCTTGGGAGATTAGTGTGACAACACGACTCACGGCGTTTTGATAGTGCTCTACTCCTAAAAAGTGGAATCTCGTCAACGGGTAGACGAAAATCGAAAATGTATGTAACCAAAAAATAATGGAGACAAAAATTAGCGGAAATGTTTTGGAGTGGTTTTTTTTTTTTAAAATTGTCAAAAAAATTAGTTTTGAAGAACGCCAATATTTGAAGAATACAGGGGAAAAACAGAAAAGTCATTTTTTATCAACCTGAGAAAGACATGTTTTTAATTTCAAAACGTATCAATTTTTTGTTTAAAAAGTAAAACGTTCGGATTAAATTAAATGCTTACCTCAGAAATATAGTAACCACAATACAATAATGTCATTTTATATTATTGTCAACGTGGCTATATATTTATAAAACTCAGTAAGTCACAATTTACAAATTTGACAGCGGAGCCATATTAGTAATAATTTTTTTAACACAAGACTATATGGGATCTTGAAATTGTAAAGATTAATTTCAGAGAGACTTTAAATATTTCCTTGATAATAATGCAAAGTTGCACATACTTCGTATTAAGAATAAACAGCCGAACCGTCTTTCTTAGCCACGTATTAACCCAACACTCATCTAACTGGTTCTGATCAGTTTCAGTTGACTCATCTGTTTTGTTTTCCTGTAGTCCTAAACTTCTGGCACTCAATAATTACGATTAATTCAGTGTTTTACCGGCTCGATCGCACAACAATATGCTCGTAATATCACATCAATACAAATTATTTGATACCAATTTCGTCATTTTAGAGAAAAAGTGACTCCGCTAGTTTTTTTCCCTGAACCAACCATTTTGCAAAATAATCAGTGTCTTAAGTTAAATTAACCACCTAGTATATAAATATTATAGGTACAAAACCTGACCCGAAGAGTTTTTGTTTTTCTATTTTTCTCTGTTTCAATTATTATGTGTATTTTGTAAATATTTTGTTTTTTCCATATACACTTGTACTTGGACGTATTTTACATTTCCACTACTTATTGATTATTATTGTGAACATTATTTATCATATTATACGTATACTATAAGTACATAATAATACTAATATTATAGTTTATTGACATATTGTGTCGTCCTCCTACATTAATATTATTTTAATGGAAAAACTAAGTTTACACAAATGTTGTGTCATAATTTTTATAAATAATGGTTCACAGCCTTTAAAGTTTTATTTTTTTCCCGTCGAGTTTCTTTAGTTTATTATTATTATTATTATATTTTTTTTACACGCGGCCACGCAAAAAGTAGCGGGTATAATAAAATTCTTTTTTTTTTTTTAATGTTTTCGGTAGGCATATAGGGAAGAACGAACGAATAAAATAATAATATATTATACCTATATTATTCTGTTTATGTTCACCGCCGACGTCTGTTTCGCCACATTGTGTATACGTATAAGTTGTCGTATACAAACAAAAATACTAAACGCATATTACGGCCACTCGACTGGCTGCAATGTGGACAGGTCAAAAGGGATAAACTATCTCTTTTAAAACGTTTAAACGGCCCGAGCATCAAAGTCAATCCGACATATTATTACGTATATCCTCCCGACCGAATGACGTTTAAAATAAATTCTATTTATTTCTATTTTATTTGCATAATGTATATAAATGCGTATATGTACGTGCATAAATAGGTACCTATAAAATATCCTTTAGCGCATGTATACTTTAATACAACTATATAGCATATCGAATACGAAATGAAACTTTGTATTACCATATTGTATAATATTATTATTACTGTTTTGTTCTTTAATAATTTAAACCTTGTTTATTTGTTTAAATATAATAATATAATACAATATCGTTGTGGATGTTATCCCAGTGAAAAAAGGCTCAAGTCAATTTTGTGTAGTTTTCAATAAAAGCAAATCAAACTTTGAAAATGTCTAAGTTACATTATTTCTAAACAGCTGAATTTCTGAATTCCCTAACTTGAATATGGCATTTTAAATGGCTCAATAATAATATATTATATGACTTAACCTTTTTGTCAAATTAAAAATACTAGCATATAAATTCGTTTATAAAAACGTCGCATAGGCCCGTGATTCGCCAGTTGACGAAATGTATTTAAAATTATGAAGCAAATATAGATAGTAATGTTCTAAATCGATATTTAATGAAGAGAATTTCGAGCAAGAAAATGAAAACGTCACGGATTTCGAAGATGATGTAAAAGGTGCGTTATTTAATAAATATCAATGCAATGTGTGATTTTTTTTTGCGTATACTCATAAACAGTCTATACATCAAATTATAATACTTTGTACATGTAAAGTGATAATGAGTTTAAATTTTTCTCGAGTAAGTTGTGAAGAACGTTTTTCCATACTTAAAAATACAAAAACAAGACTTACTCAATAGTCAACTATTTCTCGTGCCAGATTAGAAGCATTCATGTTTATGAATGAGCGCCGAATATTGGTACCTATGACACTTATATCAATCGTTTAGCTTCTACTGACTGAAGATAATGCTTATTGAGTATTTCTGCTGGTTATACAATGTTTTTAATACTGACAATGTCAAATTTCATGTTTAATATAACTACTTCAAGATAATAACTATAACTACTAGATTTATTATCAAAATAGTTTTAAATTTGTTTGACATTTATTATTATAATGATGTTACACTATTCAATATGTATTAATTTCAATTTAGATTCTTAGTGTAATCATTCAGTTCGTAAACTAACATACCCTATTTCTTACGTCTTCCCAGGTTTCTTACTAACACTATTCTGTATTTCGTATAAGGAGCATAGCCATTATTTATACCAAGTTTGTACAAAAAACAAAATCCAGAGTGGGCAATCCCCTATTCACCCTCGAAAATAATCGTTTGTAATAGCGACGATATAAAAACACTAGAAATCAGACTTGTATTTGTTGTTTTTATTTGTTATAGTTAGATAATTCTAGGTTTTTTTTTACTCTTAGCGTGAAGTTTAAAACTTTAGACTGGTTTGTGATCTGGACACGCAAAAGTTAACATCATGCACGTTTAGGGAAAGGAGAAATATATAAATTGAACGTTTAATAAGAAATAACACTTAAGTAATGGCAATAATTGAAGGCAGAATTGGTGGAATGACGAAAAGGGGAAAAACCAAGGGTACCGTTCATGAAACAATAATTGAGAACACCGAAATAAGTACACATATACAAAGTTTGAAAGAACTACGAGTGACAGAGATAGATGGTGAGAAATATCAATCATTTAAACAAACACAGGGTCGAAAAAAACAATTAATACGCACAGAAGAAAATACGAGGGCAAATTAATATTTTTAATAATTGTCACCTTAAATAAATTAGGTATTAAGTAAAGATACTAATTTTAAAACTACCATTATTATACATACAGTTTGAAATATTCGGTTTTTAAATTTGGAGGAACCAAAAACTGATTTTTTGTTTAACACATATTATTAATCGGTTTAAACCTATTTATTATTGTTTTTCACTGAACAATTTAAAAAAAAAAAAAATGTTTTTGCCTCTCCTAATAATTTTGCATTTGGCGGATATGTTCGTCTGGTTCTAGCCCAATGAAATGCGATTCGAAATTCATTACTAGATTTTTAATTTAATTAGATTAAACGCCATATTATATGTATATGTGCATGTACCTATACCAAAGTTTACGTTTCATTATCTTGTAAATTAAGGAAGTTGACGTACCAAAGTCAGAGTCACAAATTGTATATACGAGTATATTATCGGAGAAACCGCCTTAGGAAACAACCGATTTTTTCCTTAAAACTTTCTAAAACACCATTTTCTAGTTTCGGAACAAATTAAGAACATGTCCCTGACAGAGGATTACATTTGTGGAATTTAATTTTAAACATTTGTGAAGTCTAATGTGGACAATGATATGTTTAAAACTTTGGATATGAGAAAATAACTCAAACGTTCGTTAAATATGTTAACGCACCTATACCTTTACAAGTTTAAAATTATGTTCGAGAAATCACACAAACTAAAATAATCGTTTTAATTGTTATTGTATTTAGTTAAAAATGAAATTACACTCGACGTAAAATTGCTTTTCTAATTTGTCGAGCGCCTGTACGACAATAATTGTTATATTCATATACTTTTACCTATTTAATAAATTAGATAGTTTTATATTTAATATTTTTGTCAATTGAAAGGTTCAATGCAACCAAAAAAAAAAACTAGTCCAAAATTGCTTTTTTTATTATTTTGACTGTTTGAGTAAAGCAATAAATGCGACATAATTTGTCGCAATAATAATGTCAGACCTTGTATAAAAGAAAAAATTAGTGATGAGAACGGGTATAATTCAACCAAATTCTAGACAAAAAGAAGACATGTTTCATACATGGTTTTTCTTTTTCGTAAATTATATCGAAAAGTGGACGTCTTATTGTAGTACTTGTCATTTCAGTTATGATAATTTTACTGTCACAGCCATACAGGTACTCATAAGAATAAAGCATGCATAAAAAAAAATTAAAAAAATTAGTGATATTATTTTCAAGTAAACATAATTCTTGAATAGAAACTAATAAAAACCACCATTTTAATAGTTTTATAATGTAAGAATTTATTATTAATTTTTTTTTTTTTTTTATAATTTAAGTTATAATACCTTATATTTTAGCATTATAAGTGAATAAATGTTAATTTTTTTTCGTCATAATTCACGGTTAATAATAATAATAAAATAGTGTAGTCTTTTATTTTTTCTCCTAAAAATAGTTTTTTATCCACTCAAAAATAATGTGTTATTGGGAGGGGGGAGGTATTACATTTAAAATTCAATATTAATTAAATTGTTTACGAAGAATCTCCTGTTCTTTTTATAACTATATATATTTACAAGATATTATATTTTAATTAATTTTATTTTTATTTGCTCGAGAATTTTAATGAAATATTCTTCTTCATAAAAAATCACTCGGATTAAGTATTGAAAAACGTACTAAACACTAATGAGAAAATAAAAACTGTTAATACGCATACATTCGTAAAGAAAAAAAATATAAAAAAAATCGTAAGTCACAGGTGTACACGAGAATATTATTATTTGTACGAAATCGAAATTCGTAAATATATTAAATGCAGTTGAAGTTCGTTGGAATATCGTATGAACGTTTATAGGCATTTATAAGAACATTTTCGCCGTTGATAACAAAAAAAAAACGAATATAATATAGGTATAAATGACAGATACCGTGCGCATTTCTATGATTAAAATTATTGAAGTACACCTGTTTTCGTGTTGTTACAAGTTTTACGACACCAAAATGAGACGAGAGCGATGTTAAGTTTATTGTGTTTTCCCCCTCTGTGATGCAGTAAAGTTGCTAACGCATTTCAATTTGTCTCCGTTTCGTCTTAAACTATTTACTTTATAGTCTTTATACTCAATTTTGACTTTTTTCTCATTTCTTTTTGTATTTTATTTTTTTGTTGGCCCCATCTCCATTTTTATAAATGTATATATTATTATTATGTATTTTTTTAAGTCTGCTGTATCCCTCCACCCCTTCCTACCGCAAACTCAAGGCTGATGAAAAATCCCGATTGCGTTTCTCCACCTCGCCCACCGCTATTGTGTAGACGAAACGATTCGAACTAGTCCTAAAAAAAATTCTTTTGTACCATTTACTTATATATTTTTTGGCTTTTTCGAAACGCTTCGAACGAGTAAATACTGTAATAAATGGGCACCCAACAGTATGTAAGAATATATTATGTAGACGTAGCAAACGGTATCTAGAGTAAAACCATGCAACCATACGAATCGCGTAAAAAGATTAAAATTCAATATTAAAATACTATATTTAAGGGTTTTAACTCGAATAAAAAAAAAACTTACTTAACTAAAAGTCTTACCATGTGTATAATTAATAAGAAATGAATAACGTTCTTTTTCTATGCTTGGCTTTAAAATTCCATACCAGTAAATACAAAACCAGGCCAGCTATCACTTATCTCTGTTCTCCGCGGATTCTATCCGTTGGGAGTTCTGCTCCATTGCTTCAATTTCCTAAATATGAAATCATTTTGCTTCGGTACCATTAGAAGCATTGTTTACATACATCTCTTCTCGATCATCCGATCAACTGACTATACAAATCTCGGTTAACACTGTGTATTGTCCATCCACATAAGCCTTCTATTAGAGTCTAGTCTATAGAACCTTTCTAACTGAACTTAATGTTCACCGTATGTTATCTACTTCGGTCATTAAAAATGATAAAAAAAAAACACTGACATACTTCGAACGATGGGTGGACCACAGTTTTGGTGAAAAGTTAGGAAAGTTGAATGTAGGGGATGATTTTATTTATATGTAACAATTAATTATTGCTAACAAAATACGATTTTGAGAGGGGTTCGGCTACTATACATGTTTTAAAAACTCATAATATTCACGATTTCCGTAAAAATTTTATGTTAAAATTTTTATAAAAAAAAAAAAATACAATTTTACATTATAATCAATTATTTTAGATTTGAAGTACAGTGAAGAAGCGTTTGGTTTTATAAAGATATTTATTTTTTTTTACCTGTTAACAACTTTTCTACCAGCAATTTTTCTCCAACTTTTAATGATAGCAATGTTTCTAAAAGGAAATTTCAATAGGGAGATAATTTAAAAAGGTATTTTTCGATTTTCTCAGAAGTTTTCTCATCAATTTTGATAATCCGAAAAAAAACGGAAAAATATAAGAAATGTAGTTATATAAGTTAAAATATATTACGACCTTTTTTTTCTGTACAAAACTTTTCTACTAGAAATTTTGCTTTAACTTTTAATGGATACTAATGTTTCTAAAAAAAAATTTCCCTTGAAAACCGGGAAAAACGTAGGAAAATTGGGAAAATCGGTATAACATTAAACAAATATTATAAATGAAAATATATAAAGCCTATTTAATTATTTTATTATAAAATTACATAAATTGTCGACAAAACATCACTATCAACTGAACTCATCTCAGAATCGTTTTTTCATAGACAATGGTTTATCGTTGCTTACAGGTATATATTAAATAATCTATAACAGTGTTTGTACTAGTCCTCATTATCCTAGGATGTATATATTTTTTATTTTTTTATCACATATTAAAATTTATAATGAACCTAATGTTAAATTTGTTAAGTGTTTTTGTTTGGTCTAACAATTTTATCTACCAAGTACCTACCAATCAATTACGTAACAAATTCACAAAATTAAAATATCTATAATGAGCTCTAAAATAGCTAAAATATTTTTTTAAAATTCACCACGTCTAGTAAAAGCAAGCATTAATTTTCTATCAAAATTTCAAGTTTCTACGAATATGTTTAACTGAATTATAACAAAAAAAAACAAAATTGAAAAAATAAAAACTATATATTCGTAAATTGGTCCGTTCTTACTACGTTTTTTTCGGGTTACTTCCAATTATTATAAAAATTATTTACAGAATCAAAAAACGACTTTCTTCGTAAGCAACAATGTTCGAAATTCGACAAAATAAGTCTCTTTGCATCTTTTTGATTGAAGCAAGATTTCTAGTTGAACACATAACTTACACAAAATGAAATAATATGAAATCGTTGTGCCTTTAATATTTGTCCGTTTAACCGTTAATACGTTTAAGATTCTGAGTGGAGCGAGTGGTTTTATAAAAATGTGTATTATTATTTTTTTTTTTTATGTGAATACTTTTTCTACCAGAAAGCATACACCGATTATCAAGTATAGCACCGTTTCTGAAATAAAATGTTCTCTGGGTGGTACTTGAGGAAAACCTGATTCTTTATATTGAAAAAGATTTAAATATTAAAAATAAGGTTTTCATTAGAAATCGTTTTTTTTATTTTTTGTTATTATTAAGTTTTTAATTATTTTAAATATTTTTTAAACAATTATTGTTGTCATGGAAACGCTGACTCTTTTAATCATTTCACCATAATATGTATTATTGACAAATCAACACTATCAACTGAACCCCGCTCATAATTATTTTTCCTTTAGTAATGGTTTATCGTTGCTTACATATATATACATTAAATTCTCGTCTGTATCCTACCTTCCCAACTCCCCACCTAAAAGTGTGCCCGCACTCACGTGTGAAGTCTGTGTCCGTCTTTTTTTTTTTTATGTTCTTTCCGGTTTTTCCAAGTATTATATAAAATTAAATAAATATCTCTTTAAAATACCAACTAGATAAAATTTCCTTTCAAAAAAGGTGCTACAATTTTAATATTAAAGTAAGATTTCTGGTAAAAATTGTATATACAGTTTAAACAAAATAATAATAATACAAATAAAAATCATTGAAAACCAATACATTCCAGCTTCGCTCAGAATCTAAAATAACCCTCCCAAAAAAACCTTTACCACCGCTGTTTATTAATGATTACGGTGGTTTCAGTTTTTTCGATTTGTCGCCGTGGTGAAATTTAATTTTATAATTTTATAAGTTGATGTATGTAATTGTTACATACGTAATGGATTTTTTTTGATTTTCTAGAAATAATATAAAACAAATAACTTTTCTTGCAGAAAGTGTAAGTGATTTCGTTATAATATGGTTTTAAAATATTATTATAACATTTAGTTTGAATAAATTTATATTATTAAATTCTGATGTATTTTAACTACATAAATAATCAATGGGATAAAAATAGCAATTTAAATAACAAAAAAATCAATGCTAGAATATTAAAACTGAGGAGACAGCTTAAAAAAAAAAAAGTCAGACGACACAACATATTTTGAATATGGCATAATTTATGATGTTCAACTCACAAACTATTATATAGGTACAAAGTTTAATAAAAATATCCGATATCGAAAATAAAATTGACAGTATGTCAATATTTTACTTTCCGTCTCGTTGTTTTATTAAACATTTTGTTTTTTAGTAAATCTTTCTGTCGATATAAACCCAAAATATCTAAAATTGTATCTCGTATTTATTGCAACCACTATTACAGCATAATAATAATGTATACTGCTATAAAAATAGTCGTACACATTTTTGACGGCGACTGATGAGATCTCATTGGCCGAGTCCATTTTTACGTCTCGGTCGTTTTCTTTGTCCGGAAATAGTGTCCGGGATGAACGAAGTCTGCGTAGGTTTTATATGTTATCACCTACGTCTCCTTGTCCCGCAGCAGCAGCAAATCGAATGCATGACCATCGGGGTAGCCGGCTTATACTCTTTTCATTTTTTTTTCATCTACGTCGGAACTTACGTAAATTAGCTTGTTCTTATTACCAACGATATTATATAAAAATGCGTAATCGAGTTATAGGCATGTCACAAAAACGATAATATTATGTCTTAGCAAAACTATCCGTAATAATACAATCGGTAAGCACTCACACATTTCGGATTATTTTATAATAATAACGACTGTCCAATTTAAGACTGCAACAACTCAAAAAAGGACTTTCGGGAGAGTAATTTAAAAGTTCAATGAATATTTAGTTAACTGTAAAACATGAATACAATTGTTGGTACCTATACACATTATATTTCATCCTAAAATGAAATAAAAGCTCTAGTGCTCAATAGCTTAACTAATTTCTCTTACGTTCTTGAATTGAAATTGTTTCAAATAAGATAAATAAAAAGTGTAAGTAGTTAAGTCAATTTTGGGTTTTTGCAGTCTTGAATTGGATAGTCAATATAGTGTGTAGGTATGCCATAGTTGAATTTGATTCTGTGCCTTTTAAAATTACAATTATAATTCTTTTACCTTTTGGATTCTGAGCGAACCGAGGAATGTATTTTTGGTTAATAAAACCAATACATTCCTCGGTTCGCATACTACGATGAGTTTTTTTTAAATTATGTATTTTTTATGTTTGTAAATAAATTTTATATCAATAGTTTTGCTTTAATCAAAAACTTTATAACAACTTTCTTGTAGAATTTTCGATCTATTTGTTGCATTGAGGAGGTTATTTGTTTCCCCTTGTAGATTTCTTAATAAATAGTAAAACTGGTGATTTGTTGATTTTTGGATAATATCGGCAATAAGGGAAGAAATTACGACTAACAGTACTCTGGTCTGAATCGCTTTTTCGTTATCATCGATTTACTGTCGTGTACAAATATAATTTAAATCATTCTATAGTTATATCTTAATCTCTTCAACGTTCACCCTAAAACAATGAAACGCCAAATAGCAGTATTATATTTTTAAAACATTTTCAACAATACAATTTATTCTACTCTGTTACGTATGACTAAATTGTAGTAGAGGTACAGAATATTACGGGTAATCGTCAAAACACAAATTTGTATACTCACGGCGCTTTATTTCAAAACGCGACCCATATGGCTAGATAAAATATTACTATCACTATAGAAGTCTGACAAATATATTTACTTGAAGTAAATTATTATACGCGTGTATAGTATTATGTAGGTACCTATACACGAAATTACCTTCGTTATTTTAAACCGTGTTAATCGCGGGCTCGATATACGCATTTTCCTTATGGGTACAAAACTACTATCTCCCTCGCCCTCTCAATCTCACTTTTCCCTCACTCTTTCTCTTTCTCACTCGTTCACTCCCCCTCTCTCTCTCTCTTTCGCTTTCTCGTTTTAGAAACATTTACGATTATTTACAACAAGGGTATATACGTATATATAATATTATAATTTTATTAAACTAAACACTCGAGCGGCTCGTGGTGGTAAAATATATTTCGGATTTTAAAGTAGAATCTTATAGCGAAATGTGAAGGAAGGGGGGGGGGCAGGTTCACTTAATTAATTTCGTAATCATAATATATTATTTTGTTAATGACGATTTCTCTCGTGCATACCTAATCTGTGTTGTTGTAGTAAATTCCAATTATTATTGTACTGCCCGCATACCTATACCGTATAATATAAACTATAGAAGTAGCTGGTGTATATTGTAATACAAATTCATAAATCTCGAACACCTTCATCTCGGCTACTGAGGTTTAATTTTGTTTTTTCATCCGTGCATATTAATGACATTAGAAACATCGTTATTTAAAATATATCAAATTATCTACTGTTGATTATAATTAAATAAAAACTTCCATTACATTATAATGACTACAGTTTAAATAGAATAGATAATAAACACCGTATATTTGAGCATTTAAAATAGTTTTTTTTTTTTTTTTTAAAGAGGCATTTAAGATATACAATATATCTTTTTCCATTCTTGTTCTCTGTTTTTTTATTATCTCCTTCCAATCTCGGTTTCCATAATCTTCTCCTAAAACACTTAAAAAATCCGTCCTAATGTAGTCTTCCCAGCGCAGTCTTGGACTTCCAAGAGGCCTCTTGCACTATATTTGTCATGGAATTTTGTTTTCTGCACAGTGGCCTGTCCGTTATAATTTATTCTTTTTTACCTCATTCACAATATTTAACCACTTGAAAAAATCGTTTGGCTCTTGTTTGTGCCTTTTTCTCCACGTTTATGTACATTGAACAAAATATGGCCCATATATTTTAATATTGTAATCTGTCCTCTGTTTTCCTTAACGGTCAGCACTATAACCCAAATTTACTATTAGTCGTAAAACTGAATTTTCGCATCTATTGGGAAGACTTTAGAGCTCAATAGGTTACCTAATGCATAAAAACATTTAATTCCCATTTAAATTATTTGTGAAATTTCTATTTGACACTGATTTAGCTGTGTAACCAGATATTTGAATTATTTTATTATTTTTATCATTTATAATACATAAGACATTATAAATAATATATATATATATATATATATATATATATAAACTAGTTGTCCCGCGCCCACAGCGGGAAAGCGCGTGTACCGTATTATATCTAATTGTCGTTCGCAGACGACACGGTGTTTGTTTTATACCTTCATGTGAACGTTGGCCGACAATTTATATTAATATAAAGTTGACAATTCAGTTGTTAATCTGTATTTATAAAAATTGATCGATATTTTGTCAGTGCTGCCTAAACTTGAATACCATCTAAATTTCAAACTTTTCCGGTAGATATTCCAAAAATCGTCTTTCATAATAACCTTACGAATACACGACAAAAAAATCAGACATATCGGTCCGTCCGTTTTCAAGTTATGGCGTCGGCAAAAAAATATCAATTCATTTATACATACCTAAATAATGCAGAGGTGGCCAAAAATTCGCGCAACGCCTACCGTCTTATATTGAACGCGCGTTACGGCGCAGTTTCTCCCTCCACGTCATTTCCGTTACGTCATATTGCAACTTTGGTCTCGTTATCTTGTTTACGTACAACAACAGCAGGGTTTATAAAAAAAACAACATATTTAACATAAAACACAACAGTTTTATAAAAACTGTGTTGCAAATTTGTTGCGCGACTTTTGGCCACCTCTGCATAAACGTGTGTATTTGCCGATATAGTTAAATTTATATTTAAATAAATAATAATTCGATTGTATCACTCTATTGGTGCCCTCTGATGAATCTTTATTTATTCATTTTCTATCTGAATGAACATTTCAATTTTGGGACAACTTACGCGGAATATCTTACTAATTATTCATTTTTTTGTTTTTTAATTTCATCTGTATCACCTAGGTAACCCATAAATCAACAAAATAAAAAATCGCTGTACTAAAAATACCAATTACTCTGTGTCAGCTACCCTTGCAATGCCACCTATCGGGTCTAATTGTGAATCTAAACCATCCAGGGACCCATTAAAACAAACATAAAAATTTCGTCAAAATCAGTCCAGCCGTTTAGGAGGAGTTCAGTGACATACACAAGTACAGAAGAATTATATATATAAATATAAATTAACTATAATTGTGGATATTCAAAATAAATAAAACAATACTTGTAGTAGTTACTGAAATGATCGAAAATTTATTTTTTAGTGTAGAAAAAAATAATGATTTATAAAAAACTTGTTAATTTTTTTACTTATTGTCTTATTTTAATATAAATTTTGGGACGCAATAAAAAAGAAAACCAGCTAAACAATTAACAAACATGACATGACTAAATACTTTACTTTCTTCCATTCAAATTGATATATGTATTTAATTATTCTTTTTCTTTTAAGTACCTATCTAAAACAGTATAACCTAATACCGTCGTCCATGACCTCATAAAATTTATATTAAACAGAAAAAACGTATATTCCCCGCTTTTACCTTTACATTTTATTTTTTAATAAAGATTAAAGTCAGAAATTAAAAATGAAAAAAGAAAAATATCCTGATATTGAAAAGGTAGTTGTGTGCACAGATCCTAGTATTAATGTTACATCATGCTGATGAAAGGGAAAAGGACATTTAACATGCAATATATTTATTAGAGATGTAAGCTCCGTAAATGGTACAGGTACAAATAAACTTTCGTACATTTGACCGATATTTTTTTTACCGTTCTTACAACCGGGTGACTCCTAATTTTAAAAAAGTTTTACTTTTGCAAGCCTAATCATATTTATATAGGCAATTTTTAGTCGAAACAGATTCGTGTGATATTGAGTTTGTGATATCGCCCGTTTTATTGTATAGATTTATCGGGGCCCCAAAATTTCACTCTGCCAACTCACCCACAAGCTGCGCCACTCGTTTAAATTGCATCAGCCATAAAATTTGTCAGTCTGTCAGTCATACACATACACGATCAGTCTTGAATGACAATCAACGTAATTGACAGTCAAGACTGACAGTTTATGGCGGACTTTAGGTGGTATGTTACACATTTCTAAGTATAATACATAATTTCAAATTAAACGTGTGCTAATTTTTAAGCGTATTCGGATATAATAGTGATTATGAAGCGGGTTTGATTTGATTATACTACGATTAAAATCGTCTTTTTCAAATGCCGAAAACATGTCCATAGTTCTATGCTTATCGTTTTCCATGCATTTTTTTATCAGAAAATTTCGTTAAAATTGCTTGTACCCATTGAAAATGGATCGTGTGATGCGCAGGTGCAGATGACATATTGTATGATTTTGTGCATTAGGGGAGAGGGGAGGAAGCACTGGCGTTGCGGGAATAATATTATTACGGTCGGCAAAGTAATCGCGGTACGTCACGTCGTCGAACTAGAATAAATTTGTCGCCGCGCGATTAGATTACCCTGTGACCGAGGGGAGAGGATATTATTCGGACGACGATAATACGACCGGACAACTGCGACAACTACGATGTCGGGACCGTCGTCAGGGAAAATCGAAGGAACGAATCGGTCGAGCGGTTCCGGACGGTTGCCGGACCCGCGTAATCTCGTTTGCGTCGGCCGAACGACGACGTAAATTGGACGTCCTAGGTGTATTTTTGTTGAAAAATAAAAACAAGACGCGATTGAGTACCGTGCGTGTGCCAGCACTGCATTAATATATATATATATATATAAAGGATCTTCCGAAACCCACGTTACAGTAAAATGTCCCACAAAATGCGTTATTTTCTCGAAAAACGACTCTTATATAATTGTTAATTTGTCCTTATTTTTGCACCATTATGTTTAGGGTTGAAACCACTATCGGCTTATGACTATCAATTAATGACGACCGGTATTACGAATTCCAAAAGTAGATGGAGGTTTTTCGGTGTTGAAATAGTGGGGCACTCATCAAACGCCGCCGGCGCACGAATAATACTCCATTACTCACCTCTACCCGAAAAACGCCAACCTAAATATGGAATATCTCGTCAACGGGTTGACGGAAACGAAAACTAAAACTACGTCTATTATTTGTGACATTTTCAATATAGGTCACCGTTCGGAAAATCTACAGTCGGTAAAGTGGTTTCGCCCATAAACATAAGGGCGACAAAATTAAGGACAGTGTAACATTTTTGAATACCAATACGTGATAGCGAAAATAAGTATAAATTTAAATGCAACGTGAAATTCGGAAGACCCTGTATAATATCATGTGTAATACAATTATTGTATATACGTTTTTACAAACCTTTCGGACGGGACGTCCGCTCGCAATTGCCGACTAGACGCGTCCGCAGACGACACTCTCGGTATACGGCCACAGCGTGGCGACGACGACGTTATCGTACAGCTTATAGTCGCCGTTATATATTATTGTTTTTACGACCGAGCCTCGACTATTACGTTATATTATTATTATTATTATTATTATTTATTATCGTTATCGTTATTACTATTGTCACACGTTCCCGGATAAAACTACTAGAAAACGTTCCGTCGTCGACCGTTTCCGTCGCTATGCCTTGCGAAAGTGTCCCGGGAGGGGAACAAATGCACGCGTTAAATTTGGGCACGTGTGATCTGCTTTAAGGAAATAATACACAGTTCTCTTTCCGTATAATAAAAATAAAAAAAAAAAGTTGATACTGGAGACGGGTGTGCCAATGTTTAGGTGGGAATTTGGAAATGTAGGACACACATAAAGTTATTCAATTTACGGTAATTAAGATTTCTGGTAGAAAAGTGGTTAACAGATGCAATAATAAAAAAAACACACACACACATATATTATAGTAAAACCAATAAGTACGTTCTTCGCTCAACTTGGAATCTAAAAGATGATACTAATGGCGTGCCACAGTTTAGGAGGAAAGTTAAAATGGAGAATTATACGTAGAGTAATTTTATTTATATTTGTACGAAACGATAAATACTTACTTACGATTCTGAGCGGAGAGTTATTAGTCGAATTTGGCCCCTTTTTGTTAAAATATAAACCGGAAATCAACAAAATTTAAACAGGAAGTTACTATTTAATTCTTTACATTTTCTAGGAAAACTACACGGAAAATAAAAAAAAAAAACCATTTCACTAACACATTAATTAGATCAAAAATTGTACAACGAACTGGCAAGTTCTCATAATGTTATTGGTTGGAGCAAGGTTTCTGGTGAAAATGCATTACTGAAATTAAAAAAAAACATCGTAGTAAAACATACATTACTTGTTTCACTCGGAATCAAAACTCGATAATTTCAAATAGTTATAAACTACTTCATCAAAAATTGGTCAAAATATTTTTAAACCGTATCACGTCCATAAAAAGTCCTATATATCGTAAGCGTGTGCACTGTTTTCATTTGCAGCTTATTCACAGATATGTTTTAATATGTTGTTCACAATAACATTGTTCTTATAGGACCTTTTCATTAAACACAATTTCTTAAAAAAAATGGAATTTTGAACTGCATTCTTTTAATTTTATATTTTAACCACTTCAATCTCACGAACGTCCTCTCAGGAAGACACGTGATCATAATAATTTGTATACCTGTTACCTGTGTAACATTGTCCATTCTCGATTATTTTTACCGTCATTACCATAATAGATTAAATAAATTGTAGAACATTATAATAACATATACAGTTATAACGAAGGAATAATATTTTTAGAAAATATTTAAGACCGATATATAGAAGAAAAAATAAAGTTTTATTTTAAGTTCATATTGTTATCTTTTTTATACTTTGTCGTTCCGTTAACATTTTTAAACATTTTATATAATTAGCGTCATTCGATTCGATTTAACTACTGCAGGTGCAGGTTAAATAATTAGTTAAGTCATCTAACTGTTTTTTTTTTTTACCTATTATTTTGGCGAGGTTTACGAACATACCCTCTGAGTTCGACTCGTCGCGTTTGCAAGTCAATATCCGTCAACTTGTCGGAGATGACACAACCGAAACGTGCGCTCGTTTTCAACCCCGCCCAATCCGGACCAAGGGTTCGATACGCTCCGCCGACTTAACCACCGAAGTTTCCGAGAGTGCGGAAAATGTCATCAAATAACTTTATAGGTATACGATGTTCTTATACCCGACAGCAGGTTTATCTAATGGAATCTCCGTAGAAAACTATGTACCTGTCCCTGTTGAACCGTCGCGCGTCGTCGGTGATTATTACGAGTTGTTATCGTTGTAACATAACAATATTATTATTACTAATAATAAACGTAAAATTCTTTATTGTGTAATAAGTTCACCTAAAAATGAATTAAGCAGACAACAATATAGATTTAAAAAAAAAAAAAACTGCGAGGGAACAATATGGACAAAAAAGTACATAAGAAACTTTAGATACTCCCATTTATGACCATCCGTTAACTCACAATAATTGTTTACCAAGAACCTCCTCCTCTCCCGGTTGTTTTACCACATCCACTAACTATAACTAACTATAACTAGAGCTGAATACTTAATTCAGATCGATACGGTTCAATCCAAAATCCGAATTATAATCTTGGTAAACAATAGTTGGTAAATATACTTTAGGTCGTTACATGTGCCCGTTGTGCAGATATAGTCAATTTCCTAACAACGTTAGGATAGCACTAGGCAATCTTTAGCACTAGGCAGTCTTGGGAAACAACGTTGGGTTGCGGATGGCCGTATAATAATATTTAATGCAATTTTTGAACAAATTAAAATATTGATAGACTAAGAATGTTCAAATCCACTTGTATACAAATGGATAATTGACACCGTATATTATTACACTGTAATCATGAAAATAAAAGTATTTATTATTATAGTATTATTTTAGGGTATATTGCATATTATTAGTTTTAAACTCGCTTGAAATATACAATAAATATTCGAGTGAAAAACGTACATAACTTTTTTTTTGAAATTAATATTTAACTAAATAGACATGTCGTCTCCTTCAGTTAAAGTCGTCCTCTTTTATTTTCACCATTGGACGTTCACGATGAATCATACTAGTTTCACGAGTTTTCGAGAAGAGAATTTCGTGCTCAAAACCATTCACGCAAAAATCAACCATATGTATCTATTCCAATAAAACAAAATAAAACCCAAAATGACTTCTTCTGCTCTTCATACGTGATCAAACATATCAAACGTAGAGATTCGACAATATTTATGTTAAAATGTCCAATATTAATAAAAAAATATATATATTAAAGAGGTTGGTACCAGTATTCCATATTTTTTCAAATTTTGTAAAAGTTTCACTAATTTTTTTTTGCCAATAAAATACCTATTTAAGGGATAGGGGTTCAATCATTTTCACGGGCGATTACGATACTCAGATAGAAAGCCAGACGCAAAAATGTAGGAATGGTGTTCGGCGGGCTTAAATTTCGAAAACGTATACTGATTCTTCAAGTTTCACGTATTGGAATTGTTTTTTTTTAATTTACCTAGCTATGACATGAGTCAAAACGGAATAAGTAAATTGTTGGCAACTTTACAAATATACAATCAAATTTGTTTACTGTTTCCAGGAAAATAATTTAATTTCTATTTTCAACATATTATCCTAGTAAAAATCATAATTCGTTTTCAAAATTAAAATCCATCAAACGAAATTTCTACGATTTCGTCTGGTTTTTAGGTTTAAATCCACTAAAATATTTCAACGTAAAAAGGAAATTATAAATATAAACGCCGACATAGTAAAATACGCTCTAACCCACTGATACAGAGATTTATAATTTTTTAATTGGAATTTATATGCTCGTATTTTATTTCCACGCGTGTTATTGTCTGCAAATGTAAATGCAGTATAGGTAAAGTAATGTTATTATTTACATTAATATTTATGCATGTGATTTGGTTGTACCTGTTCATTAAACATATAATTCGGACGGTTAGTGTTTTTATATTAGGTGAATAAAGCACACACACACACGAGAGGCTGATACTGACACTGTTTCAAAAGATAAATTGGAAGGGATATGATATATTAGGTAATTTAATTTATATCTGTATTCTGTACCCAACGATAGATCATTACTAACGAAAAACGGTTCTGAACCAGGCTATTATTATTCGTATTTTTGTTTTCTTTTTTTCCGATGTACCCCAGAAATC
Organism: Cinara cedri; assembly: GCA_902439185.1. Classification (NCBI taxonomy): domain Eukaryota; kingdom Metazoa; phylum Arthropoda; class Insecta; order Hemiptera; family Aphididae; genus Cinara; species Cinara cedri. Next base: position 1,679,068 of record CABPRJ010000949.1, read on the forward strand.
AACGAAAATACAAAGAATTTTCAGATAATTCATCTATTTAGAAAACTACACGAATAGTAAAAAAAAAAAGTATGCACTAAATCGTTCAAAATGTCGACAAGAAGGTTCCTATAAAGTTTTTGATCGGAGCATTCTGGTATAAATGTTATTTATAAACAAAAATAAGCAAATCATTCATACAAGATATGACGCTACTGCAACACTACTGCAACACGTAACTCACTCAAAATCTACAAAAGCAAAATCTCACGGTTTTAATAGTGGTTATTTTTTGACCGATCGTTGACCCGATCCGATAATTTTGTTTTTTTTTTTTAGAAATTGCATTTTTAATATTATATTGATATTATATAGTGTGTTCCACGGATATCTAACAAAAAGATATTAAAACACTTTCGAATTTTCAATATCAATTAATAGTATTCTTGTAATAATTATTAAAACAAGCTCTAATAATTATTATTATGACACTTCTATTATATATATATATTTTTTTAACTAAAAATTAAAACACAAAACTGCTTTTACAAAATCCAAGATAGCTATTTTATAAATTTAATTCAAAACAAAATGTTTCAAATATTTACATATAATATGATGAATCATTAAGTAACTACAATTTGTATTAATTTACAAAAATGATTTTTCATGTATAAATTGGTGAATCGAATGATATTATTTAATGATGGTTATAAAAAAAATTTAAATTATCGTAAACTTCAAATAGGAAATTAACATCGTTAGTATACATTTGTAACACTACAATTTCGTGTTTGAAAAAAATTGAATTTAGTTAAAAAAAAAAAAAAACAAATGGTTAAAAAAATAATTATTTTTAATTTAAAGTCAAAAATATTTAACAGAAAAAATGTATTACATTTGTCAGATTTCCGTGGAACACCCTATATAATATTTATGTATAAACATACAGTACGTATCAAGTTTTATATTTTTTTTTATTATTTATCACCCAAACTTTAATATACCAAATGAGATAATAGTTCGAGTATTTTCACTGTTTACATGTTTTAGGATGCAGGTATACATAAAATAAAAAAAAAAACACGTTTGTAATTTAATATTTGTCTGATGAGAATAAAAAATAATAATAATAACATAATATACGACGGATTCAAAATAATATATTCGTTTTATTAAAATAATTAAAATCTGACACCGAAATACATGAAATAACATCTGAAAAAAAAAAAACTTTTTAATGTACCCACTTCGGTCTCTGGGTTTTAATTTTTTTTTTATATAAAGTTTTGAATGTTCTTTATCTACCTATAAATCTACTGACACGACGGTGTTGTGGATAAATCGTCGTTTTTAAAATTGTCAATTACTCGGATATTAAAAAAAAAAAATTAACTCCCGTGTTTGATATTATTTTTTATTGTTATTTATATGGTGTAATATATTTATAGTTTATAAAATCGAGGGAGAAGGGAAATTTGATAGATATATCCGTCTCTAATATCTGTGAAACGTAACAAAAAAAAAAAAACGTTTTCCCATTTTTTAAACTTATACAAATATATATTAATTTTTTACTATTCCGGAACTGGTTATTATTCGTATTTGTACACGATAATAATACGCATTAGAGTCGGTGAATTTTATATACTACTCATCTAAAGCGTATGCGGTTAATATGCGCTTATTTTTCACCTTTTAAATATTATGAGTATAGGTACGAGAAATTGTAAATTCACAGACACGACAGGCTGCAGGTTACAAAAATAATAAGCCGCTTCAGATGTTTAATAGGTATTTCCTTATCTTATCAGAGAACCACTCGGAGGGCGACTAGGCTTTTAAATAATTAACATCGCACGTTGATAGCTGTACGTCGCGTTCGAGTTTACCAAGTTTCTCGTTATACTTAAGCGGTAGGTACGCTATACGCTGTTTTGTCCCCTTGCATGTGTGAATTTCAAACAGTTACGATGCACGAACAATTATTTATGAGAATTATTATTATAGACGTTACTGTGCACTGTTGCTGCTGTACGACTAAATAGAACTCAATTTTAGATAAAGTCCCGTCGACATGAAAATAAACTGTTGTGTATACGATCATTTTTTTTTTCGAGCTTAAGGACAGTTTATATTTCTCAAAGCAATATGGTTTTATTCTATAAAATCGATATTTTAACCCATTTTTTTAGTGAAATACGGTTTTTGGCGAATATCGTCACCGTATTTCGTGTCGACAAACAAATGTATAAGTATTGCACGTCTCGTGTATTTGAACCTGGTAACATTAAAAAATAATCGTCCAATCGCTTTTCAATATCCTAATATAGAGTTCCATCGATAATAATAACAAAAACAATAAAATATTGTTTATATAATTACGAAACAATGAAAAAATAGTTCGTTTTTGATGGTCCAAAGATAAATACAAACTATACGTTCTACAGTCAAACTGATTATACCGAACAATGGCATGATCGACATTTATAAATGCGAGGGACATGAAAGAGAGTTGGGTTACGGAAAGGGAGTTTAAATATAACTAGTTAGTTGTCGTCAATCAATAAATCTGTAATCATATTTTCGTGTGAAAATTGATACTTTAACTTTACTTTTAATTTTTACCTTATTTGCTTGATAGGATCGTAAAAAATGCTATTTCACGCAATTCGCTGCGGCGTGTACCGTCAAGATTTATTTTTCAGGACTGGACGCTTGGACCGTCTCGGAACTTCGTCGTCTTCGTTAAAAACCGTAATATTTTCCAAGTCTGACGATTCCTATAATATTATGCGATATGTATACATAACGGATGCTTCCGATTATTGTTTGCGGTTATTATTGTGTACCGTACCGCAATAAATCAAACCGTCTACAAACGAACCGTTTCAGATTTACTCGTATACACTCGGCTATCATCTGCGTATAGTTATAGATTGTTCCCCCGCATACTGTTACTGTTTGTTGATCTGTGATTTCGCCCGGCCCCAGTCCCAGAACCCCGGCCGTCTTCGTCGGGCGAAATGATGACGGCCGGGTGTAAGTGAGTTACCGCGTACGCTGTATACATAATATATAGGTATACAAAGAGCCAAAAAGATATTATTCCGAACGCGTATCCACGGCGATTTTGGTTAGTGCTCGAGCGCGGATATTCGACATCGGTGTACCGCGGACAACGCCGCGGCGAGTAGGCGGGACGCAAGTACCTACCTACCGATATTATTATTACAGACTCCCGTGCAGTTTAATGACGTCCGGGAGGGGACATGCGTATGCATTATACGCTGGTTATAATATCGGACCGGAAGTGATTTATAACTAGGGCCTCTTCCGACCGGAGTCCGCGTGTATATAGATGAGCCGCGCGGGAATTGATATACGGGAGGACGGCGGCGCACAATAGTACACGTACTATGGGGGTACCGAAACTTGCCTGTGAATGCATCGTTACGGTTTGAACGGTTTGAAAATAGCGTAATAGAAATAAATTAAACGACGATTACGGGATGAATGGGTAGTTTTTTTTTTTAAATATATATTGCACGGTTTCAAACGATCCGGTAGTCGATGTAGTAACATAGATATTGTTAATATAAACACTGAACGGGAGTAACGCAGTTATGAGAGCGTGGGCAGCGCGTGTGCCAACGTTCATTTGTAAACGAAAATATACGAGGCGATTTTTTTTTCGACGAATGAATCGAAATGCTCGAGCTGTGGTTATTATGTTGTTATGTTATGACGGACCCATATTACAAACGCACGCGGTTCGTGTATGAGATAAATGGATCATTGGCCTCTAATATTTCTTATAACTAGTATTATTATTACTAGTGAATGTAATTCATTAAAACTATCACTTACCTTGATCTGCTTGAAGATTCAGGCATTTGATAAAATTGGAGAGTGGGTATCAATAAATCATTTGCAAGTCGCACTTAATTTCCTATGGCCAAATAAGACGTGAAACTTCTTGCTAACAACTCGATACACCAAGTGCAAACCGTCCGAATATGATAAAATTCAATATTTAAATTTTTTAAATGCTCGGAGTTCACATTTTTCAGAGCTATGCAAGATATTTGTGGCAGGTATATATTATGTAGCTTTTTATAAGTTGCAACGATTTCATATACATTTTTCTAGTTTTTATGAAACAGAATCGCCGGTGAATCGAAATTTGATAAAATTTTAATTTACACATATACGTACATTCAAGCGTCTTATTACTTGGAAATAGTCACGGGAAAACTTTTCTAGCCACATATTATACGTAACGGCTCGTATTATAATTTGTCGGAACAATAGTGTGCTGTGCTTACAGATAATTTAAAAAACGATGCTTGATTTTTAAGGAAATGCCTCGCCGCCGTCGTAATGACATTTCAAAGCATAATCTTTAATGATAGATCGTTATAAGAAAGACATTTTTTTTTTTTTTTTTTTTTTTTTTTTTTGGAACGACAAGCGTGCAGATTCTATTAACGAATTATCTTGAGAATAAAAGCAACGCGGCGTCAGACGTTAGATCGGATGTTTGTGGTTTCATTAAAATAATAATAATAAATACCTTTTCACGTAGGTAGGCAGAGATTAAACCCATTCAGAGCGGCGTTTGAAGAAAACATTTGAACGAAAAAAAAAAAAATACCCCAACGTCGTCGGATGATTAATTGTTTTCAAAGTTTGAGTGATGTATATTGTGTTTGTTGTTCTACGGTATTTAATAAAATTATACACGTATATGTATATATTTTATACAAAAGTGTTAAACAATTATTATTTTTATAATTTAAAGATTAATGAATTACGTTATGTTATTATTATTTCGCCGATTTATACCTCTATTTCATCGCTAACGTATATGTATACGCTTTTAAACAACAATGTCAAATCGTATGGAAAAAAAGGAAAACAAATAACGTTCAAATCTTATATACAGGGTTGTGGTTGAAACCTAGATAAAGGATTTGTACGGGTATACATTATTGTTAATAATCTTTGATCCTATCTAAATAAACGGGAAACAAGTTATTTGAGATAAATAATTGAATAATATTGATAAATCGTTTTAAATTGTAATTTTTATTTTTATTAGACAAATAATAAGTAATATATTTTATTTATTTATTTTAGATCTTAAAGAATTTTATATCAAATTAAAAACTGGGACATAAAAAAACAAGCGCCTAAGAACTTAAAATGGTATCTACTATTGATTTATGGTTAATGTTTTTTTTTTTTTATGGTTTTATATTCTCTTAATTTGATTCGTTAGATTTCGGATAGTAAATTTGCTTCATGTTTTAATTGTGTTTTTATTGTATACTCATAGATTGTATGGATTGTATCCAAAGTTATTAGCAGGTTCGTATACTTTTATCATTCAATTTTACATTATGAGTGTAGTGAAAACGCTATTATTAGGTAATTTTACTAATGCGCGTTTTATTCCCGAAAAATAATTTTTACCGATTTTTCGCCTCGTAGAAGTTTATTTAAAAACATTGTCAAAACAACGAATAGTTTTGGAAAAAATATTATTAAACCAAAAAAATAGAAAAATAAAGATACATGGATTTTATATTTGTTGATTTTAGAGTTACTATTTTTGCTACGAGGGAAAAAAAAATCACTATTATTGCCCACTATAAACTTACTAACTTACCGAGCTCCATTCAGAATTATTTGTTTTTTTAGATCTGCAAGAAAAAGCAATAAAAACTATTTGTAAAAACCTGAAATTTGCACAAAATACTATATATTATTCTTTTATGCACGCTGAATTGTTCAAAATATTCTAGTGAGTTTTTTTTTTTTTTGATTTTATTTGGTAGATATTATATGAGAACATTTGTTTGACTAAACAAAAATGCTTGGAAATTGAAAATGAGATAAGTTCAATCATCAGGATCGTGTTCCATTCGCAATAGTTTATCGTCGCGTACAGAAATAAAATAAACTAAATTATGTATTCTATCTTCCTAACTTCCCACCAACAACAGTGACTCTGTATCGGCTCTTTTGTTTTTTTTTTGCATATAGTTAAATTTGATTTTTAATTCAACTCGTCAAATCGATGGATTGTAGTTTTTTTCAACTGTAATTTTATTGTACTTGTATAATATTTGAACCAAAGTTTTTCGCTACAGGTTCGTAATTTTACTATTTATCAACGCATCAGTTTTCTTCCCGAAACGACTATTTCGAAATGTTCAAATTCGATTACCGTTTAAAAAACGGAATAATAATAGAAGGAGGTTCGTCGAATTTATAGCAAACTAGATTAATATTACTATTGGAAATAATAATCTAAATAACTTGTTATTGAAAATATACGCGAATTCGTTAATTTCAATGTTGTAGATAATAATACGTTATTGAAACATCAATTTAATCGGAGTAAAATCCGTACATGTAATATAATTATAACGTCTCAAACAGACGATTAATAACGATACATTGTCGCTAACAGTTCCGCCATAATATACGTTTGGAATCGCGTATTCGTGATAATCGTAAATTTCGAAGTGTATATTATACACTTTACCGGTAGGGGAGAGGTGAATCGTTAACGAGCTGATATCGCACCGTCGGATAAACGATCCGGAAAAAAAAAAATAAAAATAGTGTACGCGGACGGGGCGACTTGAAATTAAACGTCATAATTCATTTTCTCATATATGTATTCAACAGATACCTGGCCCGCGTGTATACGAAACGGTGTGGTCACGGCGGCGGCGGTCGGGCGAGGGAGCGAAGACTTTATGGTTTTATCGCCGTTACCCCATTGTTCGGCGGCGAGGAATTTTCAACCCAAGCCGCATGAATAAAATCTACTGTTCGCGGAAAAAAAAAAAAAAAAAAAGGAAGGAAAATAACCAGAGAGAGACAGAGGAGATAGACAGAGAAAGCTGAATAAGAATCGTAGCTTCCGGGTCTTTTCATTCTTCGCATCTCGTTTTCCTCTCTCTCACCCTCTCTCTGTCTCTCTCGCTCTCATCCTCCGGTTAAAATCTCTTTTTTATTTTTATTCCCCACCTCCCACTGTTGTTCTTTACCCGCGGAGCAGTTGCAGTAAAGGATATGACGGCAATTTAACAAAGTGGGCACCCTTTGAAGCATAATAATAATAATACAGACGAAAAAGTATATAATCGAGGATATTCCTCGAACACTGCAGATCGACGGGCTCGATTTAAAAAATAAAATAACGCCGGCGAACAATTCATTGACACAAAGAGTCAGTCAGCTAGCTACTTTAAAAGAATATGGTATATTATTATCATCAGAGTATAATATTCAGTGATGTCATATAAAGGTTTCGTAATATTTAATCACTGTTTGCTATGCGTCACAAAGTACAAGAAGGTATAATAGTGGGTACCTACCTATATCATAATGTTCTTTTCAAATATTTTAAAAGCGAGACTTTTTCAACTAGGTCTAAAAAGAGAAAAAAAAAACGTAACAAAACAAAGCTCGTTACGAATATCCTCACGAGTGAGAATTTTAGCTTTATCTCTATCACTGTTCATTTTTTTTTTTTTACCAGATTACACCGACCATTATATAGTATAGTATCTACTTTTTTTTGTGAAATAAAATCATCGTATCACCATAACGTTAGTTTTTATTATGAACTAATAAACTGTACACAAAACTATAAACTATAGGTTGGTACACATAATATAATTATATCAGAGATTATTTTTAACGTCATATTTCTTTAACTAAATGGATGGTTGGTGCGAAATTAAAAAAAAATGTCTGTTTAACAAAAATCCAGGTTTACGTTCGAATTTTCTAAGTAGGTATTATGCTCATAAGTAACTTAACTTGATCCGTAATTGGAAAGCCCGAAAAATGCTCGTTCTCTAGTACGTAATAAAATATAATTTAAACAATTTCGTAAATCAATGCGATACATTTTAATTTACACTAATAATATTAAAAGTTTTTTTTTTTTTTTACATTGGTGGTATTTTAATAATGCTGCCACAGATTTTTAATTTAAATTCTCTTAGAATAATAATAATTAATATTAAATATACTGATCGATGAATTATTCATGACATTTTACGCAATCAAATTTAATAATGATTAAATATTATACAACTTTATTGATATCAAAACTGGAGCTTATTTTTAGTTAAAATAATTACAAATTTAAATTTAAAAAAAAAAATCCTCAAATTAAACCTAAATATAATAATAAAAAAAAAATGTATTATATATTTATATCATAAATATTTAAAACCGATTGATAAACATCATAAAAAAAAAAAAAAAAAAAAAAAACATTGCACACTGCCAAATACTGAGCATCCGGGAATTGGGCTACAAGGAACCACTTTTCGAAAAAATATACGGTAATTAGGCCATTAAAATTTTACATTTATAGCAGGTAGACCCGGTGATTAGAACACTATTTTAAACGATTTTTTATTATTGATTCAGGCAACTGGGCCACTATATTTTAATACATTTTAGATTTGACAAAAGGAAAACCTCAAACCGCTATTTAACGCCACTATTTTAAACCATATTATTATTTTTGCCTACGATTACAAATTTAAATTTCTTGTATGTTCGTTAAAATCGATTTATGTGGATGGTACTTTTGAATACTGTGCAAAGCAATCTGTATCACATTATTTTTAAAATGTATAATTATTTGACTAGTTTTATAGGTATTGTATTTTATATTATGCATTTTAATACATTTAAAATTATATATTTTTGTGTTCTACATTTGTAGCCCAATACCCGGGTAATAAAATGTACACAAATATTGTTTACCAAGCGGGTATTAGATAAAATGTAGCCCAATTCCCGACCATCCCAAAATACTTGATGTCCTGCGCTCGGCGTTTCCCGTGCAAATTTTTTATTATTTTTACCATTATTTCCGTATTGCTTTGCCCGCATCAATAGTTCGAACTAAAGAAAATAGGTTGGGTATTTGCATTTCGTCCGTGATGCCATGGTTATCCATAATTCAACTGAATACCGATCTATTACTATGAACTAAAATCCTATTGCGCGTTATCGTATCAGAGAAAATAAGAATAAACAGTGTATATGCTTTGCTATTGCCAGATAATAGTGTACATAATAATAATAATAATAATAATGATAATATTTTTCTTGTCCGTGATAACCAAATTATCTTTCATATCATCAAGGTAACCCACGAATATTACAAAAAATGAATAACTAAACAATTACCAAAAATACCTAAAAATCTAATTATTGCAATTTTCGTAGGGATCCCTATTTTTTTTTTCTAGTAATAAATATAGCCTATGTTACTCATGGATAATGTGCCGTTCTAATGGTGAAAGAGTTTTTGAAATCGGTCCAGTAATTTTTGAGTTTATTCGTTACGAACATAAAAACCTTTCCTCTTTATAATATTAGTATAAGTTTAGATTATTGTTACACATAATTAATTATTTTAAAATCACCATGCGTTTAGCAAGGTCCACTCGGCGATGATAGTTACAATTGTGATAGTAACTAATGACAGCGAGTATACGATAGTAAAATGATAGTAAATGTCAGAAGGCGTATTATTACGATAGATGAAGAGAGTGAATTTCGATAGAAACGTCAGCAGGGAAGTGCAGCACGAGTACGGTGGTATGATAGTGGTATAGCTGCTTTCGCGATAGTTCGTTAGTTACTACGACAATAACAAAATTCGTGATTATTTATGTAGGATAGGCCCGCCTATCATGCGAGGTACGTCCGTCTTTTTCTGAATGTTTATGCAAAAAGGGGATTTTGCGTGACGCGTAAAGGTGTTTTTTTAACGGTACTATAATAATACGATGATATGATTGTAGTATGCATGTCCACTCCGGAAAATAAAATATATATTATACTTGTCGTATGATAATATCCTCGTGGACAAAAAAAAAAAAAAAACCCCATGCGCGAAAATATTTATTTAAATACCGTGCATTAGGGGTAGGTGTGTATGCCTAACACTAAACCTATAGGAGCGGTCGCCATTCGAAATCGTCAGCGACGACATTATAATAATAATAACAGTATTTTTAACGACAGACCATATCATAAATAAGTCATTACACGGGTCGTCGCGGGTTCGTATAAAAAAATGAAATAAAAATCATTTGTATTATATCTGGCTAACGACATTTTTATATTTCAACATGTGCGAGGGGCAGTGACAGCGCTGCAGTGTAATCAATTACAATTATCGACGAACTGGTATATAAAAATCATTCTAATATAGTACCTACCTATTATTTGCTCATGCGCTGTGTTTTAATTGGCTTTTCTTTTTTTTTTTTTTTTTTTTTTTTTTTGGCGTCGGACTCGTACGACAAAAAATATTTGTAAAAAAAAATCCCCTATACATAATAAAATTCATAATGTACAGCGCGAAATAGGTATATTTTATGCATGCGAATATGAATATAATATGCACGTGAATTTGCATAATTATAAAATGTTTGCCGTTTGTATATTTTATCGCGGACATCAGTGTGTGACTCAAATATAGGGTAGATGTATGGGAAAAAACAAACAGAATAACGGTTTTCCTATGTATATTTTGGCACGTCTCCAAACGATAAAAAAAAATACCTAGACTATATGTAGATTTTCGACGGACAAAAATCAAAAAATCAAATTATCGTGGCACCAAAATTGCTAGGAAAAAAATAAACATCGAAGAAAATTTGTCAAAAAATAAAAAAAAAACTACTGAATAATTTGTGTATATAAATACAAAATTGTTCTGTGAAAATTGAAAAACATATTACGCAACACGGGTTTCGATGAAAATAATTTTACAGTTTGGAAAATATTTATACCGAAAAGAAATGTTTTGGAACTCTAAATATTTACAAAATGATCTAAAAATCTAGATTTAGATTTCCGTGTATTTGTATATTTTTCATAAAAACCATATATTTCTATATAGATGATCGTCGTCGCTTTTGACTGGTTAATAAATCTAATTTAAATGTTACTGTTGTCCGAGTAATATCGAGAGAAGAATCGAGAAAGGCATACACAGATCATTTGTGAATAAATTGCAAACCAATTGGCGAGAGAGCTCGACCACTAAGAAAAGGTGGATGGATATTGTGGAAATACACCGACACCTTAACAGAACGGGAGTAAAATCGACGATATTGCGGCGGTAAAAAATACTCATTCGGGATTATAAAATTGTCACCTGAAAACGTAAAGACTCTGAGAAGCTGTGTTAAAAATGTTCCGGAGGAGCATTTTGAAATTTAAACGTTCATATTTTTACACCGAATGGTTTTATTCAATTTTAAATCCTACTATGTATTTAAATGGATTTTGATGACCATGAATTAAACCAATCGTTTTTTATTGATAAACAATAAATATGGCAATGAAAATTATTTCCTATTTTCCCTATGATAAACCTTTACGAAATTGCTGGTTTTTAGTTTTAGTTTTTACATTTTTGTAACGGTTTTTTTGATATTATTGTAACAGTCATAATTATTAAATTATACAACTGTTAATATAGAACGTTTTTTATTTTCAAAATATGTGAATAATCAATAGAGGGAACCATTTCTCTCGCTAATAATTTGTTATTGGGTGTGCCACTGTTTTAGAATAAAATTTGGAAGGGAGGTTATATACAGTAATTGTATTTATATTTATATAAAACAACAAATCATTTCTAGTGAAAAATTATTCCAAACAGAATATTATTATTGGTACTCTTCTCTAGTTTCCAAGGTAAGCTAGAAATCAACAAAAATGACCGACTAGTTTAAATATGCAAAACATTTCCTATATAATTTTTGATTGTAGTAAGATTTACGGTAAAAAAAAAAAATTAGATTATAGACACAAAAAAAAAAAAACATATTATAGTAAAACATGTTGATCGCTCAGAAACTAAACAAAATTTATAAATTCCTAAATTCGATGAATATTTTTCTCAGAGAAAACTCGGTTCATTTCTCGGTTTTTGCGGAGTGTTTTTTTTTTTTCTATTTGTCGTCTTCATGCGACGGAAGAAAATTAAAAATTTGCAACGAAAACCTATTGCCTCCCTTTCGGGGGCTTTGCCCATCGTCGCCGTGCGGTTCGGATAACAATAATAATTATCGCGTATACCGTTTCCACGTCCCTCGTCTAGGCTCCCCTACATCCATAGCCGTCGTCGTCGTGTTTTCTGGTCCACCGAAACTTCCCCTCCGTTTCCTATACCCGGACCGTACTCGTATTTTTCCCAAAAACGGTTCGGCTACTCGTTATATATACCAACAACGCTTCCCGTCAGTCCCTTCCGGCCCTACCGCCGCTCACCGTATTACCCGTGGAAACGTTCCAAGAACCGTGAAGTGGAACCCAAGCCAAATAACCGATAAATGATTTATTATTGAGTTGAGGGTGCGAGGAAGGGGAAAGGTGAGTAGTGGGAATCGAGGTTTTCCGGTTGTTTTATTATCATTCCTAGGTACAGACGTTCCTTTAGAAATGGAACAGGGTATAATAAGAGGTGGCCGATGTATCGAACATTTTCAGAACAGTAGGTATCCGAGAAAAATGTGAATCGAAGAAGAAAAAATCCTAACCGTCAGTCTTGAAAATTCAAAATCCGTCAACTTCACCACATTTTAATAATAAACGAATTGATTGAGAAGAACCGGAAATTTCCGCGTTAGGTCAGGCCCCGGGAAATGTGATTGGCTAGTTTTTGTTCAAAATATTCGTTGAAAATACGCGTTTCAACCTACCAATGTGACCATACTTCGTAATCATAAAACAGCGAACGCTATAGACCCACAATCAAATTAGGTCAATAACCAAATACTAATACACTTATTGAAAATAATTTACAATTTTCACTGCACTACAGTCGAACGATTACCAACAGCGCATAATAATGCATTTTTCCATTAGTCAAATAAAATAAACCTGCGCTCTAATAAATAATAACATTATCATATCAAACGTATTATGGTATACGTATATCTTTATAAAATGAAATCCTCCGATCTTTGTTTAAAATAAACAACGTACCAATTGTACGAACTACGAATAGAATAATATTATTTCGTTATTGAATTTGCATAAGTCTACAAAATAACAATATATTATTATGTTGGGAACGAATTGAGCTCGACCGGTAGATGCCGCTGCGCATATGAAACGGCGAAAAATATAATACCACCATAATAATACTTATAATATTAATTTTATCTGGTATTATGCGCATAGAATTAGTTAATGAAATAATAAGTACGCATCCAGATATGGTAAACATTACCCATCTGATAGATATCAAAATACGCGAATTCTCGAAAATAAATCTGAAATTCACAAGGTCGCACAGATACAACAATACTATTTTCAAAGACGGATTCGTGTTCAAAAGCTATCAAACGATAAAAATAATTTGAATTTTACCGATATGTCAGATAATTAAACATATTATTACGATATCAATATAATATTCTAGGTACCTAGTGAATGTCCGGACTGACTATTTAGATTTCTTTACACATTTTCGTAGAACAAAATTTTCAAAAACTTCGTTGAATTACTAACGAAATATTATGCAATTAATATTTTGTATTTGAAACATATGTAATTTGGAAATATCAACAGTAGTAGGTTAGTAGGGCGATTTTTAAACCGGTCGAACTATTCTACTTCGATAAAAAAAAAAAAAAAACCTCTAATATATATTATGTATCGACGCATGGACTATTGTAAAACCGCAGGTCTATTTAATATTGATGATATATATATAATACATATTAACGATTTTGAATGCTGTTAAATGTTCAAACGCGTTTTTGCGAGAATTTTTAAAATAACCAAATAAACTTTTGAATTTCAAACGGCACGCGCCGTTTTTCTAAACTGCACCTACCGTTCAAACCTAAAATTAATTTTAGCGATTCGACGCGTCATTAGTGCCTATAAGTAATAATTATTGGCAAATATTCTATACGCATCACGTCCGTACGAGTGAATTTTCAATATCCCGGCAATAACCCCGTTTGAATGCACATTATTCGGTAAAACGCGTGGCGCTGCGCACCGAACATATAATATGATAATATATAATATATTATGCAATTCCGAAAAACTTTGAATCGCCACGGTAAGAGCTGCAGTTTTTCATTTATAGAAATACGTTCGACATTAATTCAACTGTGCACTATGCCCATAATTGCGCAATATTATTACGTTGTGTAGTTTGTATAAATTATATTGCCGGTAATATTGCGCGTATTAAATACGAAAAGAAAGACTTTAGCGTTGGTTAAGCGTTCAAAACGGTGTTATTGTATAAAGATGCAATTTTTATACATTTACATTCGAACAGACATTAAATACTCCGCTGTTTAAACACGTCAACATTTCACTACATAAATATCGAATTAAAAACGCGTGTAAATAATTTAAACGTATTTGTAGGTATATAATTATTACAATTCCTGTTATAATAACAAATGTTATAGATGTCTACTTATCTATAAGCATAACACGACGACCATTGTCCAGGGCGGTGGCGGTCAAATGGTTTTTCACGGGGAGGGGGGGGGAGAGATGGGAGGATAAGGATAGTTTTTTAAGAGCTATTATTATTTACACAATTTTATTTTATATCCACAAAGATATAATATAATATACAAAATATACAAAATTTCAAACATCGGAATTTGAATACATGCATAATTAAACCATTAAAACGGAGCGAGTGTTGAGCATGCTTAATAAATCACTCTGTCTAATGTTATAAATATTTAAGATAAATAACTTTATTGAGAGGCTACGTCCTTCTCATCCGCCCGTTCGACCACTCCTGGTGCAGGGGTGAGTAAGATACTTCAAAAATCAGTATCTGGATACTCTACGGATATTGGATAAGTACATAGATTTCTGAAACGCAACGCAAGATACTCTATACAGTTGTTGTATCTGAGGTACGTATTTAAAGTACTATTTTGTTTCGAAGATACTGCACAACCCTGGTCGTGATCTCAATACATATTATTTGCAATTATGAGTTTAAGTACACAGTATTATGCGCAATTTTTTTACATGCCGTGTCGGCATGCAAGTTAAACAAAAATTATTTCGCATATAGATATTTGATATTAATGTGTAACTAATTACACGCATAATGTTATAAAACTGTATACATATTCTCTCGTTTACGAGCATTTCTGAATATATTATAATATATTTGCCCACAATTCGGTAACGAAACGGTTTCTCACTCGGCCTCCATTCCATAAGATATTTTAGTTTTGTTTTAGTTTTAGTTCACAGTTTAAAAACATTATTTTTTTAATACCTTCTCCTTATCCCTCCACCTCACTGCCAACAACTTTTCCGTATTTCTCTT
This sequence comes from Cinara cedri, assembly GCA_902439185.1. Classification (NCBI taxonomy): domain Eukaryota; kingdom Metazoa; phylum Arthropoda; class Insecta; order Hemiptera; family Aphididae; genus Cinara; species Cinara cedri. Next base: position 1,694,447 of record CABPRJ010000949.1, read on the forward strand.
CTCAATAACATCACATCATTTTCAGAAGGTTTAATTTGCATATAGTAGTAATGATAAAATAATAAAATTAAGGGGAAAATATGTGATTATATATAAAAAGCCATTTCGTCAGTTTGACATTTCATGTTATTTCTAAAATGATGAAATTTGCTTTTCGTTTCTTTTTTTTTGGATCTTAATATAAATCGTAAAAATTTAAAGAAACGTAGACATTTTTCAAAAAAATAAAAATAAAATAAAATAAAATAAGTTAATAACTTTTTATACTTGATAACATCAGTGCTGTATTCAAGGTAGTTTTAGCCCCCCCCCTTTATGGACCGTATTAATGTATACATTCAAGTTTACGACTTGAGTGTTAAGTACATTTTTAGTTATTGCTTCTACACTTAACCGTATGAAAACGTATTATTTGAGGAAAATATACCACAATAATGCTTGTATTGGTTGGTTAATATAAATTTAATAAAAGACACAAATGAAAATGATATAATTACTACCTTTGTTTAAAATTCTCCTAGGAAGATGCAGCGATTAAATGATGAGTGTATAATATAGTATAGTTATCAAAAGATATTCCAAGACATGATACATAGCATTATATTATTCTTGATTTATCATAAAGTTTTTTTTCATAATTTTTTGTTTTAATTGTAACGTCGAAATCGATGAAAACCCCTTTACAAAATGTTCGTTGAAGAAGTTGAACTCCATCCCAAAAGCCCGTTACTTATGACCCGCGGTTTAAGTAAAAACGTTTTACCCCCCCCCCTCCCCCCAGAATTACCAAATCCTAGCTACTCCACTAGATAATACTATCTATTTATAATACCTACAATACCTACTTATATTGTTCGGTAAAATCGTTGAATATTTTAAGATTTGGAAACAACGCAACAAAAATGAGTAACACAACACATAATAAGTAAAATGAGAAAGACGGACATACTTTGCATGTGGGTAGGTACTGGTGTAGGTGAGTAATTGGGAAGATAAGATACGGACGGGAATTTAATGTATATCTGTAAATAACGATTAACCATTGCCAATGAAAATACTATTCCGAGCGGAGTTCAATTGATAATTTTGCTTTTTCAACAATATATATATATATATATATTTATGTCATATTATGGTAAAACAATTACATATATATTAAACATTTTATTTAATAATATTTGTTTAATTCAGGGTTTATTTTCTCGTTCTCCCGGTTTTCCCACGTTATTCCCATTTATTGGGAAAATCAAAAATGACCCCTTTAAAATTTAAAGTACTACCTCAATCACATTTCCTTTCAAAAAAAGTAATATCATTGTAAATCTGAATAATACTGCTAGTAAAAAAATTGTTCACAGATAAAAAATAAATAAATTAACATCATTATAAGACCATAAGCTCCTTCGCTTCACTCAGAATCTAAAACATTAAAGGTTATAATTTATTGTTACGTTTGTGATTTATGTTCGCCTATTTATTAGAGTAGCTCCGGATTTGTGACAAGAGACACAGAGCATCGTCAAGTACCAACATTATTAGCGCGTGTGGATATGTTTAATAATACTAACATAGTATAAAAATAATAAATATTAAAAGTGCGAAATTTGGCACGTATATTATTCGTCATAGCACCCCCACAGCCCCCCTCCACGTGAATAATAATGTAATATTTTATGTTGATGAAGGTGATAATAATAATATTATGGTATTATTATTACATTCGGTGACACGCAAAGATAAATAAGTACCTACCCACCTTCCAGCGAAATCGACCGAAAAGTTAATTTAAAAAAAAAAAAAAAAAAAAAAAAAAAAAACGAGAAACTAGTGGTTTACAACACGCGCGAGTATGTGTCTCTAGAGACGATTATAAGGCCCTACCGAAAATAAATCAATGCACATTCGAAGATGACAAAACTTTATAAATGACTTAAAGTTCAAGTGTGTACTTACTTACCTGTAATTTTATGTATACGTGTGTAACTGTGTAATGTGTGTCGGAAATTGCCAAAAGAAATAGAAATGCATTTATCTAGATGGAATTTTATCTTTTATCTTATTTTGATAAATTATATATTAATTATTTTTATCTAAAATAAATGATTGAATCATAAATCGTAAATCCTATTTAATTGTAATTTATATATCATTAGAAATAATAAGTAAATAGGGAAACTGGTGATTGTGTATATTTAAAGTTATTTAAACCTAAATGCCAGACAAAACTGTATGAATTGTGTTTGGTTGATTTCAATTTTTGAAACGGATTATGATTCTTTAGGTTCATTACTACAGAATTTGTTTGAAACATGAATTAGTGATTTTACTGAAAATCATAAAAAAAAAAGATGGACATACTTCGCACATGAGTGCAGCCACTATTGAAAGGTAGAATACAGACGGGAATTTAACATCTGTAAGCAACGACAAACCATTGCTAAAGAAAAAGCAATTTTGAACAGAGTTCTGTTGATAGTGTTAGTTGTCAACAATATATGTCATAATATTATAGAAAAATTATTACGACAATTTATGCGTTTACATGACAACAATGATTGTTTAAAAAAAAAAGATTTAAAATAAATAAAAACGGTTGCCAAAGACAACCTTAGTTCAATCTTTCAATCTTTTTCAACCTAAAGAACCAGGTAAAAAATGAGTATTTCGAAAAATGACCTGTTTAAAGTACTGCCCAGAGAACATTTCCTTTCAGGAATAAACATCATTGTAAAAACAATACATTCCTTGAACTGCTCAGAATCTAAAAAATAAAAAGATATTAAATTATTGAGCAATTTTCAAAAATCTACTTTTGTTTTGCCTTTTCCTTAATATGATGAAGGGAATTAAAGTTTGAAAAATAATGCTAACTTATCCCAGTAAACAGTCTAAAGAATCATAATATGTTTCCAAAATTAAAATCCGTTAAACACAATCCCTATACGGTTTTGTCTGGTTTTTCGGTCTAAAACGTTATATTTCGTCCGTAAAAACAGCCGTACGCTTTCCTCTTGAATGGGTAGCAGGCTGTAAATAAATTAAAATTCTTATCAATTTAGGGTGGTTAATAAAATTTAAAAACAATTAATTTTAAAAATTGAAGAAAATCTTGAAGACCGTCACAAATCCTCTTAATAGTGTTTAATAAATAAATAATTTAGTTAAATCAATGCAAAGCCTCCATGCGAAATTTATATACCGTACCTGGTATGTATTCTCTTACTAGTTTTAATGATTTGTTTTATAACAGGTAATAAACAAAATTATTTTGTTCTTTTTTTTTCTTTAGTGGATAAATAGTTCCTGATTATTGATTCCCATGTAGCAATATTATCTCATATCTTTATCTGAATGTGTTTTAAAATTGACCTTTTTACAACACTGTCGATAAACGAATATATCGGAAAGGTTTGTTGGAAAAAAAAATGTTGTTGTTCTACGCCATGTATATTATAGAAACAACAAAACGAGTAGGTATCTTCGTTTTTAATAAATTTAATGGTTTAATATGATCGTTAATATGATTGTAACGTAGTCTCTTCGGAATATTTGTGTACACGATTTTTCTAGCGTAATGAATATATTATAATATTATATATATATACGTGTTTTTAAATGTATTGAATAAAGTGAAAAATATCGGTTTTTTTTATACAAATATTTAAAGTACATAATATGGACAATAATCCTTTTTTTTTTTTTAAGTAGATTGCCTACTAAAAATTCGCGCAGTAACTATGTAATAGCATTGTTTTTTTTAATAATATTAATATTAAATACTTTGCGGTATTTATTCCTAAGTACTTTAAAAGGTCGTCAAGTTTTAAAATTTTTTTCAATACTTTTTCAAACCAATAAATACACGTCTAATATCAGTATGAGTTAATAAAACCCTTTTTTTGTTTTCATGTATTGTATTCTCCTAGATTCAGGTCGTATATTGCCTTCATATATAGGTCAATAATATTTAAGCCGTTGCGTTTTATATACGACTCGTATCGATTTCACGAGTTCACCGAGAGAATAAATTTGTTTATTCTATATTAGGTATATAATATTATATTAGTTTATCTGTGCTATATTGGAACAAAAAATAAATATTTCGGTCCAAAAATATCCCGTTCATAAATTTAAATAAAAAACGAACTGTAAAATAAAAATCAAATAGTCATGATCAATTTGTCGGTACTTATCCGTGTATGTGTTTGTGTTATAAATTACAATTTTAATAAATATCTCTAGTTTTAATACTAGCCCGGTGTTCGTAATTGAATTTTTTTACAGATATATATGTATATTATTTATATGATACTAGCTGTCCAGCACAGCTTTGCCATTGCTCAATATTGAATGAAAAAAATTAAATAATAATAAATTTAAAAAATTGAAACGTGTTCCTTCGATACCCCTTGTTAAAAATTAGCAAATATCGCAATGCGTCATAATAAATTGTATTACAAATAAAAAAATGTGTCTGTCATAATATTATCGTTACAATAAATATTTCCGTTAACTTTACCCACCTTTATCTGTGTATAATCCGTTTTGTATTATTGTTATATAAATAGAAAAAACACCAAGTATTAAAAATATTGTTAGTTCGTTCAAAAAGTACCCAGCTGTCGAAAATTTGAATGTTGATATTAAAACCGCAGAATGGATAATATAATCAGAAGCGGTACTCTTGATGTAAACAAAAGCGTGGCTGCCACGTTTCCCAAACCCCGGTTACTCACTGAGATAGATAACAGTCTCAGAGTAATAATATACCGTGTATTGTTATCATGGTTTAAGACATTAAACCGTGGTTGTTATCTATCACAGCGCAATTACCAGTCTTTATCATTGAAATAAGTGCAGATACGGATAGAAACATAACAGCGTTTTGTACAATGTTTGTGAATTTGTGATTGTGATGCGAATTTCATAGAAGATGACCGTCACGATTTTCGGGTTACATAATAAATGTCGGGTATTTTAATTCGTATCAGTGTACGAGTCCCGTTAGAACTTAATACCAGTAATTTAGAAAGAAAAATAAATATTCTCATCGCCGTCTATCTGAATCCTTAAGATTTTAGAACATGGAATACGAACGAATATACGAATCAGTCAATGACACAAGTTACATTTTAAAATAATATATCTATATGTTACCCAGGTAGATACTCGTTTAACCGAAAATCTAGATCTGATTCTCCGTGCGTTGTGTATACACAATGAGGACACAATGCGTCGTCGCGTGTACAAAAAAAAAAAAAACAAATAATACAATCTGTATCCTGTATGTTATTGCACACTGCAGGTGGATATTGACAAAAACCATTTTTTTAACATAATGAAAAAAATAATAATATAACAGCTGTACATGTTTGTTTGTAAGACGTACCTACTGGAAATTATGTCATTATAGAGAAGTTCAATTAGTGAACAATTTTTTTGTTATTTTTTTTTTTTAACTCAATGTGTATACACGGGTATTTATCTTCCTATAGCACCGAACAGCGGTAAAGGGCGTATACGATTGTGCCAGTGTCGAGACCTACATTCCTGTTATTATGAACAATACGATTTTACTTCGGCCGTAAAGGCAAAATACATTGTATTTTTAACTTGGAATTTCGTAACAATATGTGTACGGTTTTCAGGTTAAGTTTTGGAAATTTTAATATCCCAGTTATGCCCGACCGTATCATGGTTGCCATGGTGCATAATTTGTTTATTTAGTTGACAATGAGACAATACGATATTTATCATTCGGAACATTTTATCATTAGTACCTACTCGTTTAAATTATAATATTGCCACTGGTGTACACGGTAAAACAACCGGTACGACAAAACGACCGATTCGAATTCGTGTGTACCAACATAAGACATGACGTATCTATGCCTCGCATATAATCGTGAAATGTATATATAGGAGGGAGGAGGGAGAGCGGAATAAAGGACAGCAACGCACAAAAAAACCCCCCCTCCAAAGATTCAGAGGAATCCAATACATTACGGGCGTTTTCCGTGGACGTTTCCTCGCTTTGTCGTGCCACTCACCCGCGATTTATTGTCAGTGCGATCCACGGCTATTTCAAAGGATTTTTATCTACTGCCCAAAATAGACTGAAAAGTTTGTTTTTATGAAATGCATTTGGACTTAAATACTACCTCCCCACCCCCAAAAAAAAAAACAAATTGTACGAAGAAAATGAAAATGAAAAAAAAAAATACAGCAGAGAAATAATGAATGAACTGCAGAAAAACGAAGCATAATCGCGGCGTACGAATCGCATCGTCTGTAAGCTTATAAGCAAAATGTATTTAAAATACATTGGGGAACAAATGTTTAATTTTAGCAACCGGACGCTTATACCTTGTAGGTAGGTTCATTAATCGCACAAATACCGAGTAGGAATTCAATCACTCTCAACTATATTCAATTGTATTTTTTTTTTTTAATTGCCCACATTCATGATGAAGCCAACTTTTGATATTTCCTACTACCCGAATTTGGGTCCTACTGCCCGTTAGAATAAGTTCACCAATCGTGGTGATCGAAATACGACTAATGGAACGTGGTCGGTAACGGTATTCGGAGAGGGTTCGTGGGAGGTGACGATTCCACTCGGAGAAAAGGCTTAGGTGCAACTAGATCGCAATCTTTGGAGGTGCTAAAATTATGGGTACATCAAATACCCACGGGAACTATGCCCCCACAAACCCCATTACACGACTCTTATAGTAAATAACAATTCATTTAGAATTTTATCATAACTATTTTAACATTATTATTTTTTCAAACTACGCGCATTGTCTCGCATTTCGCAAATGCGTTACCTGTCATTGGTGAATACCATATTATTATCAACATATCGATATTAATAATTACGAATTTATTATTGATTTGTGTACTTAAAGTAATGATGCTAGGTAATGCTGAACTGTGTTATAAAAGATGCTAGATGGCGTTTATTTTAGGACGAAAAATAATTAAAATGAAGACATCTGTTGTATTTGGATGACGTCTAGAATGTACGGAAATAATTAATTACGCCAATATAATTTACTAACTCGCAGACGTTTATTACAGCCAGTTTTCATTCCGAAATTATTATAATTTTTTATTTAAATTTTTTTATTAGCAATTTTAATTTAACTGAAACAGAAACTCAAGGACAAAAATCGTATACATATTAATAATGTACTTACGCATCGTCACGATTAATGTTGTAGACATTTAAGAAGTATGTAGATATTTATAAGTTTTTCTGGGTAGAAAAAAATATCTGTGATATCAATTTGTTTTGTCCGAAAATTTCATTGGTATATTTTTTTATGTCTATAGAATCGAATTGGAGTTTAAACATATGTAAAAAAAATCGAAAGAGAAAAATATTTTCGAGAGCTGTGCGCAGCTTTTTTCATAAAACAAAAAAAGTTACTGCAGTCCTAAAGCTTTCGCAATTTTTAATACATTAGTTTTAAATTTTGCTATTTTCGATTAAACTCATCCGAGAAATACTAACATTTATGTTATGAGTAAATACCGGATTTAATTGCATTTAAAACACACAAAAATTACATATTGAAATTATATGATTGCTCCAAAAAATACGTAAAAGTCGCATAATAAATTGCACTAAAAAAATGCGAAAGTTATGTAAAAAAAAATTAGATAAATGTTACTTTTTTAAATTAAAATTGATAGTGAGATACATTTCTAAATTATTTTCATTACAATTAAATCTTTTATTACTTAAAATACGTTTGTACAAAGAAAAACTACGTTCTACGTCTACACTAGTTATTGGAGCATATTTAAAACAATTTATTAATTAGGCGTTATGCCTAAATTAACATTTGAGGAATTAATAAACTGACTAATAGTTTCATAATTGGTGGATTCTAGTTCTTTACATGCAACTAAATGTGATTTACTAGGCATCCCATCTAGTTTACAAATCAATAAATTTGCAATAGCCAAATCTAAACGAAAATAGTATATTTTATTATATAAGAAATTAAAAAAATTATACAAACCTCTTAGATCGGTTGTTTCGTCAACAACTATGTAAACGTAATTATTTCCAATATCACTAATTATTTGGTCCATAACGCTTTTATAAATATTTGGTATGTAATTTCTTCTTAAAGTGCTTTCGTCCGGAATTGATTTGCCATTATGTTTTTCCAAAAATGATTTTAACACATGGTTGCCCAGCTTATGCAAAGGAATATTTGCAGCAGCAAATGCATTACATAAGTCTTCAAAAATAAATTTTTACTATTTGAATTTTGAGAAATAATCAAAAGATGTTTTTTTTTCTTTATTCCTTTGCAATATGCTGTACAAAAAAAAAATAAACATGTATTTTTAAAACAATATGCAGTTTATTACGTGTTGTATGAGCATAAAATATAAAACTTACTTGTTTTGGAATGATGATCTAATAGATATTTTTTTCCAATAGACACAGATTTATTACATACGATACAATATATAACTTTTCAATCTGATGAAAATACTTCTTAATTTTCATTGTGAGGAGTAATCCAATTTGAAATTTTACTTTTTAAAGTTGATATTGTTTTAGACATTACGTCGAATACGTTCACTGTGCGGTCAAACTGATCAAAGAAATAGGTACGGAGGTACCAACAGGTAAACGCACACGAATCGCTGTACTACTACGTTGAATTTAATTACCACCGTGTACATATAGACGCTTATCGCTCGCTGGGCTCTCCAAACTTCTAGAAAATTCCAGACGAACAATAAACGCCTATGATTTAAAAACGTGAGAAAATTGCAAAAAATTGCAAAAACGTCGAAAATTGAAAAAAATTACATTATAAAATTAAATAGGCAAAACGGTTTTAGTATATATCGGCTATATATTTAATCATATCTGATTTATCTTTATTGCAAAAAAAGTTGCAATATCAAATTCAGCTACGTCGTGCGTTAGTAAGACCGAGACGAATATTTATAAATTGTGTTTTATTATTATTACGAATGCAGTGCAACTTTGTATCATTTTTCACCCAGTTTTTTAAACTTTAAATGCATATCAAGAGCACACAACATTACAGTCAACTTTTATTATATGATAAGTGCGATTTACCTACAATAAATTATTGTCAGTTAATCTTTCGTTAGTCGTTTGACATCATTTACACCTCAGTCCGTCTATAATCCAGTGCGCAGTTTTTATACCCGCCTAATAATGATTGTTTCGATATCAACAACAAAATACCATTTTAGTTAAACGTTCGGTTCCGTTCAAATTCGCATTTACGTTAAAAAGTTTCCGCCGTAAAGATGTGTAGCGTTTAGATTTAGCGCTAGTCATTTTAAACATTTCAATGGCCGGGTTATAATCCGTCATGTATGGCGGCCATACAACTATGTAGTAATTTAAAAATTAATAAAAAAAATAAAGAAAAAATACCAGTCTACGCCGAAATAACTATTTAAGTGAAGCATTCATACCTATATACAATGTACACATATAGCTACCTACTCGACGGTTAACAAAGAAATCAAAGGAAAATTGGAGTTTACTGAAAAATGCGAGATAAATAAGAGGTTATTTTCTAAACGAAAAACATAATGTTGAAAGAGCTCTTTCATAACTGCAATAATGGTTTTTGTTGTCGTTGTTGTTGTAGAATAGGTCACTAAAAAGAAAAAAATCGTTATTGAGTCCAAATTTCTGATCGCAAAATATCTGTTTCTACTCGTCCGATATAACTACGTACTTATTTTTACTTTATTATTATTTTACTTGCAATTTTCCATAATATACCTAATTTATTATACTGAGAAATGCTAAAATATCATTAGGTTATTTAAAATTGTACGTGTAAATATTTGAATATCGTATTAAATTATGTTGAACATAACGAGATAGTATAACATTGGAATAGTTTGTATTAATAATTTATTTCGGATCCTAGTTTGATGAAGCCATTTGTATGACCGGTGTATAAAACGGTAAACACGATCCTATATAAAACTGAATGGTACCTAATATATTATGTCAAAATGAAAAAAATATGTAAATTTCGGTGAAATCTCGATCCTATAAAATATCATTATTGAATATACTTCACTAGTATAATAACATGTATAGGCAAATTAAACCGACGAACACAGAACACAAAGTCGTATAGCTGTATAAACGAAAAACCGTATAAAATCAACATCGATTCATTAATTTACCTAAAATATCGAAGACTACGAATAGTCTTCTTCTTCTGCTCCACTTCATCCCAGCTATTTGAGGTCAGTCACCCTCGTCCTAAACTTCCACTTGACCTGATCACCCACCTCGCAAACAATGGTTGTCATTGAAAGTTCTCATATCGTTCTCGATCGCATCCATTGCATCTGTTTTCTTGTCTTTCTCTTCCTTCTTTTCCCCCCGTGTTTACTTCCATTACCATTATTACTGCTTACGGCTCCTCTCTCCTCATAACACGCCTCAACCGCATCCGTCTATATTTACTCTCATTTTTCTATTATTGAAGCCACGCCGTTGCTTATCTTATTTTTTCTCGTCACTCCATTGTTCCATCTAAACATTCTAATCTCTAATACTCTATTTGTCTGCCTTCTCTTCAATTTATCCAACCACACTTAATACTATGTTACACGTCCCGTTTTTTTATTTTCCCGGCATTCGTCCGAGATAGGAAAATTCGCCCGAGCCTTGTTTAGTACGTCTCAAACTGTTTGAACGAATATTTACGCCGGCTATTGACCTAACGTAACACCGTTTGTCGCATCGGCAACACGTAGACGATCAAGCATAGTGAAAAATAATATTATATTTTAGTCAAAACTATTAAAACAAAAACGATCGTCTAAACTGCTGGAAATTACGACGCGGAAACAAATTGTTTTATCCTTCATGCATAACCGGCAGGGTACCGTAATGGAGTTATTAAAAGAGATTAAATTAATATACACGCATACGAAGTGCGAATTTATCATTGTAGTAAAACGTTCGAGCGGTATCCAATTGAAACGTTTAAACTCGAAGCTTGAAGCGCGGTGTGAATTATTTTCGTTTTCGACAGAATACTCGTAGAGCAGCGGAACTGTTACACGTCTAATATACGTAATATACGTTTATAGTATAGGTAGGTATCGCATAATTTTTTAAAAACTTTTTCAATGTTCGCGTCGGATTTATAATGGCAACGGTGTCGCCGGACAACAAATCAAAATGTCTGAAAATATTGTTATTATTATTATTAACAGTGTTGTACCGTGTATATCAATGTATATATAATATTATATTACACGTGCATATTAAATTAATATGTATATATATATATATAAATATATTATAATATGATTATGCGCGCGGGGCATCTCGCAAAGTTTTGAGAATTTATAATGACAGGGTAATGGAATTAACAGCGTTAGGTACCTTAGCACTTAAACTTATTAAATTCCCGCGGGACACCCTGTACAGTATATGTATAATGTTATACGAACAATCGCGAGACGCGTGAGCCTATTACCCGCGCCGTAGTGAAAAACGTCTTTATTCGGCCAAAAAACACATACGACACACATACCTATACTTACATATGTATGTACGCACAATGTAAACTATCATATCTATATTGTGTTCCGGGAGAAATATTTCTCGAAAACAACCATACGATATTGGTTTTGTATTGATTTACACGTTCGTGTTTTTTTTTTTTTTTTTTTTTTTTTTGTGCGCGCGCGAAACAAATTCCTGTGTCGTCTCGGGTACTATAGAGGCGACGCGCAACGGCGGGATGTCTGAACCGAAAAATCACCACGCCTATACGCGCATAATAGAGAGTCCTTATTGGATTGGTTGAATAGTTTTTTAATTTTAATTTTTTTTTTTTTTTTTTTATTTTGAGGCATTTACTTTTCCGAATAATATGCATACATATTACGATATTGGAAAATACAACGTAGATTTATATCGCGAAATATACGCGCACGGAACGAGAAATTCCCGGAGGAACGATGCGAATATTCGTGCATAACATTATATCGAATTATTATCATTATTATATAAGTGTTATTTGGCGAGTAAATGGAATAATGCGTCCGTAGTGGGTACTTGAGAGAGAGGCAGAGACAGAGACAGAGTGGGAGAGAGAAAAAGCTTTTATTATGTTTTCAGACGGTTTTCGTAAGACGACGAGAGGGATTTTTATAAACGGTTTTTCGGGTCTCGTGTACAGGTACGCAATGCCGACGAAAACGGCCCGCCTTTTCCGCGGCGCCGTGTTCGACGACCTGAGAAAAAGAGAAAAATCGTCTTTTAATCGAACCCCGATAAAAACGCGAAACAACATATTGCTATAACTATAGTGCGTATACTTAAGCTGTATACAGGTACGAATTATACTCGACAATCGATAGTGGTTAATTGAATATTCAAGAGGGCTGGAAACGGTCTTCGCACAATTTTCTTTGATTTAGCGAATTTTGAAAATTATTATTATTATTTTTTTTTTTTTTTTAACGACGGTCTTAACGATAATACTATTCCACTAATCTACAGTCCAAAGTCTTTTTAAAGGGGTAGGCGTAGGGTCGTTTTTACTAAACCGTAGTGAAATTCACTCGTTACCGCTCATTCGATTTTAATTACGAAAAAATATTAGAATTTTGTGATTTCTGTGTATTATAGGAAACATATTGTGTATGTTTCTATTTAATTAACTTGTCTACTTTAGATAAAATACACGATGAGTTAACGTTTTTTTTTTTTTTTTTTTTTTTTTATAAACTCGTAATTAAAAGTATTTACGAAAAAAAAGGAAATTATTTTTCCTACGAAACGTAAAAAATATATGAAATCAAGGCATTTTTCAACAGAAACTGGACTGTTATTATATTATTATGTTTATTTTACTGCGGTTTTTCGGTCTAAATGTGTGAAAACGATTCGCTTTCAGCTGCCCTATAATTACTTTAATCCTTCCTGAAGACAAAATACCTATAATATTTATTATTGGACAAGTAACATAGCGTAATCTTTACGGGAATTTAATACAATCGATAAAAAACCACAGTGACAATAATATTATCCGTTTTTGTTTCAGCGACAAGGATGCATCCATGGCGAGGAACTGCCGTACATTTTCGGGGCTCCGCTTGTGGGAGGATTGATGCATTTCCCGAAGAATTACACCAAGTCGGAAGTCCTGTTATCCGAAGCCGCGGTCATTTACTGGAGTAATTTCGCCCGGACCGGGTACGACTACGATGATGATAATAATAATATAATATTAGCATAAAATTCGAATATAATATAAGTAGCGGGAATCTTGTTTCCTTATAAAAAAAGTATTAAAAAAAAAAAAAAAACCGAATTTCGGACCCTTTTAATTTTTAATTTTTTTTTTTTTTTCTTCGTATCCAATCTCCGCTCGATAAGTAGGTCATAATGCTACCCACGTTGTGTGCCATTGATCTGTAACGGCCCGCAAATTTTTATATTATTTACCAGTCGTGCGGTGCAAATACCAGACGAATAGTTTATAAGTATTTCTCATTTTATCCGTGGCAGTTTTATTGCCACAAGAGACGTGATACTCTTCTGCAGCCACTATACGATGACGACTGACACCATTCGCCATCATAACTCATACAGTCATACGTATATACAGGGTGATTTTGCTACGAAAGATTTCGAGTGAATTTTTTTTTGAACGTTCTAGAACCGCGTCGTGTCTGTTTTACAAAATATTTACATTGCACAGCTATAGCTTTTCACAAAACCCGGGAGGCGATGAAAATAAATTATAGAAAATTCCGTCTATACGAACCTTAAAAGAAAAAAAAACTATTAGACGCAAACTATTACATGTGACAAGACCAAACAAAAAAGTCCTGTTCAGGAAACTAAATATTTATTTTAGCTGAGCTCCCAAAACGAAAGACTGAGTTGGCTTTGTAACGAAATGAGGTCAAAAAACAATAATAAATTATGTCCTGAACTATGCCGCCTGGGGAAAAACACCCATAGAAAAACCTAAACAGTAATCGATTGATAAAGGCGAGAAGGAATTATCCCTATTAGGGATAGACAATTTTAGTAAAGCATCTCACAAGAAGAAACGAAGTATGTTTTTTTTGCAGTAAAGGGTCCCAAAAGTATCCAAAACGGTTTGATGAAAAATAAACAGTCAAAGCCGTTCTAAGGTGTTGAAAATATGCTATACAAGATCACAAACGATGCTGATTAATGCCTGAAAAAAAATCGAAAAAAATTGTACACACAATCTTCGTGAATAATTGCTGGATCGTGTGCGATAATTAAATGAACCACTCTGTATAATATACAATTTTCGTTTTTTTTTTTTTTTTTTTTTTTTTTTAATTTTTTTTTTT